>CM063596.1:608865-633065 GCA_032356905.1 Salix exigua | reverse complement strand
CAATCTAATACCCCCCTTTTAGTAAAAAAAAAAGAGTACTGAAAAAACTGCATCGCCAAATAAACTCCAAACCTTGAATCATTATTAAGATGAAAGATCTGGCATGGTGACTTCAAATCAGAATTGTGTTATGAATATCATACTTATCTCACCAATACCAGCATTTCTCTTCTCTAACACAGGATTTTCTTAAGGATTAGTGTGTTCTAGGAACATTTTCAAGGCATATTCCTTCCCTAATGAATCGATCATTGAGGAATATGCCCTTTCCTGTCGTCCTCAAATATCAAGTCTTGCCATTGTTCTTGGCATGCACTCTCTAATACACTCTTACCTTCCGATATGTATTTGTCTTTCACTTCAGCATGCAATGCATTATAATTAGGACACAACACTATCTTTCCGTGGTAACGTTGTTTTTGAAAGTTCATATTTCCTTCTAAAACAAATCTTATGCTACTCACGAGGTAATTATGCTGTTTTTTTTTTTTTATTACTATGGATATCTAAGACCAATATGTGCGTACTTTGATTATTTTCATGAGTTCTAAAGTTAATGACTATATAATCATTTAGCAATTATTATATTAACAATCATATGATTTAAACTGAGATCACAAAAGAAACAAACTCTTTAATTTACATCTTACCACTAGACTAACTACTAAAAGGTTGGTTATGATATTTATTTATTTTTGATAATCGAGGTGTCCGGGCCAGTTTACGGGCAACACAATTAATTTTCAGGTCCATTGAACATCCTGTAAACCTAGTAAATAAAGTATTGCGGAGTTGACAAGCGTGCATGGTAGAACTTGAACCCTACTCCGGAGAAAGGGAGAGCTTATGATACTTCTTCTTTGAACAAGCAGTGAGCCTTTGCATCTTAGAGAAACAATTACAAGATAGAAGCCATCCATGATGAGCTCTTAGAGGTTTAGTTAGATTTTAAAGTCGACTATATTTTTTATTTTAATATTTAATATTTTGTAGGCAGCCTGAACTGGTAATCTAGCAAATGGGAGGCAGTTGGATCCTACCAGGCCATTGGACCTGAAGAGCAGTAGCAACTGCAGTTGCTATACGAGCCAGGGAAATGTCTCGAGTCACCTGGCTCGGCAGGTCCCATCGGTGCATTAGTCTTGTCTATTTCACCAAAAGAAAACTTCTTTTTTTTTCCTGGGATATTGTTACTGATATTTTCCGACAAAGGCATTACGTGTATTCTTCTACCCCTTACATCTGCGGCAAGCTAATCAAAGCACCCAAGAGCTGAATACATGAAAGCTACCGATTATAAAACAGAATCCACAATTACAAGTGCCTGGATCTATATTTCTTGGAAAAGGTTCTTAAAAAGGAGGTAATGGCGACCGATCATGAACACTATGGTCCCGTGGGGAATCAACCAAACGGTATTCTCGTGACAAGCATGCAGCTGAAAGGACAATGGGATCTCATGCATCTATGATCTTTTTTTTCTGTGAATTATATATATATATATATATATATATATTACAAAACAAATAAATGGTGTGGGATTTTGCACTGTTCTAACAAAACACTGTTGATTGTAACAGTACTGTGACAAAAATGGGTCTCATCAGGCGTTTTGTATTTATTTAATGGGAATATTTTTGGTTTTTTGCTTTTTTTTAATTAGCCGCAATGTGCATAGTGTAATCACGAATCAACCCCTCGAAAATGACAAAATAGTGCACATAGACGAGGGGCTTCGTCGGTTTTTCACCCCTTCAATGCACAGTGCACAGACTAAAAAAGCCCTCGAAAACGACAAAAAAATACACATTAACCGGGGACACGAGCGTCCTTTCCCTCGCGGTTTTTTTCGTAGAATTGGGTTGGGTCAGGGATAGCTTGGTAATTAGCCTATTTTTTTAATTATATTTCTGACTGAACAGCTGGCGCGTCGTTAGGACATGACAGTGGCCCTCAAGGCCAACGCGCTCTTTAGGCGGCGCTTGCAGTGCCATACGGCGGCCAAAATTTTTCCTCCACAGGTTAATACGGTGCGCCTCCAGGTGATCTGTCTGCCGTCACGGCGCGTTGCAATCATCGATGCCCGTGTAAGAGGCAGCAGACAGTTTTCTATCGGGTGTCATTTTTCTCTCTCCTACCGACGAAAAGTCAGCTCCAGTCCCTCATGTTTGTGGTAAGTTAATTTCGGTCCCTGAGGTTTTGATTTCGTTTTGTTATTACTGATTTATTGAAATTAAGGTTTTATTGTTTTCAATTGTGCCCTTTAATTAAAATTGATTATATAGCAGTTTTTAATTCAGTCCTTATACTTTGAATTTTTGATTTATTGTTGATTCCTTCAATTTTTCCGGTCTAGAAGTTTTGCTTTATTTAATTTCGTCATCCAATTACAATTGGTAATATATACAAAGTTTGATTTTAGTCCCTCTTCTTCTAATTTTTTTATAGAATGACAATATTTGATCATTATTTAATTTTTGGTCCTCCAATTATTATTTTTTCCAATTTTATCCTTCAATTGCAATTAATTTTATATATGTCATTTTTTATTTTGGTCCTTATTCTTTTAATTTTCTATTTGATATTAATTCATATGTTCTTTTTTGAATGTTTATTTTTTATTGGTATTTATGCATCTATGCTTTTAATTTTTGTCCTTAGTGTAACTTTTGTCCATGTATATATAAGTGTATTTAACATAATAATAATAATAATAATAATAACAACAATAACAATAATAATTTTTCTCTCTTACTCTTTTGTTATTTTTTTTCCTCCCGATAATTTGATAATATTTTTTTCCAGTAATAACAATGATATTTTTTTTCTTTTGTTAAAGTTTCTAGGATATTTTTAGTCTTTCATGTATTTTTGTTTCTTTCATTATTAACATAATAATAATAATAATTACAACAACAACAATAATAATAATAATTATAATTATAATATTATTAATAATAATAATTTAATAGTTTTTAACTTACTCTTTTGTTAATGTTTTTTTTTCGCTCCGGATAATTTGATAATTTTTATTGTTTTGATACTAATAGCAATGATAGTTTTTTCTTTTTGTTCTTTTTAATCTTTTGCTAAAGTTTATGGGATATTTTCAGTCTTTCATTTATTTTCATTTTTTTCATTATTAACATAATAATAATAATAATGATGATGATGATGATGATGACGACGACGACGACGATGATTATAATTATAATTATCATAATAATGATTTAATTTTTTTTCTTGCTTACTCTTTTGTTAATGTTTTTTCTCCCTCCAGATAATTTGATAATTGTTTTTGTTTTTAAAGTAATAGCAATGACAATTTTTATTTTTTCTTATTTTTTCTCTTATTTGTTGTTAAAGTTTCTATGATATTTTTAGTCTTTCATTTATTTTTTTCCCTTTCATTACTAACATAATAATAATAATTTAATTATTTGCACAATAATGATTTTGTGATTAATCTTTTTTTCCTAATTAAAATATTTTGCTATGGTTTTTAAAATGTTAATTGGCGCTCTTTTGTGATCTTTCATGACGTAATATCTACATTCTAAAAGATATAATATATGCTTGCACAATAAATTGTACTTAAATTTTTTTACATTTTATCTCCTAATATATAAATTTTATTTAATTATATCATATAAATTTATTGTTGGTGATTTAATTATGTTAAATTATATACATAAAAATGTTCGCGGCAACGCGCGGGCAATATAACTAGTATATATATATTATGTAGGGGGTGTATATATATATATATATATATTACCCCCTACACTATTTATCAACAAGAGTAATTTCTCTGCGGTAGATTCTAAGTGATTTGAATGTGGATCTCAATGGTGTAGTTACGGTTTTCCCATCAATCATGTGCAAGAGCTTGTACATTATAGATTGTTTTTTCATACATTTTCATTATTTATTTATTTACTAGCCAAAAATAAGATGCCTGGTCGCGGGTGGCTTCATATTTTTTCAATGCAAAAAATATTAATTGTGTATGTTTTTTGTTATAATAATTTTAGTCAAAATAATGAATTTATGCAGAATTCATGTAAAGTGCAAGTTTTATATAAAATATATGAATTTTAAATCGATATAAATTTATTTGTTTAGTAGGTTTCAACAAAATAACCAGCATAAAATTATCTTTATCATTAAAATAGCAAGAATATTCAGATATTTGAATTATTGAATTCATTATATTAAGATTGGTTCATTTTATAATTCAATTTAAATCACATTTAAAAATAAAATATAAATTGTGAAAAGACTTGCAATGATCAAATAACAAAAATAAGTAGTTAATTTTCTATAAAAAAAGATAAAAACATAAATTAAAAATTCATCCCTACGTTACCGTCATTTTCATTACTATAACAGTTAAAATTATTATCAACATTACTGCCTAAACAATTAAAACTATTATTCTGACCCGAAAAAATAAAAATAAAATCAAAACATTTTAACAAAAAACAATAAAAAAGAATCACTAAAATTATCATTATTATTGCACAAACAATAAAATCATAAAATTATTTGATCTGAAAAACAGATAAAATAATAGAAAACACATACAAAAAAAAAGAAAAAATGAGCAATATTAATTTTAAAATTATCACCAACATAAATTAAAATTTCAGAATCCAACATAATAAAAATAAAAACCTGAAAAAAAAAACTGAAAATAATAATAATCTAAAAGCATAAATGAATATATATGGATAGAAAACAAACATTGTCCTAACATTGATAGAAAACAAGCATAAATTGAAAACCTATGAGTGGGATTCAAACCCCGCCCTCACATACTTGATTCTTAATTCCATGGCCTTTGACCAACCAGTTCATCTCAACTTCTCGCTTGTATTTCGCAACAAATATATTAATATCATATTTATTATGGATTTATACAGTAAAATAGAAACACATTTTATATTTTAGTTAATGGTTATCGGATACATGGTTTGATGTCTACTTTTTATTCTTCTCTTTTTCTTGCCCCTTCCATCTTTTCAGGGCTTTATTTTTTCATACGTGATATTTACAAGTTCAATTATAATTATTAAGGCACTAGAGGAAGAATAGAAGACGGGTTTTCACCTTGATCAGGGGTAAAATAGGGAGCCCATGTAGCACCCATCTATTATATCATCTCCATTACCCATCTGTAAAGTCTGACCATCATAATAATAGTACTGAGTCGCTTATAATCAAGCAAAATCATACCTGTTAATTTTGTTTTGATTTGATCAAAACGTTCCTATTGGTTATAAGAATGAGACGAAACGTTATTATTTTTATTTTGATTCAAATTCTTGCTGTTTTGGATTTTTCTATTAAATAGTATTTTTTTTAGAATAATGAATAATTTTATAATATCAATCATATTTTTTAGTCTGACCATTAGATTGAGATAAAATTTTATGAGAAGTCTCTTGATATATTTATATATATTATGTTAAAATTTCAGAGCAATTAGTTACCTTGCGAGATTGATGATGACATTCTCGTAATGTTATATATGTTTATAATTTTATTCAGAAAAATTATTTTATTGTGTTTTTGTTATATTAAATTATTCAATTCAAAATAATTTTATTTTTGGATTTGAACTAATTGTTTTTTGAATATATGTATATATATATATATATACACATAAACACTACAACAATAGCAAAGCACACCGAAACGCTCAAAAATCAAAATATTTAATTTCAATTAAAAAAAGCACAGACTAAAACAGAAGAATGTTGACAACTTTGAGTCTGATCATTAACTCGCTAGTCTAAAATCGCCTTAAATTCTAAAGTTTGAGTGCTCTTAACTGATTACGAGAATTCAATGGCTGAAACACTATAAAAGTTGTTTATAAGTCCGTAGCCATATAGTTAGAGAAACCGAACACCCATTTTCTATCGGGTCTACCAGTATTGTCTGCCTCCAACCTTTTATTCTAGGTGAAGTGAGCCAAACTATGAGAAAATTGAGTTAAGAGCAACTCCAGCAGAGAAGGTAAATGGAGTGGCAAAAATAAAATATTATTTTTTATAGCATTTTTGTATTACTATTCATGCTTATATGGATAGATAAAAATACCTTCATCTCCATAAGATGCTATTTATAGCATCTCATGGAGAGGAAGGTAAAATCATGGCCCCACTTGGGGCCACCTTTTTTATATTTTATAATATATATATATTAGAAAATAATGTAATTATTTTAAAAATATTTGTTTTTATTTTTAATTAAAAATACTTTAACAAGAGAGTAAAAAATTATATATAAAATTAATAATTATATTGTTGGAATGTTTTTTAAAAGCAATTATTTAATTATATAACTTACTCTTATTAATTGTATAATTAATTGCATAATTAAATTATATATAAAATAATTACACTATATTTAAAATAATATAAAAATAAATGGCTCTCCAAAATGGTTTTTACCACTGGAGCACACATCAATAAAAAATTATAAATACACTATTTAAAATATTATTTTAGAGATTTGACTCTCTAAAATAGCATTCCCCATTGGAGATGCTCTAATAAGTTTGTATTCTGACCATCATGGCATATGTAGTTGCTGTTCTAAATTTTTAATTGTAATGGTAATTTATAATAATGTAATAATTTCAATATAAAACCAGGTGGCATTCTGTCTTGTCCTTTTCAGTGCCTACGTCGACGCAAGCAGAAGCAGCAACAGCAACAGGAACGTTACCGTGTAATCTCAACCACCGTAGGGTTCTACTTTCTAAATATGTCGCTCCAAAATTAAAGGCCAAAGGCAACTCCGGCGACCACTCATCTTCTCAAACTTCTACTTGTACTTGTTTCACTTTAAATTTTTATTTCCTGTGTTACCCTTTTAAGTTTCAGATCGAAGATTGATTATCATCGTCAGCTTTTTCAAGGTAGGCAGCTATCTTCTTCTATCTTTTCAGCTACAGTTTCCCTCCTTTCTTTCTGGATTCAAATTTTGAGTATTTTTTCTTGGACCAGAATGGAATTATTGTTGGATATTCGGAATCTTGATGAAAGTCAAGATTTTTTGAGCTGAAGGATTGAGCCCATTTGAGATTTTCGTACTGTAATTCTATGATGGGTTTTTAGGGATCAATGTTTTATTTGCTTAATGTTGTGTTAATTTGTTTTGGGTTTATTTTGTGTTACTTTTCTGAAAAAAGAGTAACATTTCTCTTATGACATGGGTCAGGATGATGAAGATTATTATGGTAAAGAAATTGTTTTATATGAAAAATTTATGGCCACTCACAATGGTTATTCGGTAGGGCCTTTGCTAATTGAATTATCAGAATTGTCGGCTATAGTTTTGGTTCACAGGATGAATCTGTGTACCATTGAAGAAATTGGGTTTTGCGTTGTGTCAAGCTATGTTTCTTTTTTTGGACGTGTTTTGGTGCGCAAAGTAAATAGAAGGTGGTTTTGTAAGTGATGCTTAGAGCCTCTCCTTTGTGGGAAAGTTTTGAAGCCGGTGAGTTGGGAGGTTAGCTGAAAGGTCATTACTGAGATCCCCAATCGAACTTCATGAGCATGAATGCTAAGAAAGAATGACAATGATTTCGTGCTTAACGAATTTCCGATTGTTAAAATAAAATAAGGCTTTGCTTCGCCGAATCTTACCAGTGAGGAATAGTTAAATATTTGGGTGCTGCAATTACAGTTTTAAGATGCTTATGTGGGGATTACTATGTTTTCAGGTTTAAGAGCATTGTAGACTTGATGACTTTGTGTTGTTAACATCTGAATTGTCATTTTCAACATGAGCAACCAATTCAGTGAAGATAATGTAAGTAGAAAACTTGCCACTTTGGGGCTTTGGATACTATATTGGGATCTGATGGTTTGAGCATGGTGTAGGAAGAAGCGACTGTTGCGGGATTTGAAGTTCCTAGATCACCTGATTCAAGTTACAACAATGCATACCCAGGGAATGAAGACGAGGTACGGGACCCACCATCAGTGCCTCCACACCTTCAACACTCATTGCATAGCTACCCTGCAAGCACTGACTCTTCTGAAACGCTTCCACTTCCACAGAATGTGATTCTCAACCATCTTTACATTGAGAACCGGGAGACCCCACGCTCTGTGGTGGCACTCGGGTTCACTCATCGATTCCATTCAAAATTTGTCACTGTTGTGCTATACAAACCTGTTCAAAGGAGGGGTAGTAACAGCACTTAGTACGTGTATATAATAAACCCTCATTAGTTTTTCTTTCTTTGCCCATGTTGTGATGGAATTGGCTGTGGTAGACTCAAATATGAGATTAGCCAAAACGAGACATTTATTTCCTCGCATCACAGCGACTGTTGGAATTAGGTTTGTTCTATTGAACCCTGAAGTCCTCTTGACTTGAATTGTCACTTCTTCCATGAGGGTAGATTGCTAGACTTGTGACGTTTCCATTCATGTTCCTACCAACACTTAAATGGAGTGGAGCTTGTTTGAACCGTGAAACTTGAAAATTTGCTTTATCCCATGGATATGTGTATTTGTTGTTCTGAAATACTCCATATTGATAGGAAGGCTCTGTTTCGTACTCATGGTGTCTAGCTTTATTGTATTTCTAGAAGTTTATCTGGCTACCGAGTGTTGCTCCTCCGGCTACCAGTTAGGTTAATCATGAATAGAATATGGAGTTGAAAGTTGGATACCTCACATGATTATCTTCATGATGTGTTTCCTCAATTGATAGGCATTGTCTACATTCATAGAAATAGCAAACCCACAATTTGAAAGAATACATGGAGATAATCTGATCTCCGTAATGTACCTGATCTCCACATTGTCTCTGAAGCCATCCTTACAATGAATATATCATATGACATGAAATACATTAGTCAAAGTATTAACATATCCATGTCTTGGTCATCTGGTTTTTAGCCAATACACATTTGATAAGGATGGGTTGTATTATCAAGAGTTCTATGGTGGATTGATAATGCCATCAATAACCGCCTTCCTGAATTGTTTCTACTGTTTTGGAGTCGGGTCTGTAGGGATCAATGTCTTCTCAGTGTAGAGTATGGTCCGTAATGATTAGTTATAAAATACAAGCTACTTCATTTTCTTTTCAGTAGCTCGTCCATGTATGAAGTTGAGATATGAGGTAATTGGCAGCTTGTGGCCAGACCATGCCGATAATGGCAGGCTCAGGATATCCTTGAAGTAGATCTCTTTTTTAGCAATGACAGAAAACAATCATAAACCGAGTATATTCGTTATTGGCTCATTATACTTGGGATGGAAATGGAGAACTGGCTGCAAGGGTTGAGCTTGGTTCAAACCGAAAGACAATGGTTCGGTTTTTAAGCCGGAAATCTGGTTTTTTCGGTTTCGGTTTATAACCTACAAGTAACCATCCACAAAACTATGCCCTATTATTTCAACCTTTTATATTTTTCGTTCCCTTTTCTTCTAGCTTGATTGTTAAATAAACCAGACTAAATTTATCAAACCAGTTGAAATTATCAAAATAAAAAATTATAAAATAGATCCGAAAGAGAATGGTATTCTATTGTTGGTTACTCTATATTGGATTTCCAGTGAGGAATTTTGATCTACACAAGGTCTTATAATGGAGCTCTTATATACATATAAATGAAAATGCAAGAGCTCTTATAATATGTGAAGAAACGACAGTCATTTCATAATTTTTCCAAGCTTTAAAATATTGAACACGGGTTTTCAAGGAACTCCCCCTTCATTTCCAGCGAGGTTCAGCCAAGAGAATGTCGTCTTGTCCCAAGAACCCTGAAAATAATATCCCAAATAACTTTAAGAGCTTCTGAAAGGGCAATGCAAGCTTGCATGAAATGCCTTCTTCTGCCTCCATCAAACTGGCAAGTGTACGACAGGGAGCGGAGAAAAATTAAAATCGCACTTTTATAATAAGAAAATAGGTTTCCTTTGACTATACAAGCTGGAGGAGATTGCAGGCCATGTCAAGCCTGATAAGGTGCGCAACCTTGATCCAAGGGTCAACAACTGATTTGGAATCGACGAGGATGATAGGAGGACTTTAGAGTTTTTTTTGGGGCTTGGTTGACTTGCATTTTCCATTAACAAATCTCAAATTCTGTGCAAGATTGAAGCTTACGTCTTTTCTTGCAAACTCTTCTTTATTTCTAATATATCTCCTCTTTGCACATAATGGTTTTAGGATTTTCTTAAAAAGGTTGATCAATTAGAATAAATCTCATATACTAAATAGTATCCTATTATATATTTATTCTTATTGATTATATAGTCACAATTCACCTATTATATATTTATTTTTTGACTGATACTGGGCTCGTTGGCATGAGCTAATGTTGCGAAAATGTCATGATTGGACATAAAAAATAGTTTTAATTTTTTTTCTTGTTACTTTTTAGGGGGGAAATAAATATTTTTCATAGTTATTTTCGGTTTAGTTTTCCCTTAAGAAATATGAGATTTAGCTACTATCGTATATTATTTTTCAGAACAATATTCAAATCATTAAATCTTAGAATATATAACGAGAAAGTTTTCTCTACTACTGTTTTAGGGAAGTAACCTAAAAGATTGATGAGCCTTGAGATTGAGACTTCATAATACAAGCACATCAGTTAGACCCCGATTAACTTCACAAAGATTGTTATCAACTCATTCAAAACCTTGGATCACCTTCGTTTTCAAACTAACCAATCTGAAAGAAACATGTGGTTAGATGGCTCTATGAAGTGCGGAATGCTAGTCAACGTAATGACAACAGCTAGCTTACCTTGAGAAAGATAGCTGTACAATGATCATAATCGTCGAGGCCATCTTAATGGTTCTGGAAATTATGGCTAGTTCTGAAAGGACATGGTGATCTTTGAGCTACACGATGAGCCCCTCCAAGTCTGAAGTCACAGCAAGTTGAGATGCGAGGAAGAGTTTTTTTCTTTTTGTTTATTCAAAAACTGGAATGACCTAAGAATATCACAAAAGTCAAGGAATCTCCACTCTAGCTGATTCAGGGTTTTACAATGTCAACGGAAAATTTAATATAAATACCACAGAACCCGACTTCACTTCTCACAACAAAAGCAAATACACTACTACCTTCTAAGTTGTAGCCTTTCGAGCTTCCCTAGTCCGAAACTCCTATCAAAATCCTTTTTTGAAGAGAATAGAGGAAGGAAATGGCTGGCGTTGAGGGTTCCCCGGGTAGTTCCATGCATGGAGTGACAGGCAGAGAACAATCATTTGCCTTCTCGGTTACCTCTCCTGCAGTCCCGACAGACACGACAGCAAAATTTGCCTTGCCAGTTGATTCTGAGCACAAGGCCAAAGTGTTCAAAATTTTCTCTTTGGCTAACCCTCATATGACAACATTTCACCTTTCTTGGATATCCTTCTTCACTTGTTTTGTCTCCACTTTCGCTGCAGCACCCCTTGTTCCTATTATTCGGGACAACCTCAATTTAACCAAAAGTGACATTGGTAATGCTGGGGTTGCTTCCGTCTCTGGAAGCATCTTCTCCAGGCTTGTAATGGGTGCAGTTTGTGACCTCTTGGGGCCGCGATATGGGTGTGCGTTTCTGATGATGCTCTCAGCCCCAACTGTGTTTTGCATGTCGTTTGTGAACTCAGCTGGAGGATACCTAGCAGTCCGTTTCATGATTGGATTCTCTCTTGCAACGTTTGTGTCATGCCAGTACTGGATGAGCACGATGTTTAATAGCAAGATTATAGGACTTGTCAATGGAACCGCAGCAGGCTGGGGCAATATGGGTGGAGGCGCAACTCAGCTTATAATGCCCTTGGTCTACCAACTCATTAAGCGAGCTGGTTCAACTTCATTCAGCGCTTGGAGGATAGCATTTTTTATTCCAGGATGGCTTCATGTTATCACGGGAATCATGGTCTTGACTCTAGGCCAAGACTTGCCTGATGGGAATCTCGGTGCCCTGAAGAAGAAGGGCGATGCTGCTAAGGATAAGTTCTCCAAGGTCAGTCTCTTTAAGTTCAACACCTACTCTCCATTAAAGCTCCTACCTCAAGGTAAAAAAACAAGCATTAAATCTTATTATTCGATGTGTTTTTTCTCCTGTCCAGATACTGTGGTACGCTGTTACAAACTACAGGACATGGATCTTTGTCCTTCTCTATGGCTACTCCATGGGAGTCGAATTATCCACCGACAATGTTATAGCCGAGTACTTCTATGACAGGTGATTCCTGAACTGATGATGGTATTCATCTTCAACCTGTGTCTCATATGATATGTTGACTAATCAAAAGTTATGTTGGTATATTTAATAGGTTCGACCTAAACCTTCACACAGCTGGTCTCATTGCTGCTTGCTTCGGTATGGCTAACCTAGTAGCTCGTCCCTTCGGTGGATATTCTTCTGATGTCGCAGCAAGATACTTCGGGATGAGGGGCAGGTTATGGGTGCTCTGGATTTTACAAACACTTGGAGGAGTTTTCTGTATCTGGCTTGGCCGTGCTAATTCACTTCCCATTGCTATCACCGCTATGATTCTCTTCTCTATTGGGGCTCAAGCTGCTTGTGGAGCAACTTTTGGCGTCATTCCCTTTATTTCTAGACGATCGTTGGGCATCATATCCGGCCTGACTGGTGCGGGTGGAAATTTTGGGTCCGGATTGACACAATTGATATTCTTTTCAAGCTCAAGTATGTCCACAGCTGCAGGTCTATCCTGGATGGGTGTCATGATTTGCGGTTGCACTCTCCCCGTGGCACTGGTATACTTCCCACAATGGGGTGGCATGTTATTTCCAGCTTCAAAAGACATTGTAAAATCAACAGAAGAATCCTATTACGCATCAGAGTGGGATGAGGAAGAGAAGCAAAAGGGCATGCACCAGCAAAGCCTCAAGTTTGCCGAGAACAGCCGATCTGAACGTGGCAAGCGCATCGCCTCTGCAGCAACACCACCTGATACCACACCAAACAATGTGTAGATCAAAGCGCTGCCATGCTTCTATAGTGCACTAGGCAATATAAAGAACGATGCAAGCCAGGTTTTTGGAGTGAAAAAGGCTTTGAAATAAATCCATCACTATGCATGTGACGGAATTCTTCTTGTTTTTTCGACCCCTTAATTTGTATACTAGATTTCAATTATCATCTGGAATCTAAGTTGAAGGTATACATGCCATGCCATGGACCCTTTGTGATTTCTTATCTACAAAATTATTTGTTTGACTTCTGAAGCTATGGAATTCAACGAACTCACAACCCAATAATGATGGGAAATGGCATTATAAAGTTAGGAATTTAAGCCTAATATCATATTGCGGGGATGTTCAATAATTTCCTGAATTTATGGAGTTGACTTGGCTCGAACCAAAAAAGAAAGAAGAGGCTGAACCATCATGATGTCATTGATCTTTAAAAATGATAAAAGAAAATATATAATAAAGTAGATCAGCCGCTATGCAGATGATAGATGATCACTAAACATATGACATTCATCATCCAAATGAACTTCAAATGGATTTTCTTGGATTTGATAAAAGAATATAGCAAATGACAACTCATACACCTTTTACCATCTCGAAGAAGTGCATCGCATGATCTGAGGTTTAGGGTATCAAGCAGTATCATGAATATTCGACTTGCCATTCGATCGGGCCTAAAGAGAAATGAAAACAGGTTCAAAGTAAAGCTATCTAGGTCATTCCATTCCCGGTCCTGGACAGGAATTGCGCAGCAGGTGCACCACAGAAGAAACACCCTTCGTTGCAGTGCCCAACCATCAATTCCTAAACAAACAAAAAAGAATAAAAATGCTCGTAGTGTCTGCTAGCTACTTCAATTGATAAATTACCACTTGGCATTGTCTCAAAAGGTTGGTGATCAATCTATTCGCATCCAAAATAACAGATTAGGACTACTGTTGTTGTTAATTTTGTTTCATTTCGAACCCAAATGATCAAAAAATTTCGCATTATTTACTTTGTTTAAAATTTCGGCCTGTTCCGGAAATTCCACCCAAATTTCGGTCAAAACATTCCGATTTTGTTCCACCCATTCCATTTCGGCCAAATAGTGTTTTATTTTTTCAAATAATGAATAGTTTTACAATATCAATCATATCTCTTAATCCGACCATTTATTAGATTGAGATGAAATTTTACGAGAAATCTCTTAACATATTTATATATATTATATTAAAATTTCAGAGCAATGATTAATAATGATATTCTTGTAATATTATGCATGTTCATGATTTTGTTCAGAAAAATCATTTTATTATCTTATATAGATTAAATTTCACAATTCTAAATAATTTTATTTTTAAATGTTAACTTAATTTTTTTGACTTAATATATTTAATCATATATATAACCCCGAAACAGTGCGTCAAAACACTCTAAAACCGAAACATTCTATTTCAATTGAAAAACATTGACAATCTTGATTAGGAGTGGTGTAAAGTTGTTAGTTCAATGGAAATTGCTATAGAGTTTCTCTTCGAAGTATAGAGCCATAAGAGTTGCATACATAGATGGATCAAGTAAAATCTATTGGGAGAGAAAATAAGTGAAGTAATAGCTTACAGACAAATTCAAGTTATACGGTATTGAATTTGAAGCTTTTAGTATAGAAGGATAGAGACACTGTTGGAAATCAAATTTAAACAGAGAGCCAAGACCAACATACTTTGACAGAAATGAATTTCTCTTGATTTCTAAAACATTTCTTTGGTGAGATAATTATGTGCTCTAAAATATTAATGATGGTTTTTAGACTCCAAAGACTAATGATGCTACTCTCTAATCATCATGTTGTTGGAAATACATTTAACAATGAAAGACATCTGCATACAAAATCCACAATCAGAGTGTTTTAACCTCCAAAACTCCATAAAAACCTATCTTGCTTTGCTCTGGTTAGAACAGCAACATCCATGGCTATTGAGGGTGGCATGTTTAGCGGCAACATTTTCCAATGGTTGCAACTCAACTGAAGGTTGCATCCATTTCTCCTAAAGGTTTACCAAATACAAAGTGGTTCTGAAACAAGGACTTTCTCATAGAACTAATGCAACAAGCTTCATTCTCTTCCTTCTCATAACCTTCAATCGTAACTAGTAAAGCTTTATGCATAAAGTGTTTGCATTGCTAGCTTAACTTAGTGCGTCCTGTGGTCAGCTTAAAACTCAAACTTACAACAAAGAGAACAAATTCATTACCTCAAAATTCATAATGTGATAGTTCAGAAGCAATCCTGTGTGATATTAGCAAGGAAAAATACTACTAAATCAAAAATATTGATCACTGATTGGTTGAATGCATAATAGATCTTACTTGTGCAAAATTCCAATGAGAAAGGTGGAATTGACACTAAGATACACACATTACACATAAAGGGGATTGTACAGGAGAGAAAAATGAGCGCACTTCCTATTTCATTGACCGTGAGTTCCTTGTATTATTTCAGAATTAGGCATTGAAGCAGCCTGTATTACCAATATGAATTAGAAGCCAAGAGATGTAGCATGAAACTAATAGTTCAACTTTCCACTCCCGTCACAAGCGCTACAAGATCGGGAAGAGGAGCACTTCGTACAGTAGCTCCACTTTTTTGGAAGCCTGAAAGGGTGTACCTCGTTGTATCAGTGCTAGGATGAAGATTGTGCTGTTTCTGTGTGTGTGGGTGTGCATGTGTGTGTGCCAGAGATACTGATTGAGAGGGAGACTTAAAAAATACCCTGCTGTATATCGTGTGGCCATGTTCTTTGCACTCAATCTTGCTCTCTCAGCACTCTCTTCTGACAGTTTCTTAAGAACAAACCCTTCACCATTGCATTCGGAGCATATACCAGAACCACCACAATCTTCACATGTTTTGAGTGGAATCTGCATTATAAAAAGGTATATGAGATAACTCAGGCATTTATAGATAAAAAGGCAGAAGGCAGTAGCTGGTAGGGGCACTAAAACAGTGGATGCAGCAGCAGTTTCATGTGCATTTCTTGTTAAGAATTTAAAACAGCTGAAGAAGCATAGCATACAGAGGTGAGTTTGCGAATCCGATGAAACATGTCTTGAAGGAAAGGTACTAGGAAAACTGAAGAAGCTTCTAAACAAACTTAATGAGTGATAATTGCAATCAAATATTACCCTGATGGTTAAATAATGCATTATATAAGAAGTCTTTCCCCAGCTGCCCACAAAAGTAACATCTCTAATTGGATATAGCTATCCTATTGACTGAAGAGATCCATTTGAATACAATTCTCACAGGCATGAAAATGACTCACTGAACATGAAAATGAAGCATGTTTAAATATCATCCTTTTAGCAACTAAGCATGTGTTTTTACTCATAGTTTCGCTGAAAATTCATGTTTACAAAATCTTGAATATTTTCCTCAGTAATCTATGGTATGGTGGCATCATATTTTCAATGCTCTTTACCTAATACAACCATTTTGTGCCATTCTATATTAAACATGTACCTTATCTTGTTCGGTTTGTTTGTTTCTTCTCACTAGAAGGGTAATTGCAGCACCCACAACTGTAGCAGCAATTGCCACAGGAGCAGCTGTCTCTGGTAGAGAATAGCATACTGTGGATGTTTTTCTCCCTTGTTCTTGTAATCTCACATCAATTGAAGAACAAGTAGCAGAATCTGGTAAAGTACGGCCTTGAGGCTTGGAATCCCAATCTGTTTCACAAGATGAAAGATAATTAGCACGCAGCCCAATCCCCAAATATTATTTACTATTTAATCTAAAAATACAAATGGAAATTCAGAATGATAGTTTCAAATGAATGGACATAGCTTCTTTTCTTTTTAATGGAGGTATCTTACAAATTAGTTTTTACTATGCTTGGTATTTTAATGCTATCATTATCACCAGGAGAGCTTTCACCATTACAGACTCAATATCAACATTGATATCTAAGAACAATACTTGTAGCTGATTTCCATCATCATAGGTATCTAAGAGATCTTTGCAATTCAAGATAAAGAAACAGCAAATCACTCCATAAAGTTTTCACTACAACAGAAATCCAGAGAAGCCATATTCAATCCTATTTGCTTTATAGAACTAATGCTGATAGGGTATTGTTAATTCATGGAATCAATTAGATTCGGGGAGTTCATTCCATATGAGGCACAAAAGGGTAAGGCCTTAAAGACAGTATCATAGCTCAAAAAGATAAAAGGGTTTATTACAATGTTGGTATAAGATATAACTGAACTACAAAAAAGTATAAAATTAAAATGTTGGTGTCTGAACAACAAGAAGTATTAAAACCACAGCTACAAATGAGAAAAATCATTATTCCAAATTGTCTATATTTATTTGATTGAATTATTGAAGTATAAATTCTGGCCAGTGGCCAACTAATTAGAGGCACTTTCCCTTCCAACCCCTAGATGACTAATAATAAACTATAACCCTCATCAAAGTCCAAATCCACTAGCAACAACCCAAATGCACAATCCTAAACGAAACAACAAATTATTTTTGTAGAAACCAGAAATATAAGCGAACATAAATGCTCTGCACCTAATAGTTAACCAGAAAGTGGGACTAAAAACCCCGTTGAAGCACTTATCTTGAAGCAACATAAATGCAAACCTGAACCCACAACAACTTTCAGCAACCTAAGCAAACATTCTTTCTCTGCATTTTAGTGCACCTAATAGTTTACCAAGAATTCATGTTGTGCATTTCCAAACAGAACCCAGAAAACAAATGCCATTCATCCTACTCATCAACTTATAGAAACCTCTTCAAGCACTCAACATCAACTCCAGTGTCCCCCTTTCTGGGGTTTTCTATAACATTCACAACAACTCTAGTTTGCTTTAAAAACCAAAGACAAGTAATAAAAACCATTACAGCAAGGACCGACCTTCATAAAGTTGAACATAAATAACGTAACCCACATCTAAATGGTGATGAAAATACAGGTAAAAGAAGAAACAACCACTCATACAAGCCTCCATGGCCACATCTGTAATGGGTCAATTCATTCATGAGCTTCTCATAATTGTAAGACACCACTTGTCAACTACCTTCATAAGTTACAGTAACTTGTAACTACAAAAACAGCTAAAAGTAGAGTAATAAGAGTTGTATATTAATATTAGGATAGAGTTTGTTTGAAGTACTTACTCTTGGAGAAGGAGGTAAATGACAAAGCGTGCACCGCTAACTCCATCTCCAATTTAAGGAAAGGGTTCCTGAAGTAACAGAAACAATTGAGGTTCTCTTATCTTAGCTATGTGTCAATCCAATTTCTCATATCGGCCCTTGATGTTGTAACTAATTTCACTATTGCCATTCTTTTAACCAGAACTATCTTAATTTTTTTCTTTCTTTTTTCAAAGACAATTTATTTTAGTGTGTGTGTGTGTGTGTGTGTGTAAATGGATAAAATCAACTAAATCAAATCGAGTGATTTTTATTTAAACTTTGTTTAATAAATTCGTAGATTTTTTATTAATATATATATATAATAGAATACATTAAATCTGCTTAAAATAGCTTAGAGAGAATTACTTATGCAATGGAATTAAGAAACACTTGATGAACTATATTTATCCAAACCTTGTCAATTATGAGCTCTCAACATGCAAGAAGAAACTCTTACCCTCTCCCTAACTTTAATGTTTGGTAAAGCATATGAATCTAACTATTAATTAGAGGGGCATTAAATAATGAATGATCTCACAAGTCCCATGACTCATCAGAAATAGTATATGCCATAAATTCCTTAGCTGAAAGTAAATAAATTTCACTCGTCCTTAAAGCATTAATGATCTTGATGGATAGACACAACTTAAAACAAGCTACTACTTTTACCAAACAAAACACACTTGTTAGTTGAGGTTATTAAGTTTTTTATTTATTTATTTATTTATCGTTGATTTCTTAAGAATAATAACAAAAAAAATTAATTTTTTCAATTTATTTAAAAAAATAAAAATTAATCCTCGTCAATACTCTCTAACTCATCCATCTAAATATTACATATAAACTCTTCTAGAAATTGCAATTCAAAAATATTTTAAAAAAATTGAAATTTTTTATTTTTATTATTTATTTTAAATTAAAAAATATATACTTTTAAATCATTTCACGATACTGATATCAAAAATTATTTTAATATATTTGTAAATATAAAAAATTAAAAATAATATCAATCACACTTACAAACAATATGAGCTTGTTTGTTTCCGCGGTTGTACCACCGTTTGTCATTTTTTATTTTTTATTCATTTTAAATGAAAAAAATTTGGTATTTTTAAATCATTTGATTTGCTAATGTCAAAATTAATTTTTAAAAAATAAAAAAAATATATATCTTTGATGTATTTCTAAATGAAAAGCATTTTCAAAAACAACCGCAATCGTCCTCCCAAACAAGACTTATATATGGATTTTATAACTTTGTTTCATTGTTCCAAAGGGTTTTTTTAGGCCATGTTGCCAATACGAAGACCCCATCCGGAGGACATGGCATAATGGGATTTAAGGTTGACTTGTGATCAAGGTTGTCAATACCGTTTGGTCACCGTACTGGTTTTTTATTAGAACGGAACGTTTCGGTTTTGGAGCGTTTCGAGGTTATACGGTCCTTATATAATTAATTATATATTGATATATATATTAAAAAAAATATTAATTTAACAAATATAATTTAAATTCAAGATAAATTAACTTTAAATTATACAGAACAAACACAAAGTCAAACAATATAATCTCAAAATTATAATTAATTATATATCGAGACGTTCTGGTCGGAATTTCCAGAACGGACCGAAATTAAAACCGTGACAAAAACAACGACGTATATATTGCACTAAATGTTACGGCCATTCCGGCCAGAACAGAAAAAAATTATTAATACTCTACAGTATATACTCTAGCAGTATATATTGTGCCCGAAATCTGGGTGTCAAAAAATGAGCTATTTTTTTCTTCAATTTTTACCACATATTTGAAAGGTAAAATCAAATCTATATCATGTTTTGGCATTTTAATGGGATATCCATATTACCATCATTTTTCCTTGAAATTAATGTTCCCAAATTAAATTTAATTGAAGGAGCCATCTATTAAGGGGTGTTTGGAATTGTGATCGGAAAATACTTATGAAAAAAAAATTTAAAAAAATTATTTAAAATTAAATTTTTTTAGTGTTTTTAGATCATTTTGATGTATTTCTAAAAAAAATAAAAATTTCAAAAGCAACCGCAACTACATTTCCAAACAGACACTAAATGAAGGCTATCTTTATGTCCATAATCATGTTATTAACCCAAAAACAGGATCTCTCTAATTGGAATTCTCAATAAAATGGTGCTCCCTAGTTGTAAATTTCACAAATTCATGAAATTATATGAGTTTGGAAAAGCAATTATGAGAATCACGAGGTTTGAATTCAATCCAGATCAAGTCTCGTAAATATCATACCAAAAAAGTCGATGGCCCATTTTTTCAGTAAATCATATTGTTATATTTAATGAATTCCATTGGTGGGGGTGTGTTTTTTTTGCAATAATCCATTTTGGAAACCCTAAAAATCAACATTGTGCTCTTAAGATGAGTTCACACAAGCATTATCCATTAAGCAATTTTCAAGACCCGAGGATGGCCAGTAACTCTTCTCCTTAATGACTACCGGCCCCTGAGATTTCACCGATGAGAAGAACCCACCAGAAATAAATGATTGCCATAAGGGAGTTTCACCAATCTGGTTGGAATTTTATGAACTGGTCCTCTGATTATTATTTTTTCCTTTTAATGCAAGCTATTGAAGTTAGAATGTACTCGACACATGTGCTGGCAAATATAGTTCTATTGAAGTTCTATTTAGTCCAATACACCCACATTATTGTTAAGAAAATATGAGCTGGTGGGCAGAAATAAATTTACACATGATTTGGCTTAGAAACAGATCGAAGTATCCACACACACACATAAATGTATGGACAGCTGACCTAAAATCTATTGCTTGCATGATCGATAGTTAATTTCCCAAGTGAATATGATACACCAAATTATTTGGAGGTTGGATATATAAGAGATTACAAAGTAGATTATATATATATATATATATATAAGAGAGACTCACGGGCATCCTCACCTCTTCCACAGTGAAAGAAAAGAGCTGCACCAACCTCAGTGATTGCTTGTATTCTTGCTAGCAATGAGCTGTGTCGTCGATCTCTGCCTCTTTTCGGCAACTCACGAGCCTATTTAAGGCCATGTCTCCCATAAAACCCCATGAAAAAACCTCTCCACAAATCAAGGCTTAAATCATGAGGACCACTACTACCATGTTTTACCTTCTGTTCACCCATTTCATATTGTCATCTATTTCTCTAGGCATCACCATGGCTGGACGTGACATCCCCAAGCGCCCCTCTAGTGTTCCAAGCTCCATGATGCCTCCTTTAGATTCTCATGGTGAAGATTATGTGAAAATGAAGCCTCTTTTCAATCACAACCGACCCTTTTTCGTTGACCCTGTTGTCAAGGGTTGCTTGCCAAAAGGCTACAGGCATTCATCGGCTCCGAGCAGATTTGTCAACAATCTGCCCCTTCTCTCATGCTCTAAGTTGCGCGAGAAGCCTTGATTGCGTGCAATGATGAAGAACATGTTGGTTTTAAGATACAATTACTTGCAGCTATGGCCATGTAAGTAAGTAAGTTCAAACATATGGTTAATTTGTACGCTTTTTTACCTACCGATAAGATATGGATCAGGAAGGACAGAGTTCTTTCTGAGGGTTTTAGAGTTTCCTGAGAAAGAGGAGTTGAGTCGACTGGATGCCCATGATGATCGAGTTTTGGAGAGAAATTTAGCATTCATTTAGGTTTCCCTCATGATCCAATATTTTGTTGTACGTGTAGCTAAATTTCTGGCGCATACGAGTTTGTGTGCATGAGTTCTTGCTAGTGGTGTACGCATGCTGCCAAATAGAATACAACAATAACACTTGAGAGGCCTGTAATAAAATATTTTTTATGTAATTATAACTTAGTTCTTGTATTTTATCATAATTGATTAGTTTACATGGTATCTAATTAATTAGTCCGATGATTATCATTGGCCATTCTCATTTTGATAGGGTTTCCTTTGAAATCAAATTTTCCATCTTAATTACTTATATCTCATTCGTTTTGTGTATTAAAACAAAACAGAACAAAATAAATTTAAATTAGAAAGAAAAAACATGTGAGTGATGAAGGGATTCAATTATAAATAAACTCACAAATATGGGGACAAAATATATAAATTTTGAAACCATAAGAACTAATATGTTAGTTTTATTAGACTATAGGGACTCAGTTTTTATAAACTCAAATATTTTCCAGCCTCAAGAAACTGCTTGTTAGTTTTTCGAATACCTTCATCTTTTTGCCAGGAGAGTGTTTTATTGTATCAAACCTTCTATTGTTTTTTATTAATTGTTTTATTATTAATATGATTTATTGGTTTTATTATTTTATATTACGTTAATATTTAATATTTTTAAACGTTGATGTCGCTAATAGCAATGATATATGTCAATGAAAATAAATAAAAAAGCCAAGAATAAAAAATCATTTTTTTTTAATTTCGTTTAAATTTTAAAAACAAAAAATAAGAAGAAATTATTACTAAAACTTAAAAACTCCAAATAATCTTTTTTTATATAAATATCGTTTTATAAGTATGGTTTCAAGTTGAAATAGAAAATACATTGCTTATTAATTGTTAACTACAGTTAATTATTCATATAATCCTACTCTGAACATACAGAACAATTCTAGTCCATACAAAGTCATAGCACTTTTACAACGAGATATAATTATAAACCAGGGTTATTTCATCAAAAGCCAAGCAATATTATTATTATTATCCTATATACTAAAAGAGGTCAACCGGTTACTGTGCATTCTGAGTGAAATCACTGTGGATTTCAACAATGTTTTTTTTTTGTTTTTGAACGTTAAATATACTATTTATATATTTTTTTCACAATAAGAAACAATAACAATCATGTAGCTTATTGCCAAACACATGCCATGTGGGGGAGAGGAGGCGCTCGGCAAGGGTTCAACTATTGCCAGCGCTAGCTTTTTGTTTTTTCATTTTCCTTTTTTTTACTTTCCTTTTTTTTCACTTTTTTTATTGTTTTTTTATTGTTTTTTTTCGATTTTTTGGTTTTTTTACTTTTTTATTATTATTATTTTGATTTTTTTTATTTTTTTATTGATTTTAATTTTTTTTTATTTCGTTTTTATTTTTTTCACTTATGTTTTTTTTAAAAAAAATTTATTCTTTTATTTTTTTATTATTAGCATAATAATAATTATTATTATTAAATATTTTTCTCTTATTTAATCTTTTGTTAATGTTTTTTAGGTTTTTTTTTCTCTCGGGATAATTTGATATTTTTTATTCTTTTAATAGTTATACAAACTTTTTACTCAGCCCACAAAGTAGTGTAATATGTTTTTTATAAATTTTCAGGCCAAATAATTGTTTTTGGAATCAATAATTTTTATTGTTTTTTTCATTTATTTTATTTTTTTCATTTGCTCTTTTGTTAATGTTTTTATGGTTTTTTTTAATCCTTTGATTTATTTTTGTTTTCTTCTTGTTATGAAAACAATAATAATATAAATATTAAGAATAATAATAGTAATTTTAGGTTTTTATTCTTACATGTTTTTTTATTAATTTTGTTTGGTTTTTCTATGAGATTTATTAAATAATATTTATTGTTTTGACAGTGATGGTGATGATGATTTGAGAAGTTAAGACTTTGATTTAGTATTATTATAATAAAGGATGTTGATCTTTTTCATAATATCAAATTTTATATATTAGAATATTATATTATAATCTCAACAGTTATGAAGATTATTTGTTTTGCCCGCACTATGCCCGCAACGTAATGCAGGCAATCCAACTATTACTAATATACTAAAAGAGATCGGGTTTGGCACTGTAGAGTGGTCGTTTTTCCTCCGTGCTTCGCAGGTGTTCGGATGCTTTTTTTTTACAAAGGCCTTCTTTTTCTATTTTTTATGGTGGTTAAGACCGAGCAAAGGCTGTGGCCGAGCGGTCGTCCGCGCGATGCCAATTCTGGCAGCGCACGAGTTCGAAACGCTCCGGGTGCAAAAATGCTTTGAATTTGTGTTTTTTTTAATA
>CM063596.1:245102-608365 GCA_032356905.1 Salix exigua | reverse complement strand
TCCACCACATTGACCTGATGTAGAGAAATATCATTGAAATAATATGTAAACTTGAAAAGATTTTTCCTCCATCTTTCTTTGACTCCATAGAACACTTAACGATACATATACTTTATGAAGCACAAGTTAGAGGACCTGTTCATTATCGATGGATGTATACATTTGAACAATATGCTTTCATACAATGTAATTTTTATTCATTTTTATTTCATATTTTTTATCTTTCAAACTAATTAACACAAATGATGTATGTATATGTTTTATTTGAAGAAGAAAGTAACCAATAAAGCTCAAGTAGAGGATTCTATATGTGAAACATACTTGATTGACGAAATTACAAATTTTGCGTCTTATTATTTCGGTGATGACGTTCAAACAATATGGAATTTCACAATAATCTAAAAGAGCCTAGACATTCACTGTAGTGCTACACTTAGCGCATTGTGGACTCGCCATTTTTTGTTCGTGCATCGCGCGAGTTCGTCTATCTATTTTTTTGCTCATTTTTAAACAGTGATTTAACAAAAAAAACCCGAAAACGACAAAAAACTTCGTCAGAATGAGGGGCTCCGTGGTCATTACTCATGTCGGACCGAACCGGTCCAGTCCACCTCGTCGATCTTCTTATTTTACTATTTTTATATTGGCTAAATACGGTTTTAGCCCCTAATAATATATTAGGTGGCACGTGTGGTGTCATAAGGTGGTCGTAGACGAGGTTTTGGAGTCTCTCTCGGTGCGCCCCTCTTAGGCTTCCTCCAGGTGCGCCACATTCTATCACACGGTGAATGTGGACGTGACGCTGGTTAGTTAAAGCCGGTTTCACCGTTTCTCTCTCTCCTGCACGTAAAAGTACAGAAGAGGCTCTCGGTTTGATTGCTTTTCACTTTGGTCCCTTGATTTTTAATTTTGTCTATGGTCCTGATTTTTGTTATATAAATTTTGATTTAGTTCGATTAGGTCCTTCGATTGCAATTAATTCAATGTTAATGTTTCACTTTGGTCCTCCGTCTTATAATTTTTGGAATGGGTTGAAGAAGCTTAATATATTCGGTACAGAAGTTTCAATTTTTGCAACTTTGTCCTTTAATTGAAGATGTTAATAAATGTAATTTTCATTTCATCCCTTAAACTTTTAATTTTTTATTTTAATCTCTTTATATTTGATTTTCATTTCAACCCTTATACTTTACTTTTTTAACATTTCTAGAATAATCCATACTTTTGTCCATGTATATATAAGTGTGTTTTAACAGTAGCTTAATATATTAGGTACAGAAATTTCAATTTTTGCAACTTTGTCCTTTAATTGAAAATGTTAATAAATGTGATCTTCATTTTAGCACTTACATTTTTAATTTTTAATTTTAATCCCTTTATATTTGATTTTCATTTCAACCCTTATACTTTTCTTTTTTAACATTTCTAGAATAATCCCTACTTTTGTTCATGTATATATAAGTGTGTTTAGAATAATAATAATAATAATAATAATAATAATAATAATAATAATAATAATAATAATTTAATTGTTTTTCTTACTTACTCTTTTGTTCATGTTTTTTTGTGTTTTTTTCTTAGGATGATTTGATAATTTTTATTGTTTTGACAGTAATAGTGATGATAATTTTATTTTTTATTTTATCTTTTGTTAAAGTTTCTAGCATGTTTTTTAATCTTTTATTTATTTTTTTCTTTCATTATTAACATAATAATAATAATAATAATAATAATAATAATAATAATAATAATAATAATAATAATAATTTAATTGTTTCTCTTGCTTACTCTATTGTTAATATTTTTGTGTTTTTTTCAAAATAATTTGATAATTTGTATTGTTTTAATAGTAAGAGCAATGATAATTTTAGATTTTAAGACTTTGATTTTTCTATTGTTATAATTGAGTGTGTTGAGTTATTTTATTATATTAAATTTCACATACATTGAAATTGTATTTTAATTTTAATCCGGCAAATCCTATAAAAATTGTTTGCTCTATCCGCAATGTAGAATATATTTTTTAAAAAAACTTTAAATTAAATGATTTTTTTCAGCTAATAATTTTTATTTTTATTTTATCATCTATTATTTTTTTTATTTGCTCTGTCTTTTAGTTTTTTTATTGGTTATTTTTTATATTCTCAAGTTAGATTAATTTTTTTATGTAATAATATTGATTTTATTTTTTTGTTTCATCTTTTGTTAAAGTTATTAAAAACATTTTGTCTTTCATTTATTTGTGGTTTTTTTATTCATTATTAACACGATAATGATAATGATAATGATAAATTTAATTATTTTTCTTACTTACTCTTTTGTGAATGTTTTCGAGTGTTTTTTCTCTCAGGATAATTTGATAATTTTTAATTGTTTTAGCAGTAATAGCAATGATAATTTTAGATGTGAAAACTTCGATTTTGCTATTTTTATAATAAGGCGTGGTAATCTATTTTATTATATTATATTTTGTATATATAGATATTATATTTTAATTTTAGACCAACAAATCCTATTAATTTGTTTAATCCCAACAATCATAAAAATTGTTTACTCAGCCTGCAACGTAATGCGGTCAATATTTTTAATTTTCAAGTGAAATTTTTTAGGTAATAATTTTTATTTTTGTTTTATTATTTATTTTATTTGTTCTTTTTTAATGTTTTTAGACTTCTTTTAGTCTTTGATCAAATTTTGTTTTAATGGTTATTATGCAATAATAATATTAAAATTAAGAATAATAATAAAACTTGAGTTTTTGTTCTTACTTGCTTTTTTATATCTCTCGAAGTATTTCAATAATTGTTATTGTGTTTGACAGTAATAGTGATGATAATTTTAGAAGTTAACACTTCAATGTTACTGTTGTTATGACATGGTATTTTGATTTGTTTTATTATATCAAACTTTACATATAGAAATACTATATTTTAATATGAACTGAACATTTGTAAAAATTATTTGCTCCGCCCACAATGAAGTGCGGGTCATCAATCTAGTCGAGTTCTAAGAAATGACGATGGTGGATCTAAGAGTCAATATAGACAACTTTCTGTTTTTTCCTATCCAAAAGAAAATTATACAAGAAATTTTAAAGAAGGTAGTTTTCGCAGGAAGAAATGAAAACTGCACATAGCTATGTCATTTTCAATTGTCAAGAATTGAAACCCTATATGGAGTAAGTGTGAAATATTTTATTTTTGATCTTCATTTATAATAATATAATTTCAACTAATAATTAAAAATTTAGGCAATGTTTTCAAGAGCTCAAGACACAACAACCACAATTTAGCGATGTTGAAATTGAAAAACTATATGAGGAGATATTTCCAATTCGGTTGAAAAATCATGTAAGTATTTTCAAGAAACATTTTGTTACCTTAACTATTTTGTATGAAATAATAATCCATCCATTGTTATTATTATTCTTATGCTAGGTCCAATACAAATTAACTGTAATTGAGAATCAAATCTTTGCACTATCTATGGGGCCGTCAAATTCAGTGAAATATTATAATGGGTATTATATCAATGGGTTTAAATTCCATACTCAATGTTATGGGCGATTTAAAAAAACAATGAATAACGGGTTTGTGTGAAAGGAAGTAGCTACAATGAGAATGAAATTAATTATTATGGAATGCTTGAAGAAGTGATTCGGCTTAAAAATTTAGACCCCGTTTGTTTGCTGGAAAGTAGTTTTCTTTTGGAAAGTGAATTCCGATGTTTGGTAGTGTTATGGAAAATGAACTAGAAAACACTTTCTAGTATTTGTTTGTGTTATGGAAAATGAAGTTGAAAATAATTTATTAATAAATTAAATTTTTTTCAAGTTTATTAAAATAATGAGGAACAAATCTTACAAATTAAAAAGTTGAGTGAGAATGAAATTGAAAAAAAAATATAATTTCATAAATTATCTCAAATAAAATAAATAATAATCAAAATAATAGAGATCAAATCTAAAAAATTAAAAAAAAATGAAAGGTGAATAAATTAAAATAATAATAATAATTAAAATTTCATAAATTATTTAAAATAAAGTAAGTGACAATAGAACAAATGAGGACCAAATTTGATAGATAAAAAAATTTCAATAAAAAAATGATAAGAAAAAAAGAAAATAGCAATTATAAAAATAAGGACCAAAATTAATATAAAAATTAAATTTTAAGAGATGGAATTGAAAATAAATATTCAAAACAAATTATATATAGCAATCAAAAGTTTAAGGATCAAATTTGATATAATCAGCAAATAATGACATTTCTAAATTTTTCACAACTTCTATAAAGTGTTTTCCGCCCAAATTTTCCTTAAAACACTTTCCTGAAACCCAAGCCAAATTTTTCTTTGACTGGAAAGTGTTTTCTGTTGACCAACTTTTCTAATGGAAAACACAAACACAGGAAAGTTTGGAAAGTGGTTTCCGGGAAACCACTTTCCAGAAAACAAACATAGCCTTAGGGAGTAAGTGCAAGGTATTTATGTTTAAGTGTCATTGGTATGATACAAAATGTGGACTTAAAGTGCATCGTTCAAAAAGTTTGGTTGAAATCAAACATACTTCTAGACTACATGGGAATGAAGATTTTGTTGTGGCGCAACAATGTCAACAAATCTACTATACATGTCCACCCGATAATAAATCATCAGAATGGTGGGCAGAGTTATAAAGACATCAACTAGAAGTCGTTATAACGTTGATATGGAGGAATTTATTGAAAACACTAACAATGTTAATTCATTTGATGTTGATCAATTAGATAAAATTTCTCATCCATGTTGTGTGCTTCCTGATCCGACATTTGATGAACAAAATATACTTATTGACTCATCTTATTATGAAGAAATCAACCAACATGAGTTGCCTCAGGTAAAGGCAAATTGGGGAGAAGAGAATGAAATAGCTTCGAATGAAGAAATTGACTATGATAATGATGTCATTGGTGATGGTGAGGATGGTGATGATGATGTGATTAGGAGTGATGATAATGATAATTAACATTATCCTTATATTTTTTATTTTGATTGAAGTAAATTGTATTGATGTTAGTGATGCTTAGCATTATGCTTGTATTTTTTATTTTGATTTAAATATTTTTATTGATGATAATGATGATTAACATTATGCTTGGATTTCTTATTTTGATTGATATATTTATATTGATGATAATGATGATTAGCATTATGTTTTTGATTGACTCATTTTAAACTTGTATGATAATGATGATTAACATTATACTTTTATTTTTTTTATTGCCATATTTATTAGTTTATTGTTGCTATGATGCGGTCGCACAAAATAATTACCCTAGCTTAAAACACATAAGATAGTATAGAGCAAGTAAGGGCTCGATCCCACTAGGAAGTTTCAAGTCAGATTTTTATGTTGTACGTTATGTAATTGGGGGGATTTGGTTTGTGATTATCTAAACTATGGCAACAATTAAACTAGCAAACAAAATCAATTAAAATCGAAACTTATAAAGAAAACAAACCTTGGTCACAAGCATACATCCACCTACGGAAATTAGAACCGATCCTTGAAACAAAAAATGCAATTTATGTTATGAAATTTTATCTTTTCTTAACGTGATTAATTAACGGATCCGCCGTATAACTAATCCTAACCAACAAACAATCAAAGTGTCTGCACTAATGATTCAATTTAATGGTAGCTTTAAGAACTAGATAATTTCTTCAAGATTAACATACAAGTTGTCCGCAACTTGTGTCAATTTATTCAAATGTTCTCTCTAAGTTCAATAATATAGTTCTGCCACAATTATCAAGCTTAGTTGCTTCACAAGTTCATATATCACAACTATGGTTTTGATATTAAACTTATCAATAGATTGTTCACAACAATAACTTAGAGTCCGCTCTAGCAATCATCAACAACAATCATAGGAAATATACATAGGAAAACAATCATACTCATTCATAACATAAACTAAAAATAGAAGGAAGAATAAATCTCACGGTTTTTGAATTCCGAAGGTTTTTGTGTCCTTGCAACCAAGCAAAAGAGTCTAGTCTTGCATGCTTATTGAACAACTAAATAAAAACATGGAAGAACACATGATTTAGGGTTTGGAGGAGGAAGATTTTGGGTTTTCTTTTGTGATGGCCGCCACTTCCTTGCTCCTCTTCTCCTTTATATATGCTTAGAAACCCTAATGTCTATTTTACAAAATAGTCCTTCCTTAAGTTGACAGAATTTAGTTGTCCCTTGTAAAATTCATATCTCCTTAATATGACATTGTTTTGATCTGAAATTTGTATAGTTTATAGATATTTGAGTCCTGAATCCACTCCAATTGAGTTTGTATCAATCGGACTTTTGTAGCTCGAGATATTGAAGTTGGAATGGACAAAGGTCGATATCTGCAGATTGCAAGATTTGACTTTGAAGGTTGCGATTTCCATGATCTTCCTTATTTTATTTCTTTTTCGTATCTTTCCATAAATTTATGGATGTTAGGTTTTGAATGTCATTGGAATCACTTCATTTCGATCTCTAAAGCTTCCACTCTGCACAAAACACCGACTGAAGGTCAAATCTGTAAATCACCTCCAATTACCTCCTTTTTGCACCTTTCATCCAAAAATGCCTTCAAAATATAAAACAAAGAATATCACCTCCAAGCTTCCACTCTGCACAAAACACCGACTGAAGGTCAAATCTATAAATCACCTCCAATTACCTCCTTTTTGCACCTTTCATCCAAAAATGCCTTCAAAATATAAAACAAAGAATATCAAAGCATTTTATACATAAAACATATGCAAAACACTACGTAAATATGGATGAAATTATGAAATAATATGGTTGCATCATTTATAGAAACACTTATTGATGAGAATACAACTGTTTTAGAATGTAGCGACGTGGATCTATATTAGATTTCAGTAGTGGTAGGTTTGCATGCAGATCAAATCGAACTCCATACTAGATGAATACGGATGCAACAACTTCTCACCAAATTGACACTAATGACTTACATGATCATTACATACCCTGAGTCCCAAGTACATTTCCTCAGGAAAAAGATTATGGATTTCAACATTTGCTGACAATTCAAGGTTATGCGAGAGTAGCTGGTGATAATTATGATGAGGAGCATGACATTAACAATCAAGATGACCAAGATGGTAATAACATGAGATCTTCAGAGAATCAATATTGTCTCCAATCAAACAATGGCTCAACCTTTTATGCCAATAATGTTTAATATTTTTGGTAGACAATTGTTATTTGCATCAAACGAAACAGTTTTGACACCGAAATTTATCCACTGACAAGAAAAAGACAACTGAGTTTGTATAGAACAACAGAGTAAGTTTAATATTTTTGGTAGACAATTATTATTTGTCTTTATTTGTTTCATGAAAGTTTGTTATTATAATATTTCAGGTTTAATAACTCATCATGTGGACGTGAAATCAAAAACATTTTGAGATCTAATCTCAAGGGGCAATGGAACTCTTGGGAAAAAGTTGATTCAATGTATAAGGATGAACTGTTTAAAGAGTTCAAGGTATGAAAAAAAAATAATGCTTACTTTATTTCCTTTTTTATATGAATTCACGCAACTATTTCCATATTTATGATCATGAATTAATTATGATATATATTTTTCTGGACAACCTATAATTTTTTTTATGTTGTTTGCAAATTATTTTATGTATTTGATAGAAAAAATATGTCTTCCCTGAGGAAGATGAAGAAATTATGCATAATATTTGGGAAGATAAAGCTCGGATTTTCTTGAGTTAACAATTGGCATGAGCTCGCAATAAAGCTATGTGTAAAAAATGAACACTACAAATATTATTGATTGCATGAATAGTGGTCTTATTTGGATACAAAAAGAAGATTGGAATACAATGATCAAGGAAGTTTGGTCCACCGATGGATTCCAAAGATGATCCAAATCTTTGAAAAGCAATCGGTTGAGAAAATAGATGGTAAAATAAGTTCTCATTCTGGTGGTTCAGTTTCATTTGCATCAAATCGAGCTAGTATGGAAAGCATTAATATTGTTGAACACTCGTAATTGTATTTGTTTAATATTTATGTTGCTATTTTTTTTAAATGTTGATAGCAACAACAAGCTGGGGGGAAAGAACTTCCATGGGATGATGTCTTTTCAATTTTGCATCATGAATGTGAATGAGACCGACACATTCGTAGATAAGAAGTCAAAAACAGTGATGGTAAGTACTTTTATTTTTAAGAAAAATATTTAAAATATAATCTCATATTCAAATAAATATATATTTACATGTACTTGTCTATTTACAGGAAAATTATAGAAATGAGATGATTGAAATGCATGGACTTGATTGAAACCTTCATCCAAACTTGGTGTGAGGTTTCAGGGTGGGCAAGCAAGGGTAGAGTTTACGATGCACCTCGTATGCTAAAATCTAAAGTTAATGCGAGTTCTTCATTATATACCTACTCAGTACAGTATAAATATCCAAGCACAACTATTCACGAGTTGAAAGAGGAATTGAAAGAAAAAGATGCTCTTCTTAGTAATATGCAACGTCAGATTGACTCAATTATAAATTATCTTGGCAGCCATCATGGAAATTATGTTAGGTCAGACTTTATGAATCAAGATATGCCAACACCTGTTGACACGATGTCATCACATACAATAACACCTATGGGTCTCGTTTCTTCAACAGTGTATCGACCTCAACCCTATCTCCAAAATAGTGGTTCATCTTTCTCTCATCCACAACATCGTATATCATTTCCACCTTAAACAATAGTTAAAAATATGTATTTTTTTGTTTCATGTTGATTTACTTGAACATGTAAATGTAACTGAATCTTTGTTGTATTAGAAAATTTCATGTATGTTATTTGAACTATATTTATTTTCTTATAAATATAAAAATTATTAATGAAAATATTTATTCATAATAATTTAAAAAATTAAATACATGTTAAATTAAATTAAAAATAAAATTGTTATTTGCAACGGACAATCCGTTGTGAATGTCCTTTGCAAATGCAAAGGAAATTGCAACGGCATATCCATTGCAAATGTGCAACAAATATTCCGTAGCAATCTACTTTGCAACAGACATTGCGTTGCACGCGATTTTGCTATCGCTGAATTGCAACAGAACACGTCTGTTGCATATTCCACTGCTAATAGATATTAGCAACGGATTCCTTTGGTGTTTGCAACGGATCCGTCCGTTGCAAACACCCCTCTTTTTTGAGTAGTGAAGGAAATATGAATTAATAAATATGGATGTGGCTCTTTTGCAGTCGTAAGTTTATCAAGTTTTTTCAAGTTCTTATCTTTATTTTTAACACCTAATACAATTAAACCTAATGATAACTATGGAGATGTTACTTTTTAAGTAACCAACACATACAAACAACCCATTTTTGTTTTCTTGAACTAGATCACATAGAACACACATTGATGAAGCCATAACAATCATTTTATTTTGAATTAAACAACCCATTATTATCTGGCTAAAAAAATATCCTTGTTAATGGATTAAAACTAAAACTATAAAGGAGTAAACCTTTATCTTTCTTTTTTCTTTTACAAATAGAGTCATGTATATATTTTGTTTTTAAAAAAAATGATTAAATGATAACTATTAGTTTATCTTGAATTAAAGAATCTATTAACACTTGACCATAAAATATTCCTTGTTAATGAATCAAAATGAAAACTACAAAGAAGTACAACTTTCTTTTTTCTTAAAAATATATTCATGCACATAAACCTTTTTGAGTAATTAATAACTTGGATCACATAAACTTCTCTCAAAAAATAAAAAGGTTTATTAGATTTGGTGTCTAATCTTGAATATATGATTGACTCACCAACTCCTCCTCTTTAAATATATCATTCATTCTTTCAAAACTTTTATTAACTCGAGATTTCTCTAAAAAAGAGTCTACCAAATTCATCTATATCACAAATCAATAGAAGAGAATAATAGGTATAAAAGTGAAAATTTCTTAAAAAACACATATGAGAAATACATTCATCTTATAAATATAGGTGGTTCTGTTAAACCTAACAAATAACCCTACCCTCTCATCATATTCAAGGTTTAGATTTATCACATTGAGTATCTCAGATTCAATTCTTAGGTAACTTTTCTAGTTAAATCAGCACATCAAATACAATTTTCAAATCCTTTACTGAAATAATGCAACAAGTTTGACTTTATTTCAATATTTAGATATATTGAAATCGGTACTGAAATCAATAATTAAATTAGAGGATTTTAGTATTTAGATATATTGTTTAACTTCTCATATGTAATTGTTCACACTACTATTCATAACCATTTTATCTTTTTAAGTTCTTTAATTTTTTTACACTTTATTAATTTGATTTTATTTCTTTTCAATTTCATCTTTGTAAGTTATGTTGACTTGATTTTATATGTTAGGATTTGTTTTTATTTGCATGTTATTGCTTGCTCGATGTGTTATAGAGTATTTTGATATTACAATTTTAGGTTATTGTTTTAAAAAACTAAATAAAATAAAAGGATTAAAACTTTTTAAAAAATAAAGCTCTTGTTTCAAAAGGTGTGATAATCTTCAATTCATTTATCAAGTCTCAAACAATACATATTTGGTCATTATTTCTTAAGGTTTTTATGTTTTGATTTGCTATATTATTTTTATAATGTTTTAGTCCTTAAATATTTAGGGAGGTTAGAGAATCTTGATGGAAAAGGGAGAGGAGAGGGAAAATATTTGGTTGACCATTAAAAAGTTATCTTGGTGTTAATGAGTTGTCTTAAAGAGAAAAGTTCAATTTACGAGACTTTACCTTTAAACATGTTCAAAAAGGTAGATTCAAAATTGTGAATCTTGTTTTGATTATATTTGATTTTTGGGTTTTGAACTAATTAGAGAGTGTTTGGGGTTTAAAAATAACTTTACTAAGGTTTTTATGATTATTCTTAGAGAGAAGAGTTCAATTAAGGAGGGTTTACCTTTTAAATTATTTTATTATGGTTAAAAATGAGGTGTTTTCGGTGAAGAATAAGTTGAGAATTGATTTTTTGAATAAAAAAACTTGAATTCTGATTTTTGATAATCAAAATTGACTGAAAAAAACCTTGTAGAAAGATGTCATCTATTAAAATAAAATAAACACTAACAGAAATGGTGTGCCATTCACTCTTTTTTAATACATATATATAACAAAATTACACCTAAGTATGCTAGTGCTTTTTCATTTTTGAACAATGGTTCTAGTATGCATTTTTTTTTAATTTGAATGTTAATTAATACTCTATCTCACATATTTTTATAAATTATTTAATTTTACTTTCTTTAAATAGTAACTAATATTTGAATTATTTTTATAATATCATACTTTAAAAAATTGTTGTAATTTATCTTTAATTTCTTGTTAAGAATTTTAGACAAATAGGTTCTATTTACATGATTCATTTTAAAATCACAATCATTTAAATGTATAGACTATAACTAACATTTAAGATAAATAAAATAAAATTGATAGATGAAGTAAAATATTTGCATATTCATTTATATTTTTTGTTGTTATAAGGAAGATAAACTTTTCTTTTTAGTCTATCATTAGCTTTAATAACTCTTTTTTTGATTTATTAGTTTATATATTTTTCAATTCATTTTATTAAGCATAAACATCATCTTTTCATTTTATAATTAAAAAATCATAATACTAAAAATCACATCTTTAAAAAATAACAAAAATATAAAAATATAAATAGTGATATTCATCTATAGGTAAACTTCAATATAATATATATTTTATAATATTTATTTAAGATATATTTTATATACATCAATAAAAATCTTATAATTTCTAATGGAAAAATAAAAAATTATTATTTTAGTTATGAAATCTAGTTTGGAGACTAACTCGTAAAATGATTAGCAATCCAATCTAATTTTAGATTAATTCAATAAATTTTGTTAAAATAATAATATTTTTTTATAAAACTTAGTTAAGTTTGATCGTGACAACTATGCCAGTGAAAAATCTAATTTGATCTAATAGATCTTTAACTGATTGATTTTGCACAATTTAATCAAAAATCTAAACCAAGTTAGGTTCATGATTTCTGGTTTACAACTTAGTTGGTGTTTGGTAGTGTGATCTAATGTGAGGTTGTAAATAGGTAAGTGTTTGGTGAAGATAAAAAAACTTAAAATTTGCAGTGGGTTCCACCTTAAAAAATTGATGAAACGTCGTTTGACGAAAAGTAGCAAAGAAAAGTGTTGCTTTTCATTGTGCCTTGACCTGTGATAAAACTATTTCTCAACAAAAATAAAACCATTAGCATTTAATTCCAAATTAAAACACATCCGAATTATGGAGAGAGAGCGGGGGGAGTTCTAGAGAGAGAGAAAGAGAGAGGATAATATATGATTTATTACTTATTATATTTTCTTAATCTAAAAATTTAATAAAATATAAATAAATATATTAGAAGGAGATCACAATATAACTTTAGTCTCGCAATTCTAATTTTGTTTCAGATGATATTTTACCAAATATTGTTCATCGATCAAATAATTAGAATCACAAAGGTCTTCACGTATGAATTTAGTTCATAATGGAATTACAGTAGTTTGATGGGTGAGTAAAAATAAGTGTTTAATTTACTTGAATTATTAATTATATTTTGTTATTATGATTATTAAATCTACACATATGCACATACACTTTAAAGTAATTTCACATGTTGATAGCAATATGAAGACTTGGTAGTCAAATACATGAAACTGTTTTTCATTAACCTTAAACTCAACCACAATTTTAACCAAACACTTCAATTTCAGTTGTTAAACACAACTAAAAATGCTTTTCATGAAACACTTTTTGAAAATCTCAATCACAAAAGCAATCACAATATCAAACACACTTTTAATCTTGTTGGGTAGGAAAGGAATAATAACTCGTTTTAATGAAATTACTAGCTATATTGCCCGCGCGTTGCCGCGGGCATTTTTATGTATATAATTTAACATAATTAAATCAACAATGATAAATTTATATGATATAATTAAATAAAAGTTATCGATTAAGAGATAAAAATATAAAACAATTTAAGTACAGTTTATTGCGCGAGCATAGATTACATCTTTTAGAATGTAGATATTATGTTATGAAAGATCACAAAATAACGCGAATTAATATTTTAAAAACCAGAGCAAATATTTTAATAAGGAAAAAATTAATCACAAAATCATTATTGTGCAAATAATTAAATTATTATTATTATTATTATTATTATTATTATTATGTTAGTAATGAAAGGAATAAATAAATAAATGAAAGACTAAAAATATCCTACAAACTTTAACAAAAGATAAGAAAAAAATAAGAAAAAATAAAAATTATCATTTCTATTACTGTAAAAACAATAAAAATTATCAAATCATCTGGAGGGAATAAAAACATTAACAAAAGAGTAAGAAAAAAACAATTAAATTATTATTATTATTATTATTATTATTATTATTATTATTATTGTGCTAATAATTAATGAAAAACCAGAAATAAATGAAAGAACAAAAAAATTATAATAATTTGAACAAAAAATGAAAACAAAATAAAAATTATCATTGCTATTAATAATAATAATCTGACTTGAAAACATATAAAAAAAAGCAATAAAAAACTAAAATATAGAGAAAATAAAAAAAATATTGTAGATGATAAAACATGAATAAAAATTAATAGCTGAAAAAAAAGCATTTAATCAGAAAAATTCAAAAAATATATGTTCAACGTTGCGGGTTGAGCGAACAATTTTTATAGGATTTGGTGGATCAAAATTAAATATAATATTTATATATGTAAAATTTAATATAATAAAATATCTCAACACACCCTATTATCACAATAGCAAAATCAGAGCTTTAAAATCTAAAATTACAATTTCTTTTACTATTAAAACAATAAAAATTGTTAAATTATCCTGCAAAAACACACTCAAAAACATTAAAAAAAGAGTAAGCAAGAGAAACAATTAAATAATTATTATTATTATTATTATTGTGTTAATAATGAAAAAAACAAAAACAAATGAAAGACTGAAAATATCCTAGAAACTTTAACAAAAGATTAAAAAAAGAAAAAGAAAAAACTAGCATTGCTATTACTATCAAAATAATAAAAATTATCATATTATCCGGAGGGAAAAAAACATTAACAAAAGAGTAAGCAAGAAAAACTATTAAATTATTGTTGTTGTTGTTGTTGTTGTTGTTGTTGTTATGTTAATAATGGAAGAAACAAAAACAAAATGAAAGACTAAAAATATCCCAGAAACTTTAACAAAATATAAAAAAAAATATATATCATTGTTATTACTAGCAAAAAAAAATATTACAAATTATCGGGAGGAAAAAAAACAAAATAGTAAGAGAGAAAAATTATTGTTGTTGTTGTTGTTGTGTTAAATACACTTATATATACATGGACAAAAGTTACACTGAAGACAAAAACTAAAAGCATAGATGTATAAATACCAATAAAAAATAAACATTCAAAAAGAACATATGAATTAATATCAAATAGAAAATTAAAAGAATAAGGACCAAAATGAAAAATGACATATATAAAATTAATTCCAATTGAAGGATAAAATCGAAAAAAATAATAATTGGAGGACCAAAAATAAATAATGATCAAATGTTGTCATATTATAAAAAAAAAATAGAAGAAGAGGGACTGAAATCAAACTTTGTATATATTACCAATTGCAATTGGAGGACCATATTAAAGAAAGCAAAACATCTGTACCAGAAAAATTTAAGAAATCAACAATAAATCAAAAATTCAAAGTATAAGGACTGAATTAAAAACTGTTATATAATCATTTTTAATTGAAGGGCACAATTAAAAACAATAAACCTTAATTTAAATACATCAGTAATAAAAAAATAAATTCAAAACCTAAGGGACCGAAATTAACTTACCACAAACATGAGGGACCGGAGCTGACTTTGCGTCGGCAAGAGAGAGAAAGCGACAACTGACAAAAAACTGTTCGCCGCCCTTACACTAGAATCTGTGATTGGAACGCGTCGCGACGGAAGACAGATCACCTGAAGGCGCACCGTATTCATCAGCGGAGGAAAATTTTGGACCATCGTATGACACCGCACGCGTCGTCTAAAGGACACGTTGGCGTTGAGCGTCGCGGTCGTGTAAATATAGTCTTGATCTACAGTGTAACACCCCCACACGTTTTATTTGTTTTGTAATTTGATATAGGATACAATTGAGAATAAAGTGAAGGATAAGTCTGAATTGAATTCACAGAGGTAAATGATTGATAACCTCTCACCTTCGCATGGCTACCACCGCTACCTTATTCTTATCTCGCCTTTCTTTCTTTCGATTCATCACTAATAAATCTTTTTCAATAAAAACAAGCCCTTTTTTACTCTATTCTAAAACTACTAAGGTTTAGTAATGATCACTGCCAACTAAAATAAACAAAAATTATCTCCATTCTTTATTTTTTTTAGTGGGTTTCTCTTGATTTCAGTAATTTATATTGTTTGTACAGAGCCCAAATCGATCAAGACTGATTTCAATGGCATCGGAAGCGAAGGAATCAGCTTCTAACAATCCAGGTCTTCACACCACTCCTGATGAAGCTACTAAAGGATATATCATGCAACAAACTGTAAGTCATTCCCTTTTTCTTTTCGATTTAGAATTGGTGGGGTCTAATTATTATTTTTTGATATTTTATGCAGATGTTTCGGATTAAAGATCCTAAAGTCAGTCTTGACTTCTATTCTCGTATTTTGGGCATGTCGTAAGTTTTTTTTTTTAGTTTTTTTTTAGAAAATGTAAGTATGTTTGTGCTCGTTAAAATTAATGATGGTGATTTGGGATATTGTTTTTCCTTATTATATGATTCAAGTTTTTTCCCTTAATTTTACTCGTGTTATTTATTTGGGTTTTGTGCTGTTCGAGGAAAAAAAGAGGTTAAAGATATTGAAAATTGCCATTTCTACTTAAAGCATGAAATAATGAAAAAGTAAATGGTGTTAGAGATGTTGTTCCTTGAGGGTGTTTGACAAAGTATATTGTGTTGGAGATGTTGTTGCTTGAGGGTGTTTGACAAAGTATATGGTGTTGGAGATGTTGTTGCTTGAGGGTATTTTTATTTTTGGAAGATAACATGTTAGCTTTTATTTTTGAATTGATGATGTTCGTGTAAGCATGCTTTGATTCTGTGCCACTGTATCATTTTGGATATTCACGAGTAATAGTCTATAAAATTAAGGTGTAATTGTATATAACAACTCCTTTTAATAGTGTCAATATGGATAGGTTGTCATTGGTAGTAATGATAAATTGAAATTTCTGGAAATCTCAGGTTGCTGAAGAGACTGGATTTTCCGGAGATGAAGTTCAGCCTGTACTTTTTGGGCTATGAGGTAATTTAGATAGTAGCGCATCTAAAAGAGCCAGTATTATTCATGGGGTGCATTTGAGTGTTAATATTTTGTGACTTTATCCACAACTTATTTTTCCTTTCCTTCTTTTAGTGCTATACATTTTGCTAAAAAATATCATTATGTTCTCTAGCTTTTACAGTACATGTCTGTTTGATATAGGATCATGCATCAGCTCCAGGCAACTCGGTTGAAAGAACAGTTTGGACTTTTGGTCGGAAGGCTACAATTGAACTAACACAGTAAGAATTATTTATACACTTCTTTCTCTTTTGTTTGATATATTTTCTGACAAATGCTTCGGACAGTAATTGGGGCACTGAAAATGATCCTGAGTTCAAATATCACAATGGGAATTCAGAACCGCGTGGCTTTGGTATGTAAGATCTTATGATTCAGGAGGGTTTTGTCTAGATTCACCCTATGGTAGCATTACTATAATTGTAATACATGTAACTTCCATGTGATTTTGGCATGTATGAAGCGGTATCTCATAGTTAAGACTGATGATTTTGATTTGATGATCTTTGGCACTGTATACCACTTGAATTCAATTTGGCTGGCAAATTAAAAAAAAAAACACTTATTTTGACCACTGGCAATATCCTTTTTAATAGAGGTATGCATATGGTTAAATATGTCATGCTATTGCTGTGCAATTCATTAACTGTCTCTATATCTTCATGATGCAAGACCAAATAGACTAGGGTATAAGAGGTATGAGTTTTTCTTGAGGAAGGTATCAGTGTAGTTTGGGTTTCTGTGGGACTGTTTTTTTTTTTTTTGTATTGTTATCATTGGCTTTTAATTGGAATGGAACAGAAGTTTTGAACAAGATCTTTATAGTTTTTTCAGTGGTGTATATGGTGTCTTTGAATCACAATGAAAAATTAAATTGAATCAAAATCAATAAGTTATTTCAGCAAAATGCTTCAAGTTGAATGAATATGTTCAGAAATGATGCTATAATATATGCTTTAAAAGTATCTTTATTTCTCTTTTGATAAATGATTCTGTCAATTTTGAGTCAAATGTTCAAACTTAAATGAAGAGTTGGTGAATGCAGTCCTGCAATTTAAAGCACCTCAATGAACCCTTGGAAAGGAAAGGTTACTTTCTGTATCCAGGTTGTCATAAGATTTTTCGATTGCTTCAATTAACAGTTGCATTCCTACAGTTGTCAAAAGAGTTTTTGATTGCATTAACAGTTAGCATGGCTCAAATCAGCAGTTGCTATTTGCAGTTTAGTTTGTACCTGACATCAAACAAGGGTGCTAAGTCATAATGCACTGATCTTTCATGGAAATATTTATCTACATCTTCTATTAGCTTAACATACAAGTTCCAATTCCTTCTTTTTCTTTAGATTTAATGATTATGCCAAGCAAGAAGTAATGTTGACAGTTTTTATTTGCATTTCAGGACATATTGGTGTTACTGTTGATGACACGTACAAGGCATGCGAGAGATTTGAACGCCTAGGGGTGGAGTTTGTCAAAAAACCAGAGGATGGTAAGGCTCCTCTTTTAGATGATAAAATAGTTTATCCATAATTAACATGAGCATCTGATTTGCACTACGTAGCTGGTAGTTTATATGTAAGGTATTGATCAGGTTAAATGGTTTGCTATTTGGCTAGATAAACTGATGTTAATTTTGGACTTGGGTTCCATCCTATACATGGCATCCATCAATGGTTTAACCTGCAAGTTCTACACATTTTTTTTTAGTTTGAAATAAGAGGTAAAATTTCTGGATGATGTACCCTTCTGCTTCTTGCGCTCGCACACATGGGTGTGCATATCAAGAGGAGAAGGAAAGGAAACGGGCATATATAAATCGGGCAACTCCTGGAGCAGGATGGTTTGGGAATGTCAATTCATAATTTCTAAAACTATTGTCAGCCAAGCTTTGTAGTTTATTGGTTGATGAGTGATGAGGATTTTGTATGGATTAAGAATTAGGTTTATATTTCGGACTTGAGACTGTTCTCAATAATCATGCTATGGTAAGAACTTTTAATTGAGTAAATTAAGGTGGTATATGTTTAGAGAATAAAGGAGAATAGAAGGCTTGCCATGGTTTCTTAAACAGTAATATGCTAGGTGATATGATATTGTCAGAATGAAACTTGCTGCATGATCTGAGAAATCATATTATCATGAAGGGAAATAAATACGTATGCTTAGCTAAAGTTCATGATGCCATCATCAAATTCTGTGCTACTGACTCATGGACCATAAGTATTTATTGTGTCGTACAATCAATGGTACCAGGTGTGGTAATTTGCTGCAATGTTTGTGATTTGATTATGTCAATGGACTTGATCATTGATGATCTACCCTCATCCTCTACAGTTGCCTTTATATGAATTTCTTGATTAATCCGATTGATATAAAACTGTTCTCTTTAATTTAAATTTAACCAACAAGTGTTATGATTTCTTGGTTGGAGTGGTACCATTCTCAAAAGACTAACTACCTTTATAGTAGTAACATAGAAAATGTTTGGTAGTGCTTCCCCAAAGTGCTTTTTGAAGGTCTTGACATACTTTATCCAAAACCATTGGAAAGCACCTAAAAACAGCATTAATATGAATGTGCTTGGTAGTGCTTCTTCAAAGTGCTTGTTGCTTGGTGTTTTTCGATGGTCTTTACATACTCTATCTCAAAACCGTTGAAAAACACCTAAAAAAAGCACTGATTATTGATGCTCAACCAAATTTATACTTGCACTGTGCTCCGGTCTTCTATTTTCCTCTCCTATTGCAGGCCTGATAAATTAATTGCACCAATGACTTGAGGAAAATAGTTGTTTTATTTGGGCTTATGGGGCAACAAAGGAATTCATTGCCATTGGTGCATCATTTATTTTATATTTTATAATTTACCTGGCTCAAATCTGCGTGTCTGGCTGCAGGAAAAATGAAAGGGATAGCATTCATCAAGGATCCTGATGGCTATTGGATAGAAATCTTCGATCTCAAAACTATAGGAAAAATAACTGAATCTGCTGCTTGATATCATGTGAGGCGCAATACAGCTTTTTTCTATTGTTCTTGTTGTCGCTATTGCTTCATTTTTTATCTCTTCCATCTTTAATAGATGATGCAAAACTGTTTTCACATGGTGACTGGCATCCATTTTCATGATGATTCTCTTTTTGTGAGGTCAGTGGCTCATTGCAGGTCTTGATGATTTGAATCTCAAATGTCTTGATATGCAGGAAAAGAGGGCACGTTGCAGTTTTGAAGGTTTCTCTCCTCTGAAGGATTCTCCAAAGCAGGCTTGCAACGGTGACTGACGAAATTATGGTGGAAAAGTTGTTTTCAATGCATGCATCTCCTGTTATTGGCGATGACCTCTAGTTTTATTATAATAATATACATGTTTTCTTGCTGCGTGCTCCTGTGCCACTCAAAATACCCTAAAGATCTTAATAAATAAATCTCTCGACTCCAAATACTTTTAAATTGATCCAAAAGTCACAAAATCCAAGGACTAGAAAAATAAAAAAACTTAATTTTTGGATCAAAATGAAAATTGTTTTATTATAAAAGCACACCTAATTTGCATCTAGATAGCCCGTTAAAAAATCAATTGAAAGGGGGAAAAGCTCCAAACATTGAATTAGACCTCTTCTATAATCATGGTCACTGGAGATTGGATGTCGGTTTCAAAATTAAAAAAAAAAATAGAAATAAATGGCAGCTTAAATAAAGCCTTGTGTCAGTACGGTCCAAGTTTGAAACGCGAATGTCTGGGGTAATTGCTGGGTGCCCTGCCCTATTGAGGATGAAAGTTTGGTATGGAAAGGATAATGTTATCAATGCCCATCACCATTCTCAAGGCTTAGGCTTCAAAGTTTGGTAGGCGAAGAAGAATATTTCGCGACATGGTTGAGATTTGGGAGGCTATCCCATGCGTACACATTCAAAGACAATAGCCCATCACTGGGTTTTCAAAATACGACCGTTGACATATTATTTCTCCTCAAGACTTTATAGTAAAAAATAAATAAAGACCCGTGAAAAAAAGCAACCCTAAGTCCGATCTATCTCATACCATATGAAGCTGTGATTATTCTTTGTTTGCTGCCAAACTAAGAAATCTTCTTGTGCATGGCAGTAGTCGTTAGTAGAAAATTTTGGGTGGTGGGAAATGCGCCCGTGAATGGGTGTCCAATGCATGGCTAAAGTGGTAAATTCAGGTCATGAACAACAGTCAACCAAAGTCCAAAACAAGACTTTAGAGGTTGCCATACTTGAAGTGTCAATTCATGAAAAAGGGCCATTTATTTAATTTCTAGGCTTTTTAAAAAAAATCATTTTTATTTAAAAAAAATCAAAACAATATTTTTATTTGTAATTTTTTTATACTTGCACATCAAAATAATTAAAAATAAAAAATTAAGGTTTGAAAAAGATATAATTTTTGAAAATCTATTTTTTTCAATAAACAACAGGAAAAAATCACTACAGTACTCAACACACACCAGGGAGGGCTCCATTTAATAATATTTTTGAAGCACATTTTAAAGTATTTATCAAAATAAGTCTGAAGTAGAAAAAAATATTAGGTTTGATTATTTTTAATGTTTTTGAACATTTTGATGTGTTATAGATTAACATAATTATAAATGAGTTCAAATTGTTTTTGGTATTTTTAAATTATTTTTGTATGTTTATGTCAAAAATATTTTTTAAAAAATAAAATAAAAATTATTTTAAAAATAATATTTAAAAAAATAACAACTACTCCACTCAAAAACATTCATATCACTAAAAAAAACTCCGGAGCATGTAGAAGTACACGCTCATATAGCTGGCAAGCTAGTTAATAATGCATTTCAGATACATGCATGCATGAGTGCGTACATACATGCATGCATATACATATACATATACATATATACAACACATATTTGAGATTTATTTAATGTTATATTTTTAATATTGCAAATCTGATCCATATGTACACCTACAAGCAGAGAGGCACGTAGAAAAATGGCAGTGCCTGACTCAGATCTTTGGGTCTTGGACCTGCTTGGTTTGGAGTCATTCCCGATGAGGATTCCCTGCTGTGTTTGCTTGCACTCCCTTTTTTTGTTATTGAGATTTTTTGTTGATGTATATATTTATTTTAATCAATTCAATTTATTTATATGATCCTATGAATCGATTAAATCAAATTAAATAATACTAAAAGGCATTGATATTTGATTGTGGTGGTGAAATACGAGGCTATTTTTTATATTGTGTCGATTTAAAATTAGATTTTTTTAATTTTTTTAGTGCGTGTTCTATTTTTTTAATCCTCATGAGTTATTTTATTTTATCCTTGAACATAGAGTTGATTTGTAAACTAAACTATATGATTTACTATGATGTATTTGTAGTTGAGATTAGTATTGGATTATACCACACCACGTTACCTATGATTCCTTGGATTTTAGGAAACAAAAACATGTATAAATAGAAATGAGATGTCTCATTATTACAATAAGTGTATAAATAAACAAAAAGACTGGAACATGAAAAGATAAATAATGGATTTTGCATGTAATATAATAAGATAAACGGGGGTTGTACAAGACTGAGATTATGATACTTCATGACAACATTTTTAAAGCTTCTGCCTCCACAAAAATCCAAGATTCCCACCACCACCTTTCCTGTTTAAAAAACTCATAGTCTCTGTAGTCAGATCTTAGCTAGCTAGCTAGCTAGCTAGCACTTCAATACTATAAAATATATGGGCTCCTCGATCAAAATCCCTGGCAGACAAGTGCACAATCTATAGTGATCATCGCGATTAACCCTTCACACACCATAAAAGATACATATATTGTTTTTGATAATAATAATAAAAAAAAACATTAATAACATCACAGCGTCTGTATGGGGCACTCTTAATCATTCAATCCTTGTTTTTCTGCTGGCTTTTACAACGCTTAATTGTGATCGAGAGACCGTACAAATTGACAAATCACTATCTTCATCATCAACTAGCAAGCTAGATCTATCACCCTAACATAAACAAAAAGCATAAAGAAAAATTAGAAAGAAAAAAGCAATCTTTACAAAAAAAAAAAATGTACTGTTCGAAGAAGAAATGTTTCATATAATCATCAGAGGAAAAAACACAATCCCCCAGGAACTCAAAGTCTTGTCTGAAATCTCTCCACCTTACCCCGTCAAATCTTTCTTGATTTTACTTCCAGTCAGTCCATATATATCATTTCGCTCAGTAGGGGTACATGGCCTTCTCTTGCGTCTTGTTTTCATCAATGAGCAGGCTGTCAATACACAGATTAATATTATTATTATTGTTATCACTGCTACTGCTAATCAGCTGCCCGACATCCTCCACGAGGTCATAGTCCAATGGGGTTACTCCATTATTCCCATTCGGCTTCTCTACCCACTGGTTCAGATTTTCAACTCCGTGGTTGCCATAACTTAGAATGAAGTTTTGGTTCTGATTTTCATACCCGTTATTTGACATCAAGCTGTGAAATCCCATGTCTTCTTGTTTGATCTCTGATCTGCCATAGCTTATCTGGCTGCAATTCCCATCAGAATTAGAACTGCAGCTTGCTTCACTGCCAAACACCAAGAAATTATCTTTCACAGCTGGATGATAGCATTGCATGGGGCTGAACAATCCGTCCTGGCAGGCGGGTTGGAAAAGTAGAGAGCTTGTGGCTAAGGAAACACTGTTGTTGCTTAAAAGACCGGATGGAATTTGTGAAATAGGATCGAGGCCAGTGAAAGATTTGTTCTGGGAGTAGTAAGAGAAAGAAGCACCAGCGTCTTTATAGATTGATAGGAGTGAATGAGATGGTAATGGTGGATCAGTTTGATGTGAAGATGGGAATGGCGGGGATTTTCTCTGAGATTGAGGAGCCATGGCCATGAGTTTCTTCTTGAGCTTGGTGTTCCAGTAATTCTTGATATCATTATCAGTCCTTCCTGGTAGCTGAGCAGCAATTATTGACCATCTGCGATTTGCATGTTAAAAGAAAATGAGGTTGTATAATTAAGAAGTGAAATCTCAGGTATATGCACTTCACAGCTGTGAGAAGGTCAATGATGTTGGATCCAAACCTGGCATGCATGCACAGAGATTATCTATCCAAAAAAAGAAGATTATTCTTCATTTTTGCAAGAGGAAAAACAGCCTGTAATTTTCTCTTTTCCTTCCCTGGCTATTTTTAGGAAAATTGCCTCAATATCATTTCATCACATGACAGATGATACTGGTGGAAGAGATAAAAACAGATAATTTGTGTAACGAGAGCAGAAATTATGGATCGAACCAAAAAAGACTAACAAAGGTGAAGAAGTCGTTTAAAATGGAAACAAACGCACCTGCTTCCAATGTTTGCAAATAGGTTGCAGATCACTCTATCCTCCACATCAGAGAATTCACCATGTTTAATGTTGGGCCTGAGATAGTTCAGCCATCTCAATCTACAACTCTTGCCGCATCTCTTAAGCCCTGATCATCAAAATCACCAAAACCATGCCGAAGCAACAGCATTAGAGAGAGGGGGATGAAATGGTTAATTTGCTCCCGATATAATAGATTGCTTGAGTTTATCTTACCAGCTTTCTGAGGTAGAGCAATCCAATTGCCACCAGTCCCATATTTCTCGATGTACTGTTTAAGCTTGGAATCTTCTTCTGGTGACCATGGTCCCTTCTTCACATTTGCCTTGTCACAACAAGGAGCCCTTCCCATCTCTGATCTTTCTCAAGATCTCTCGTCTTGGATAATATCCTCTGCTGTAAGAAACCCAGATGGTCTCGCTTCCTACAGAAACTGGACGAGGTCTGCTCGTGCCTTTTAATAATGGCCTTCGGGTGTAGACAGTAAGAAAAAAAAAGAAAGAAAGAAAAAGTAGTTGTTCTCTTCCTGAAATACAGACACAGGTCAAAGTGACAGGCGAGTTCAAACAAGCTTCTAACGAGCACACTGCCCTCTCTTAAATATTAGCAAAACCTAATAGAACTTTCCATCTTCAACCTTTTTCGATACCCTAAATAAAACCTTCACCCTCTCCCTCTCCCTCTCCACATTTTTCAAACGCATCCGTAAGTCTTCATAACAAGAAATTCAACAGGAGATGAGTTGATAGCTACAGCCCTCTAAATCGTGACATTTTCCAAACCATAGACGACTATGTGTATAACTAACTGGCCTCAACTTGGTAGTTAATAATTTTCTCAACTAAAGACAAACAAAAATAAAAAGTCGTACTACTCTCTTCCTTTCCTTCGGTAATTAATAATTCTTTGAATCCAGGAAATGAAAAAAGTCCTACATACACACTTCCTTTAATGAAAACAAGAAATGATTTTCTATTTACTAAGAACATATTTTGCTTTGTTAATGATCTATGTGGTCGTATAATAGATTTGATTGATATTAACCATATTCTTAAAACTATATATTACATATATCTAATTATGAAAAATCTTTGATTTATAGTACCCAATGCACCTTCATGATAAAATCCTTGGTATAGTTATAAACCATGCATACATACAAATATTACCTAGCATATAATAGTGGTGTTTTTCCTGTAGCTTTGGTACTAGAGCTCGTGTGTGTGCACTGTGGATTGTAATAGTATATTTTTGGGTCGGTTCGGTTGGTTTTGCGTTTTTCTTTTTTTATCATTTTTGCACAGTGAAATAACGTTTTTAGCCCTCGAAAAAGACAAAAAAAAAACCGGTTATGGGTAGAGAGGCTCCGCGGTAATTGCACACTTTCAGACCAGACCGGTCCAGTCCGGTCCGCCTACCTTTTCAATATTTAATAGTTTTTCGGAAATGGCTAATTACCGGTATAACCCATAATAAGACAAAATTGTTAACTTACGCAAGGGCTACACTATAATTGACCATTCTTTTTTTATTTCTTTTTCTTTTTACGATCGACGCGTGTGTCACACGCGGTCGACAGTATACCGCCTCACGCCCTCTTTAAGTGGCACGTGCATGGTGATGGAGTCGCCGGAGATGGTCTACCGCATCTCAATCGATGCGTTGCCACTTGGTCCTCCTCCCAGCTCAGCGTGTTTTGTCCTCCGACGTTCGTGTATGCAGCGATGACCGATTAAAGCCGCTACAACCGTTTCTCTCTCTCCTGAACATCAAAGTGCAGGAGAGTCCCCCAGTTTTGATGTCTTTTCATTAGGGTCTCTATACTTTTAATTTTGTTTATGGTCCTTATTTTTATTATATAAGTTTTGATTTAGTTCGATTTGGTCTTTCGATTGAAATTAATTGAATGTGCAATTTTCACTTCGATCCTCCTCCTTTTAATTTCTAAATTGGTTTTAATCCCTTTATATTTGATTTTCCTTTCGGCCTTATACTTTTATTTTTATTTTTAATCCCTTGATTTCTTTTTATGATTTAAATTTTCTTAAAGTTTTTATGCTTTTTTTAGTCTTTCGTCTATTTTATTTTTTTCATTATTAACACAATAATATAATTATAATAATAATAATATCCCTTGATTTCTTGCCTTTTTTTTGTTAATGTTTTTTAGTTATTTCTTTCTCGAGATAATTTGATAATTTTTATTGTTTTGGCGGTGATAGCAATGATAGTTTTTTTTTTTGTTTTATTCTATTGTTTGATCTTCTATTGAAATTTTTAGGATTTTTTTTCCTTCCATTTTATCCCTTTTCATTATTAACACAAAAATAAAATAAATAAATGAAAATAATAATAATAATAATAATAATTTAATTATTTTCTTACTTACTCTTTTGTTAATGTTTTTGAGGAGGGGGGGGGGGTATCTCTAGATAATTTGATAAATGTTTTTGTTTTTGCAGTGATAGCAATGATAGTTTTTGTTTTTTTTATTCTTTTGTTTGATTTTTTTGTTGGAGATTTAAAGTTTTTTCTTCCATTTTTCCCCTTTCATTATTAAGACAAAAATAAAAACAATTAAATAAAAAGAATAATAATAATAATATAATCGTTTTTCTTGCTTACTCTTTTGTTAATTATTTTTAGGGTTTTTTCTCTCAAAACAATTTGATAGTTTTTATTGTGTTGACAGTGATAACAATGATAATTTTTAGTTTTTTATTGTATTTTTTTGTTTGATCTTTTTTTTTGTAGTTTTTACAATTTTTTAAATCTTTCATTTATTTTTTTATTCTTTCATGAAAATAATGATAGTAAAATCAACAACAACAATAATATTTTAATTTTTTTTTCTTACTTGCTATTTTGTTCATGCTTTTTATTTTTTTCCCTCGAAATAATTTGATAATTTTTATTATTTTGATAGTAACAGCAATAATAATTTTAAATATTAAGACTCCAATATTGCTATTGTTATAATATTTTAAATTAATATTGCTTCCTTTTCCTCTTTATTTGTTTTTATTATTTTTATTTGTTATTTGTATTAAATGATTTTTATAATTTTACTATCTGCACAATAATAATTTTAGTGATGGATTTTTTTTCTTATAAAAATATTTTGCTCTTTTTTTATTGTTAGTTTGCGCTATTTATTGATCTTTTGTAACGCAATACCTACATTCTAAAAGATATAATCTATGTTTGCGTAACAATCTCTACTTAAAATTTTATATATTTTATCTCATAATCTATAATTTTATTTAGTTATATCATATAAATTTATCGTTGTGGATTTAATTATATTAAATTATATATACAAGAATGTCTGCGGCAACGCGAGGGAATTATATATATATATATATATAAGAAGTTAAATGGTGTGATGTTTTTATTACTGTTTATCATCTTATATGCTTTTTTTGATGTGGGACTCAAGTGCAACCACGTGAAATTAGGTGAGGTGCATTGAAATTTGTTGGTGAAGCACATTTTTGTCCCTCATTTTTTTTATATATATGGTCACATGTCCTTTTTTTTATTTTTTAAGAATTTATTTTGATACTAAACTTTAATTTCATTATTTTTAGTTCTTATTAGATGATAGAAGAGAACATTCATTGATGAAATCAGATCTAAAAAGAGAAAGTCATTGTTTCCACAATTCTGGCATCAAAATATTTGTTTTTTGTTCTATATGGTTCTATGTGATGAGGGAAGTTTAAATTAGATATTTTTTTATTTTGAAAACACCTAAAAAACAAACAATATTTATTTATTATGATATTTTTAATATGTGCAATCTTGCATTATATGTTTTTTTTCTTTTCCTTTTATCCAATAAATCTTATTTGTTTATCGATTTCTATTTTAATTTAATTTGAATAAACAAACTCATTAAACACAATCATGTAAATTACTCATATTACAATATTAAATATTTTGACTTATTTTTATCTCTCAATTCTCTTAGTTTTTTCAATTTGTTTATAAAAAAAACATTATGAATAAAAAAGGAGCTTATCGGGGGTGTCTTCTCTCTTACTAAACTTGAGTGTTTTTATCTATTTTTTTCTCATACTCTAAAAAAAGTATTTTTATAGAAAAGGTATAACAAGTTTAACTCTCTTTTTTTCATTATTGTTTTCAACATCTTAGAATTAAGTTAGTGTTTGATTTTGTTATCATCTATTTTTGTTACCCTACATATAAATAAAATATATTTTTTCAAAAAATAAAATATAATATCATTGGAGTCAATAATTCGGTTCGCAAGTTTGGCGCGCTAGTCCAAGTTACTAAGTTCATAGGTTTGACGAGACAAACTACTCATTTTATATATTAATTATTTTAATATATTTTCTTGATTGTATCATTCAATATGAAATTGATAAATAAATAAATTATGGAAAGAATAAAAAATATACTTTATAAAAAATAATATTATCGAACTCAATGGAGTCTATGACACGAGTTGCTTAGAGATTAAGATCGAGTCAATCTCAATTTTTTTTTTAAAAATACCATCTTGAGTTCTTTTTTAAATAAATTGAAATCATACTTTTATCAATTATAAATATTGTATTTATATCCATAAAAATGAATCAATTTAATTTTAGATATCGTTTTCAGCTGAAAATTAAAGTTATGAAATAGCTAAATAGTGTTAAAAAAAATAATTTGACTGGCGGTGGAAGGAGGGGAAACTGACTAGTTACAGCATCTGCACGGCATGAGAATAGTGATAGGCAACCTGGTGTCCCAGAATTTTGCTGTCCAAAATGGCAACATTTCCTTACAGGGATTGATGAGAAACAGTGGACTAGGATGGGACAGCTCTCGATCGGTTCTTAGGACCTGGAAATAAAAATAAAAATACCCGATGATGACAATTTTTCAACTTAACAGGAGCCAAACGGGATTGAAGCTCCTTGGAAGCATCATCAGTCTTTGGTCTGCCTGAGCTTCAAATGAACGGTAAGAGAAGGAGTTGCCATTTATTATTTTATTTTGAGCTCAGCCAAGTTATGAGTTCATGCATGTATGGCAGCGGCAAGAACTGAGTTCTTTTTTCTTTTCTTTTTTTTGCAAGTACTTGGAAAGAATCTTGAGTTTCCTTATATAACAAGGACTTCAATATAATCTATTTAGGAAAGTCAAACATGTTTTGTCCTCATAAAATAAAAATATTCATGTCCCCTTAAAAGAAGAGAGGAATCCCAGAGGTTATAAGAGATAGTTTTTATTGTTCATATTTAAAAAAAAAAAACAAGTTTATTTTTCTTATAAATGATTTTAAGAGTTTGCAATGGAAATTTATAAAAACATGATATATCGATTAATTAAGTGCTTTTAAATATATAGTTGGGATAAAATTCTCACTGCATCACTGATACAGAGATTGATTTTAAATATATAAAAAATAAAAATTAGAGGATCCAGTAATCATTTTGGAGAGTCTCATATTCTATGCAACATGTTTCTGAAGCCATCGAGTAATTTTAATAAATATTTTTGGTTGTCTTTGACTTTTTAAGAACATATAATTGATCTGCTTCGATTGAATCATGAAGTATTGGAGATGAACCTTGTCAGGAAGAAACTGATTGGAACGACTGAAATCCAAGATGGGATCAATTACTTTAAGGATTACGAATTCTTCTGCTTACGGTAACCCCCCCTCACTTTGTCATTTGTTTTCCTTGTCAGTAGAGTTTGAGAAAGCCTTTAATAGGTTATTACAAGACACATGGGTCAGGGAGGACTAAAATAGAAAAATAGCCTAAGAAAAACAACCCTTGATAAATTTAATTCATATTCAATATGGGCTTAAGAACCATAATTTAAAATTTAAGAATATTTATTTATTATTTTCATATTATTTAGTTAGTTTTATGATCATTTAGGGCCTAACTTTAAATTGGGTCATGTGAGTTTATTAAGTTATTTTAGGTTTTTTTTTCCTAAGAGTTAGTTTTTAAATTTAATTCACATAAAGTTGTCATATATTGAAGTCTAGAAAATAAGAATTTTTCTTGCTTTGTTCTTGATTGAGTATACTTTTCAAAGATTGTGACTAGTCTTTGTTTGATTTTATACTTCTTGTGCTTATCTCCAGGCTAGAACATTATGTGAGAGTGGTTATTAAAGTCTTGGAGACTTAAGATAGGTTGTCTATTATGTCAAGCTCAATTATCAATCTCGAGCTTGAATTAGATAGGTTTGCAAATTAAATTACAAGTTCTGTTAGGATTTACATTATCATCTAATGTAGTACTTCATCATTATCATCCTAAACAACTTGAACACAACCTCTAGGTTTGTTTTTCTTTACAGACAACCACTCAAATCCCATACAATCTTTTTTATTGGAAGGGGTGGTGTTGTTGTAATAAACCTATTGGCATTGTTTGGTGAAAATAATAACATCATTAATATTGTGAAGTTTAGTCTTTGTATTAATTTTTACCAAACCATTATGGGTATATACTATGTTTCCTCTATTGGTGGTATGATATAATTAGCATTTGAATAAAAAGATTTTATATTCCTTGCTATGGTATTGCAATTCCACCACCTCTTCTAACTTCTCATAATAATTAACTTCAAATTTATTAAGAGTCGACCCATTAACATAAACTCCATTGTTATGTAACTTTCTGTCTTGATCATACTTTTTAATAAGAAGATAGTTTAGCTTACTTGATGTGAGGAATCTCTTAAAAAGTTGATCCAAAATAAGGATGCTAAATAATAGGGGAAGGGGTTTGTATTAAATTAGGGAGACTAAATTTATGATTTTGTGAGCTTGATTTGTGATAAATTAGGAAGTTTTTTTCTTTTTTCATCAATACAATAAATTCTGCCCTCAACATTCATTATCTAATAGCTGGAATGCTTCCCTTCCATCTACATTCCATAAAACAAATACCCAACAAATTCTATCAAAAGTGCAAGTGGTATTGCCATGAATAAAGTTATACAGAAGAAGTTACTTAAAAAGGAATTAAAAATAATTTTAAAATAAATAGAAAAACAAAAGGAAATCTTCATGTTAATACTTGGAAAATTAAAAAGAGAGCGGGGGGATGTGATTGATTCAAATTTAAAAGTTTAAAACTCAAATAAACAAACTCATTTTGTATATATACAATCTCATTTTTTATTTTACAAACTCATTTTTTTTATACATGGAGGCAGACGTATATTATATATATATACACTAGCTAATTGCCCGCGCGTTGCCGCGGGTATTTTTTTGTATATAATTTAACATAATTAAATCTACAATGATAATTTTATATGATATAAGTAAATAAAAGTTATAGATTAGGAGATAAAATGTATAAAATTTTGAGTTAAGTTTGTTACGCAAGCATAGATTACATTCTTTAGAATATAGGTATTGCGTCATAAACGATCACAAAAGAGCGCGTACTAACATTAGAAAAAATAGCAAAATATTTTAATAAGAAAAAAAATAATTACTGAAATCATTATTGTGTAGATAATAAAATTTTAAAAATCAATTAATAGAAAGAGGAAAAAAAACAAAGGGAAAAGGAAGCAATATTAATTTAAAATATTATAACAATAGCAACATCGGAATCTCAACATCTAAAATTATTATTGCCGATAGAATAAAAACAACAAAAAAATATTAAATTATACTGAGGGGAAAAAAAATAAAAAGTATGAACAAAACAGCAAGCAAGAAAAACCAATTAAAAATTTATTATTATTATTATTATTATTATGAAAGAATAAATGATCACTATTATTATAATAATAGAATACATAATCACTATTATTATAATATTAATAATAATCACTATTATTATTATTATTACTATTATTATTATTATGTTAATAATGAAAGAAACAGAAATAAATGAAAGACTAGCAAAACAAAACAAAAATTATCAAATTATGACGCCACCTAAACAGGGTGTGAGGCGGAAAATCGTGTGGTGCGTGCGCCTCACGCCCTAACAAACGCGAAATAAAAAATTGGAAAAATAAGGTCAATTATCGTGTTCCCCTGTACCCAATTCAATGTTTTTGTTTTATTAGGGGTTATAATCGTATTTAGCCATTTCAAAAAATATTAAAAAAATACAAAGTTGAGGCGGACCAGTCCGACCGCGCACAATTATGTTGGTGCCCCTCAGTCGGAACCCTTAATTTGTCTTATTAGCGAGGACAAAATAGTCAATGCACTATTCACGGCTGATTATTTTTTAAAAAAAAAAATAGCTCTGTTTGACACCCAAATTTTACCGCGCGGTAGAAGGCCAAAATCATCCCCACACTGTCGCAATCCACAATCAAATTAGAAAGAAAGAGAAAGCACACTGCAAGTTCCCACGACTTTTATTTATTTTGTAATATATTAAAAAAGGGGAAAACTCGAAACAAGGAAGAAATGAACACGAATAGGGCACAACTAAAAACGAATCAGACTTCTTTCTTAAAAAAAAAAAAAAAAAAAACTTGTGGGCTGTTAGATAATAAATTATAATTAAATGCTTTTGACAGACTCAGGAAAGGTACATAAATATGCTGGTAGGCTTTATGATAAGTATAATGATTCCCACCTACAATGCATGCATTATTATCGACATCACTCTGTTTCAATATTACCGTTACCAATATCCGTTTTTGTTGAATTGCGAAAAAAAAATTGTATAAGTTTTTTATTATTATAATATAAATTTGACTAATATAATAAATTTGTATAAAATTTTTGAGAACGCAAGTTTTCTATAAAATATATGAATATTTGAATTATCATCATCATTAAAAAACAAAAAGATTTAGATATCTGAATTATTGAATTTATTATATTAATGCTGGTTTAAGATATCAAGTATGTCCCTGGAAATATTTAAAATGCTCGGATCAAATATCCAAAAGCTAAAATAATAATTTTATTGCCGAGATTCATAGTAAACTATGTCTAGATACACACAATAACACATAGATGCGTGGGTGTGAGATCTCTAACGAATGAATGAGCAAACAAAGTTTGTATGGATCCTTTTATGGCTTCCTTGTCCTTAACTTATGACACGATTAAATGGAAAGAGAAGTGTCGTAATCCACGTTGACTCTAACACAAGAAAGATTCTTGCTCCTCTCTATTTCTCAACGGTTGGCAAGCTAAGGTAGAAAAACTTTGCAGGCTGATAATTGTTAAATTCTTAAGACAAATTTGTATATTAATATTTGTAGGTTGTTAAAATGAAAAGGATTCGTTAATCACAAATGATTTTTTTATTGACCGCCCTTGACTCTTGTGCTTTGACCTCTTCTTTCGTACTTGCTTGTAATTACTATATTATTTTTTTAAGAAAAAGGATCCACAAGAGAAAATGGCCAGTTAGTTCATGTTATTTTTAATGTACTAGGTGTTTGATAAATGCAATATGATGTCTATGTAGTGTTGTTATAATCTATTTTCATTTTTAAATACATTCGTGGAGCTTCTAGAAACTAATTCGCTGCTGTCAAAATCAATTCGTTTTTCTTCTAAAACCTAATTAATGATCAAATTAAAATCAAAACTAAATAACCAACAAAAAAAGAGAGAGAAAGAGAGAATATAACATCATAAGAGAACACATCAGCATGTTCAATAGGTTTCTTGACCATCAAATAAACCTATAAACTATTGTGGATGGATAGTTTGACAATGTTGATTTCAATTATAGAGTACATTGAGATATTTATTTTAATAACTAATTTTCAATAAGTTATTAGGTTGAGCTTGTGTCCACTTTTTTTATTAAATATATATTTATTTTTTTATAAATGTTCACCTCGTATAAGATTTTAGATTTTTCCGTAGACTATGTAATCGACTACAACAGTAACATGAATACCGTGACTTCAATTTCACTATACTATGATCTAATAAAAACAAATTGTTTACTCAAGGTACTTCTAATTATTTTTGAAAATTATTTTTGTTTAAAATACATGAAAATAATTTAATTATATTTTTTTAAAAAAATTATTTTGATATTAGAATATAAAAAAAATATAAAACCACCTCTGAAAAAGATTAATTTAAAATAAACATTAAAAAAATTCAATTTTTATTAAAACACGTACAAACACCTATAAAATCAAAGGGGCTTTTAAATACAATAAACAAGAGCAAAAGTCAAACAAGTCTCAACTAGGATTCGAGGGACAGACGTTAGCCTCGCTGTCATGATGATGCAACAAATGGCGCCCGTACTCTCACCCGTCTGTAGACTCCCACGTGTACCAGACAAAACACGATGACAAACAAGTCTTGAGATTCGTGCTTTATTTTTCATATTTATTACATTGCATGTGTTCTCGACACGTGTCAATCTTACCGTGGACAAACGCATGCAAGACGGTCCCCTGAGCGTACCTCCTGGTGGGTTTGCCGTCTTGACCAGAAACAAAACTTAATTACCAAATTGTACTCTGACACTGCGAGGTCCGTCCCCCTCCATTTATTGAAATGAAAGTAGATATGATCATATGATAAAATTTTATCCACTATAAGCATAATGTCAGCAGCTCATGTATTTAACTACTTTATTATGTTTTTAATACATATTCATAATAATTATTTTATCTTTCTTAATATTATATATATTAACTTTCTTAATACGTGTAAAATATTCTATTTACCTTAATGAATTACGTGCCTTATTTAATAAATATATAAGTAGTCATGACAATTCACGTGGTCCCCTCTCATTTTTTATTTTATCAATCAAAAATTAAAATTATTAAAATATGTTATGATACTGTCAAATAAATATTTGATTTACTTGGATTTCAATCTCTAATTAAAGGTACACAAGTTATTCAAGATATATCTCCTTCTATTATAACCTTTTCTTGTAATATCATTTATATATCACTATAGTTTTCTATATTTTTCCTAATTGAACTCTTTATGTGATATTCATTAATATTTTCTTAAGAAATATTAAGTATTTTGGGGAAGTCGTTAGCAATCTTATCTTTAAAATGCAATTCATTTTTTTTCTTATATGAATATTTGAAATTACATAGAATATTTTTAGCTCGAGAGTGAGAAACTGCAAATTAAAGCTATGTTTTTGTGAAAGTAAAAAGAAGGTGAGTTTTGCATGGATTCAAAGAGATACATGTGCAATATTTGAGTTCGCAAAAGGATGCATTGAATTTTAGTTACATGTGTGTAATAAGGCTATTGAATTGAGATTTTTTTGTGGATACAAGTATAAAGAGTCCATGAATTTAATCAATCTGCATATGATCTGACACAAACATCCTGATCATAAAAAAAAAAAAAAAATCTCACGCGTGCTTTGGGGCATTGGTCTTTAGGTATTTTTTTTTCCACGTTAAATAATATGCTATTTTAAAATTAATTTTGAAATTGCAAAGATTAGATAAATATATTAAAATACAAAATAAATATTCTATTGTATTATCAAATATTTATGCAATTGTTGAATTTAGGTTCATAAATGAATGTAAATATTATATTATGTGTTAATTATTTTTTTGGAATAAGAAAAAAATAGTGTTAATGAGAATATGTTAATTCTATGTGCTTTATGTTTTAAAAATATAAAAAATTCACTTTCAAATCATCATAAAACACATACATTTACATTTACAACCAAACACGTTCTTGTTTTACTATATATATCTTTTATCATGAAATACTAACCAAATATAATTTTAAAACTCTATTTGAGTTTTTTTTTTATTGAAACACTTGTTTATTATCTAGAAAAAAAAACACATTTCAATACAAAAATTTGAAGATCAATTATTTTTGGAATAATATTGTGTAGCTTTTATCATCTATTTGTACTTTAGCCAAACTCCATCTACCTCTCATCTTTTACTTTTTGCAATTAACCCTAATTTTATATAAAAAAAATATGAAATAAATCACACAAGAGGTAATTTCGTCAAACATGTTACTGTAAAGAACCGCAAGTAATCAAGGCACATATGGCCTGTGAAGGAAATTGTTTTGTTATTAAACTAATATATTTTTAGATATTTTCAATAATTTAAATATAATAATATTAATAATTTATCGTGAAGGATGTCTCTGCATCTGGAAACATAAACTTGCATAAACATAGAGCATGTAGTTTTCATTTCACACAAAGCTTCTAAACTGAAAGCCCACCTCAACTCTCAGCTTTGCTAAGAACATGTCAAGCCCACTCTTAGGCTTCTTTCATTTAACATGCAAGTCATTTTAGACCCATCAAGCCCACTTGTCAAACTCAATCATCAAGCAAACACACCATTCTCCAAATTTACCATTCGTATGAGTTAGTTACATGACCGTGTTCGGTTTTATTTTATACTAGCCAATACCCCACGTCTCGTCGCGGACGGTACTATATTTTTTTTAATATAAATTTTTTTTTAATATATTTTTGGTTAAAATAATAAATTTGTGCAGAATTCCTATGACGTGCAAGTTTTCTATAAAAATATATGAATATTAAATCGATATAAATTTATCTATTTAATAGGTTTCAATGAAATAACCAACATAAATTATCATAATCATTAAAAAAACAAGAAAATTATCATAATCATTAAAAAAAATTAATCATATTTTTAAGTAAAATAGAAATCTGTCAAGAGTGGACTTGAACTCCCAACCTCTTGAACGGAATTTTTGTCTCCCGCCTCATAAATCTGTTAGGCCACCTCAACATTCGTTCATCTTTCTCGAAAATGTATATTAAATCTAATTTTAATGTGGATTCGTTAAATAGAAATGTGTTGAGAGTGAGATTCAAACCCATGCCCTCGGAGGGGACCTTAATCTCACGCTTTTTAGACCATCTCGGCTAGTTGTCTTTCACGAAAATATATATTAATTGTAGGTGTTACTGTGGATTAGCACAGTAAAACCGGGAGTGTTTTATTGTATATATATATATATATATATATATATATATCATATGCATAGAGAAAAACATCATGTATCAATCCACAGATGTTTTTGGGAACAGAAAATAATAATAAAAAATTAAAAATAAAATACAATGTAACCGACATAAATTAAAATTTCAGAACGATAAGTACACAAAATAAATAAATAAATAAAAACAAAATATAAAAACACAAATACATAAAATATGGATTATTTTTGTCCAAAAAGAACAAAAACACCAAAAGAATATATATATAATATAATATAATATATTATAATAATATATATACATATATATTGGCGTGGGGAAAACATTACTACAGTGTTTCCCCACACCTATTATATATATAGTAATATTTTTATAGGTTTTTAAAAAATATATTTTTTTTAAGTATACATGTGATCATATAATCAAGAACTGTCTAAGGTAATAAATTAAGAAAAAAAATGATTAGCACTAACTAAAAACAAATCAGAAAAATCAAAATGCAGATGTAGATCAAGATATTTTTTTGGTATAAAACACGCGGTATCCTAGACGCTGGTTTAGACTAATTCACGTTCGTACCGGGTGGATTTCGAAGGGGTGAAAGTGCTCCCCAAATAACAGACTCCATACAAGAAGAGGGATTAAACCTCTGACCTCTCTAAAAGGACGAGAGTGCCCTCGCCACTCACGCTAGGACCCCTTGGGTTAGATCAAGATATTTAGTCTTGCAAGATAGAATATTTAACCGATTATATTTGCTAAATCTTATTAGTCAAAGTAGTTTTGCTATCCAATCAAACAATAATATAAATGGACATGCACATTAAATTGTTTTAATAAAATAAAATAAAACAATATTATATAAGGTTGCACATGTTAAAAATATTATCTTTTTTTTTTCTTCAAAACTAAATTTCATATATACAAAAGATAATAAGAAATTATATATGAATCATAAATCACTTCAAAAATTAAACACACACAAGATAATTAAAAAAACTACTCATCCAAAAAAGGTTCAATAAGCAAATTAAAAACAAATCACAAATTTTAAATTTATTAATAAAAAAAACTCACATTAAAAATATTATAACCTTAGTATTGTGGCATAACTTGCTAGACCTGTGAGTTGGGTCAAATAGGTTCTTTAACTCAAAATCTTATTCTTCAATATATTTTATTACCCCAAACACTTCGAACTTTCGAAGTGGAGGCGCTGGATCCCAGGTGTCTAACCTGAAGTCTTCAATATGTTTTGAAATCGGGCTTTCGCTCCCTCTCTTCTTCTTGATGGTTAGTGGCCTCAAGTCTTATTTTATTTTCTGTACCGTAAGTGCTCAAAATAATTCTTATTACCAGCTAACTCAAGCAGTCATTGATCCTCTCGTCATTAAAGCATACATCTAAAACAAGTTAATAGTAATATATATTACCTTAAAATTAACTTTTGATCTGATTCATAGCATAATTCAACAACATATAAGGCGTTTGACCGAAGCATGATCAAGATAAGGAAGTAACAACCTCCACTTTGCTTGATCAAATGTCTCTCCCTTTCAAAAGCCAAGTCTTCTGGCCTCGAAGTACTTGTTGCTGTCTTCCATTATCAGAGCCCAAAATAATGAGTCTGATCCTCTTGTGTCTCTCAATTTCTTTGATATTTCCCATTTCCCACTGTGCCCTCCAAAAGCCACCCCCACTTCCCATTTTACCCATCCCAACAGCTTCTCAACTCCAATGGCAACTCTCATCAATGGCACTCTTCTTTCACTTTGGAACCAATACCTTTACAGACTCTGAGTGGGGTACTGGCCAGGTTGACCCTTCTGTGTTCAACCCGGCCCGTCTCAATACCTCCCAGTGGGTCCAGGTTGCTAAAGACTCTGGATTTAATCGTGTGATCCTCACTGCAAAGCATCATGATGGATTCTGTTTATGGCCCAGTGAGTACACAGATTACTCTGTCAAGTCTGCTTCTTGGAGAAATGGAAGTGGGGATGTTGTAAAAGAGCTTGCTGTGGCTGCTAAAGAGGCTGGTGTAGATTTGGGTCTTTATCTCTCACCATGGGATAGGCATGAGGTGTGTTATGGAAAGACTTTGGAGTATAATGAGCTCTATTTAGGCCAAATGACCGAGTTGTTGACGAGGTAATTTTCTTTCTTTTGTCTTTGATCAATTGGGGTTTTCTCTTGACTATATTGTATTAGATTATTTTGTAACCTGTATTTCTTTTGGCATTTGAGATGCTGGTTTAATTATTATTGCATTTTGTTTTATCTAATTCTTGCTGTTAGTTCAACCTGAACAATTGTGTTGTCTGGGAAATAACATCTGTCTTTGATTAGATTTATGTTTTGTTGTAATTACGAACTATTCCTGCTGTGTTTTTATTTTTGCAGGTATGGAGAGATAAAGGAGGTATGGTTGGATGGCGCAAAAGGAGAGGGAGAGAAGGACATGGAGTATTTTTTTGATAGTTGGTTTAGTCTCATCCATCAACTTCAGCCCGGGGCTATCATCTTTTCTGATGCAGGTCCTGATACGAGGTGGATTGGAGATGAGGCTGGCGTCGCTGGGACTACTTGCTGGTCTCTTTTTAATCGGAGTTCTGCCCAGATTGGGGGCACTGATCCTAAGTGAGTTGACTTTATAACCTTCTCTTCCATGCCTTTTTTGCTTTTGGTTGATAATTCATGGTCTGCCCTTGTTAAGAGTTCATGCTTGTTCACAATGCTATGGATTCCATGCCTGCCTAAAGATTACTTGTTTAGTTAGAACTTGCCGGCACCAGAACTCGGCTGTTAAGTATAAGCCCCATTCAACTGAACACAAAAAATGAGAGCATTTTTCAAGATGTTGGGGGGAAATGTATGCGTTGTGGACTGATCTGTAGTTGAGCACACCATTGGAGTTGATCTTTCCACATTTCTGTCGTCTCTCGGAAGAGAATTCAGACTCTTATTTCTAGTGTGAATGTCAATCCCATGCTGATCATGTTAAGAGGACTTTTCATCTTAACTTGGTAGCAACCTATTAAACTTTTCATCCTATATGCAAGCATGATGTAAATTGAGGGTTAGATTTAGTTTGTGAATTTTGGCAAGGTATCTTTGAATGTACATTGTGCTAGGAAATGGTAATGTTAATTTTCCCATATCACAACTCTTGTTCATGACTAAACTGCTTAATAAATTGAAACCATCGAGTATATAGTCAATGTATGCATGATCCAGGCTCCATCCTACAAGGATCCAATTATGAAAATGCACTTTCTGTTAGAGTATAATATAATTATATTATGGGGCCTCACCTACAAGCTTGAGCTTTTAGGTGAGATGGTTCCTTAACACTTTCATGCATTTGCTCATTTCTTTAAGTGCTTATTATTTTTTGACGCTAATGACTTCTGAAGAATTCCCTGGTTTTCAATTGACAATGGAGACATTTTCATGTTTAGATTTTTGTCCTTGACTAATTGTTGCATTGATTGAATAACAAATTTTGAAGAACTTGATGTCCTATACAATATGCTTATGAATTATTGCCATAAAACTGAGTGCTAGTTTTTTCCCCGTAGTAGAACTGCAGAAAAATCGACTCTCCTTTTTGTGGGAGTGCACCAGTTTTTCCCCTTGCACCTTTTGCCCTCAGATTTTCTTGCGTACAAAATCAAGTATTCAGACTTTTGTTTCACTTTTTGTTGTCTATCCAACAGATACTCTCGGGGAGGAGACCCATTAGGTCATGACTGGGTGCCTGCTGAGTGTGATGTATCCATTCGACCTGGTTGGTTTTGGCATGCTTTGGAAGCTCCAAAATCTGCAATAAAGCTTCTCGACATATACTACAAATCTGCTGGCAGAAACTGTCTCTTGTTACTAAATGTGCCTCCCAACTCTTCAGGTCTTATATCAGATGAAGACATACAAGTACTTCAAGAATTTTCTGAACTCCGAAGGTCCATATTTTCTGATAATCTAGCTGGGAATGCCATTCTTAATGCAAGCAGCACACGCGGCAGCATTGGTGATTCTCGCTTTGACCCCTATAACATCTTCCAAGAAGGTATTTACACGTATTGGGCACCTGAGGAGAAACTATCTGATTGGGCATTGCACTTAAACCTTCAAGAGTCGGTATCTTTCAATGTTTTGCAAGTACAGGAGCCAATTCACATGGGGCAGCGAATTATGGCATTCCATCTTGAGATCCTGAATGAAGATGGGGACTGGAGGAGAGTGATTAATGGCACCACAGTTGGATATCAAAGGCTGTTGCAATTTCCTTCTGTAGAATCTCAGTACCTGAAATTTGTTATAGACAAGAGTCGGGCAGACCCTCTCATTTCACACCTAGGAATCTACATGGACCAGTTTTCCATTGTGAAATCTGCATTTCATAGAGGCTCGCCGACAAACTTCAACGGCAGTCAAGTTCTTCGGCAAGCTACACACAACCATTCAATTACAGCCTCTATTTAATATAAATTACTACCACATCGAGCAGGTACATGTTCATTTTCCAAATCACTGTAAAACATTTCTTGCATACCAATATGGTACCATCCCATTCATGTTTCCTTCTGAGTGCATGTAACAAGTCCATCTCCAGGCAAGGAAAAGTCCAGCATGTGTTTTGCGATTTTATTCTCTTTGAAAGATCCTATCAGCTTTGGACAGCATTACTGTGATAGTTATTACACCCTGTAATCTGTTTATCTCCTTGAAGCACAGCTTAACTCTATCCGAGGACAGCTGAATTTGGTTTTTGTTAGTCACTCAACTGCCTTTCATCAACCAAAAGTAGTGAACCTTGCTTACCCCGACACAGATCGAAAGTAGAGGCTACGAAGCCTTGTCTACTCCAAAAGAAGTGATTTCAAAAAAATCTCAAATTTGGAAATGCTGGTTGATGCGGAAGCCTCCACTTTAAACAAATGCGTTGCTCCTTTCTTTGTATGTGCAAATTGCCTTGCTTTCGCAACCACCATCGGTGATTATAATTCAAAATGTAATCCTGCTAGTCTTGTTAATGAAAAGAAAAATGTGACGAGGTCGAGCATATTCTCAAGTAAATCAGGTTAAAATGCAAAACTTGATTGTAATTCATAAGCCTAACAAGGGCATTTGTTATCCCTCCCCGACTTGATGAATGGTCAAATGAGGAACAGAAAATAAAAAATAAAAGTCAGGCAACTCCAGACACGAAGGAGCGGATCGTCATAGTGTGGACAACATATCCAGTTCCACTGTGAGCAACCAGGGAAAACAGTGTTAGGTTTTTGCACCCTCAAATTCATTGGTTGCAATTTTGAGGCATGGTTAAGGTTGCAGGAGAATGGAAGATAAATTTTAAAATGATTTTTGTTTAAAATTATACTGAAATATTTTGATATTTTTTAATTTAAAATAAAAAATAAAGATTTAAATTCTTTTTTAAAATATCTCCTAAACGAATTTCCAAACACCAATCATTTGGATGACAGGTCCGTGTCCAAATAGCTACATTGATGACCTACACGGCTATAACATGTATACATGTTTCTCAAACCCTCTCTATATTCTTAGACAATCACAATATCTTCAGAAAAGCTTTAAAAATTGAAAAACACTATTATTCTCATAAAAGGTCACTGCTCAGGATGAAGCACTGCACATCCCGACTCTTAAAAGGTCCCTCTCTATACTCTCATAAGAGGTTCAGCATACTAACATGGAGCTCTTAACTCTACTTTTCCAGATCTTATTTCCCACTACCCCAGATGGCACCATGTGCTGTGATCAAAAAGCAAATTACGTCAACATTTCTATTGATTTTGGCAATGCTATGCCATATCATTTGCTGCACCTTACTTCCAAAGCATTCCACAACCATTCCATGAAATTTGACAGTAATGAGACACTCAAATAGTGCGAGACATGAGGCAGATCCATTCCAAACAAGAATTGAGAGTACAAAAGGTAGGCTGCAAATTCCAAGCTGAATGTTTCATGTTATCTTGACATCTTGAAGAAGCCGAGCAGTCATTGAGCCTAATCTTCTTGCTTCCCAGTCAGTAAGTTTTCCATTTGGAATTTTCATAGCTAGCTCACAATCTTCATGAACCTTTTCACTGCTGCAATCTTCCAGCCTATTCTTGGTACTCCCACCATTCTCATCATCTTTCAGTGCCTTATCTTCCATTTCAACCTCGTCAGTTTGTTGCTCGAGCTCTGAAATCCTGTTTTCTACGATCCCAGCCGGAGGTTTCATTCCCATGATGTAAAGTTGAATACTGGGATGTTGGTAATTACAGTCCATCTGCATGGGGCAAAGTGGTTACAACGACTTCAAAGGGTGAAGGCATTAGTTATGAAGGTCCAACGAACCAAGCTGCTCTTACAACAAAGTGGTTACAATGCGTTGACTAATAATACTCCAGCTAAAGCCGCATGTATTTATGATGCAGATCCAATGACTAATCTGGCATCTTAGATTGCTAACAATCAGTACACGGAATAAAATGCTATAAGATGGTGTTTCTTAAATATTTACGCTTATGAAAATTTATGGAAAGTAGCAGGTGAGGAATAGTTAAAGGATCATACAGAGGTCCTAATTTTTACCAGATTTTGTCTCCAGTTTAACCATTAATACTTGAGTCCAGGAATTTTATTTGGAAATGTCAAGTGCAGCATATTAATATCTCAGCCATAAGTATTTATTACCATTGATAACATACCTTTGCTTTTGGAACAGTTTTCACCTCAAAGTTTTTTTTCCACATGTCGAGCATTCGCTCATGGACATTGGTAGAACGGATCTCATACCCCAACTACATGGAAGTTTTGTAATAAGTAAAAGCATCATGATCAAGTTTCCAAAGGAAAAACAAAACTTTCAAGGTTTAAAGCAACACACCAAAATAGTGGTTTTCGGTCCTGATAAAGCAAGTATTGTCTGCAACAGTGGATCCAAGAGATGCTCTGCATAAACCTTGTATGCAAAGAAGCTGAAAATCAAACACTTCACTGAAGCGAGTCCAAGTGTAGAGCTACAGATCCATAACATCTTAAGAATCACAAACATTCAACATCTTAACATAGCACCGAAATCATGGGGTCAAATTTGCTCATGAGTTTCCCAACTTCTTTAAAACGTTGACCTTGAGGTCAGACTCTAAAGGCCATAAATCAGAAAGTCAAATGGGGCTGGTTATGAGAAATTAAGTGTGGGTTCCAGGAAGAGACAAAACTATTAAAGTAAAGACAAATAGCAATATATTATTTCCCATTATGGGTTCATCAAAATGTAATCACCAAACAAACTTACAACATCAGTGCCAATGATGTAGTCAAATGGTGGATCAACAGCCCTTATATGATCTTCGTTGCCCCAGTCCAATTCTGCAACCTGGATAGATCCAAATGAATCTGCAGGGAGCATAAATCCATGTAAGGTACATGCTACACATAAAGGAGGTCCGGGCACACCCTCTACCTGATAGATCCAAAGAAACTCCATGCTGATTAGGGAATTTTCCCATCAAACTCACTTGCATGCAGAAAATATCTTAAAATGCAGTTGGCTATTCAGTAAAAAAAAAGATCTATTTAATAAGAATAAGAAAAATAAAAGAGTATGACCACAACTAGTCAAAATGTCTGCAAGCACACCTGAATTGGAATCTTTCTGCATTATTCTTGCAGTATTGCGTTCAGCATTTCTCATTAGCAGTGGCAAAACCTCTATTTGGTCAGTTGCAACTACATCACATCCCAGCAGTGCCATACCTGGAAAGAGCAGCTTAAATCAAACTATGAGGCAAAAGACCTTTTAGTGTTAGATAAAACTGAATCTATATTGAATTAACAGGCCAAGTAAAATGTACGAAACACTATTTCACATGATAAAAACAAAAAATAGGGGAGAGACAAGAAGCCCACCAAATCCAGCTACTCCACATCCTGCTCCAAGTTCAATAACACGTTTTCCTTTCAGTTTCGATGGACAAAACCTTCCCCTTCTGCAATTCCTTTCCTGAAACAGCCAATGAAGTGCAGATTCATGTCTTTAGATCTAATATATTGCTTAATCCGTGCAACAAGCAATGTATGAGTGGCCTTTCAAATCTGATAAGCATAATGTTCTGGTGAGGTGAGTTTCCAATCAAGTGTTCTAACATATTCATAAATTAAAGAGCCAGTCTCCCCCCTACCCCACCCCATACCTTGTTCTTATCTTGCAGCTTGCAGTTTTCCAATGACATTAGATCCAGCTTTAAATTTATAGAAATAAATTGGAAGATTATGGGAAGCTTAGTTCCACAGTTAATCCAGCTTGCAGATTCATGTCTTTAGATCTAAAATATTGATTAATCCGTGCAACAAGTAATGTATGAGTGGCCTTTCAAATCTGATAAGCATAATGTTCTAGTGAGGTGAGCTTTCAATCAAGTGTTCGTTAACATATTCACAAGTTAAAGGGCCAGTCCCCTCCCCCCCGCACACGTTGTTCTTATCTTGCAGTTTGCAGTGTGCCCATGACATTAGATCCATCTTTAAATTTATAGAAATAAATTGGAAGATTATGGGAAGATTAGTTCCACAGTTTTGCTGTACTAACCATCATCTCTCGTTTTCTTCTTTGTGCAGAACAAAATGAGATAAAAAATCAAGATGATCAAATCCCTCAAACCCCCCATTAGGGATCTTCAGAAAGAATCCAGGCAAATTACAACTGAACTTGAAAAGGATTTATCCCAGTAACAAGAAATGCCTAAATAAGATCAACTTAAATTCATAAGGGTTAGTAAGCTATGCATAGCACTGAAATTAAAACGATTATGAGAAAAACAGGGGATAAAATGCTTCCTGCAAGATAAGCTTTTTAGCTGCTTACTGCAATGAAATGATGAATTTTCTTAGAAGCAAACTCTTTACAGAAAAACCCTGCTCTTTAAAGTTCACTACGAGCTGTTTGACTATTGAGCACATCATGGTGAAACAGACCCTTAGTCCCAAGTCCAACATCCAAGAATCAACAACACCAGGGAGGGGGTGCTCTACAGTTTGAAGTGCATGAAGAAATACAATTTTAAACTTACCAGAAATTTAACCAACACCATTGATGCATCCCAAACAGTGGTTCCTAAATGCTTGGAATTTGGATCCTATCACCATGACAAGAAATTCACCTGTTAGGTAAACATCACAAGATACTAAAAGCAACATAAAACGTGAAAGCAACATAAAACGTGAGAGATTTGCTCCAGGTGGTGATGCTGTGTAATCGAAAATTGACAGCAACCAAACTTGTAGGATGGAGGAATTACAAACATGCAATCAATCAAAATTACAACGACGGAACAGAATTTTCTTTCATGATTATTTCATATTTATACAGTTCAGCAAAACTTTGTTGATATACATCTCTTTCCATTGAAAAGACTATATTTTTCTTCAAAATATCAAGAAAATGTCAATTTTTAAAATAAAAAAAGAAGAAAAAAACTGACTATTTCACTTTGATCCAGAATTTGATGTCCCTCCCCAACATCACAGTAACTATTAGATAACCAAGACAACATGCAGACAGGTCGCCTTTTCCAGTCGTGAGTGGTTAAACATTGTACAAAAATTGCACCACTCACACTAAATTTCCAAATTTATAGCAATCAATACAAACTCAAGAAACAATAACAACGTTTGCAATTTGGGAAAAGAACAAAAAAAACAAAGCATACTTGAGAGAACTGTAGTTGATGGCCTAAAACTTCAAGTATAATAGCAGAGGTGCTTGGAGAATTTAACCTGGCAAAAACAAATAAAAGCTTCAAAGATACATAGATATATAAATATATAACAAAATCAATAGAAAAACTAATGGGAACAGATTGTAGACGAAAAGGCACCCTACTGAGAGCCAACTAAAGCATTTCGAAAGCCCAATATACCTGTCAGGCTCCATTGATTGTTTTGGAAGAAAATCGAAATCTTTTACTGCTGGAGGCCGAGCAACAAAAAATATATCGATGGGTTTCCAGTAGAGTTTGCAGAAAACCTCAGATTAGCCCTCCATCTATTTGCTGTCTCACAGATAGGTCGAAAGATTATTAATATTTTTAATTGGACCATAAAAGTATCAGGCGTTCCTCGATTGAATCCTTGGTGTAAGTCTGATAATGTTTTCTGTCTAAACTGCATGTATTGTGCATTTGAAGCAAATTTGACATCTTTCATCAATAAAAATTAAACGTAGCCTGTTTATTTCATGGGAAATTGTTTCTTAACAATTATTTTTGAAAACTTTTATGTGTTTTTGTTTATCATGGAGAAAGTTGGTTAATATAAAACATTTTTCAGTCAATGAGAAATTTAGTTTGGCTTATAGAAAAATATTTTTTTTCTTCTTATTTTAGATGGAAAATATTTTCTTCAAGTTGTGAAAAAATCAAAAGTATCTTGTTATTTATTGATTATATTATATTTGATATTCAAATATATTAATGTTTTGGTTGCGGTATATTTTGTTTAATATCTTTTTTTCTTTACAATTTTATCTATTAGAATTTTTTGATTTAATTTTATTTTTATATCAATTTTAGTACTCGTTCTTTTGACCGTTATTTTCTCTCTATTTTTCTTATTTTATTTAAATTTTTATCTTTCATGTATAGTCCCCATTTTTTTTTTTTTACATTGTTTAAAATAATTTAAGAAATTGCTTCTCTTTTTTTTTTAGTTTCATCATCTTTCAATTTTTTTATCTTAAATTTTTTGTCTCCATTATTTTGATTCTTATTTATTTTATTTGAAATCATTTATGAAACTAGATTATATCTTATATTTGATTCTCATTCTTTTAATAAACTTGAAAAAATTAAAACATTAATAAGTTATTTTTAAGCTTATTTTCATGATATAGCCAAATACTTGAAAAATATTTTCATAACACTACAAAACATAGAAAAACAATTCACTTTCTAGGAATCTATTTTTCATGAAAACCATTTTCTAAAAGAAAACTACTTTCTAGTAAACAAATAAGGCAATGTTTATTTTAAAACTAATTGCTATTATTAAAATAGACACATGTAAATAATGTGTTAGTTTCGTTTGTTGACTAGGGAAAAAACCCTAAGTTATTGACTAAGACCAATTTTCACTACTACTTACATTCTCAATTTATAATCCAATCATTTTGGACCTCAAATTACACCAGTCATACCTGTCATCCCACATACCACTAGGTTAATGCACAATGATAATTGAGTATATAAAATAAAAAGAAAGAGCCAAATTAATTATACATAAGTTACAGGAATTACAAGTAATATTAAATTAATACATCATTAATCAAAAGTTTAACATCAGCATTAGATTTATAAGTGAATTAATTATAATCTTTGAAACATTCATATTATATCTAATCTATGATAATAAAACTAGAGTATGGTAAAATTATGTATAACTCGAGTGCGATTATGGTCCTGGAAAAAAAATAACATTGAGGAATTGCTCTTTTAAAAAACTATTGATAGGTAATATGCTAAAAACTAACGCTAAAAATGCAAATATAACATTCTTTAATATAAATTTATTATAAGAAAAATTCTTAGATTATCATCCTTAATCTATTATTTTTCCATGCCTTGGATAATTTCCTTTTATATCGTTATCAAATTTCAAATTGAAGTCATTAACTATTTTTTATAAAATGGTTAATCATGAAAATATCGATACTAGTTTACTAGTATCATTAGTTATAGTTTCCCCTTGATAGCTAATCAAAACTTTAAGATTATATTGATATCAATTTTAAATGGATATCATTAAAAAAATCCCTCATATGATGGTTAATCAAGATAATATCGATATGAGCTAACTAGTATCATTAGCTATTATTTCCCTATTAATCAGAATTTTAAGGGTTATGCCGATATCAATTTCAAATTGACATCATTAATCATCTTTTATATAGTGGTTAATTAAGAGAATGTCTATACCAGCTCACTGATATCATTTACTACCATTTCCCCTCAATAACCAATCAAGACTTTAATGATTATGTTGATATCAAGGTATCTACCTTGACATCATTAGCTTTCCCTATTTTCCAGGAAAAATAATCAAGTTAACCATTTTTTTCTTTTGATTTTTGTTGAAATATTATGTTAATGATAATGAATCTTCTTATCATCATTAGTTTTCCTTACTGATATCAATATATTTTTTGATCAAGTTTCAATTATGAAGTTCCTAACCATTTCTAGAAGTTCCAAGATGTTGTTAAACACGTAAAGAGAGGTAAAACAAAAGAAAATAAGAGAACAATGATCTCTTAACAAATCAAAGAAAAAACCCTTATGATCTAGTTATGGAAAATCACCTTCAAACCTAAAATGGGTTTCATAATCATCTACTTTTCTGAGGTTATAAGAAAAGAATACATCACAAAGAAAAAAAAAATGAATCTTGGAGAGAAAGGTCATAGAGAAAAAGGAAATGAAATACATAGAAATCAATGAAATACTTAGAATAGAATTTAATAAAATGTGATCAAGATTGTGTGTTAATAATAATAAAAAAAAGATTATCAAGAAAGAGGAAAAGTTGTTTGAATGAGGCTATTGGAACCTACTTATATCAAACAAAAAAAAAGTAAAAAACAGTTGAAATCGTCTCTTGAAGGTAAGTTATTCAACTTTTTAAAGGGGTAGAAATCATTGAAAATACCTCTCCCTTTGTATTTTAAGCCTTAAACATTTTATTAAAGTGTTGTTAATGATGCTTTTGATTTGATTCATCCATGTTTTAATTTGTTTATGCATATATGTTTAAGTTGTTTTGAATGCAAGAAGTAATATATTGTTAGTTTTAGTTGATAATTTGACATTATATGAATTCTCATCATACGAAGAAAGGGTATGTTAGAGTGAGAATCATTGATTGGGAAGTAGATTGCGTAATAGAAGCCTAACCACTCAATGTATGTTTTTCATCTTTCCTGTACTATTAAAAAATAAATAAAAAACATTTACTAAGTTTTGAAAAAATAATCCTGAATAATGAATGCAATTTTAGGTTTATAAAAAATTAGTTATATTCTGTTAATTCTGGTAATGTTAGTTAGAACATAGGAAAAAAAATTCTTTGATTTGAAGGGTATATTGTTGTAATTTGATTGATGAGAAGTTGTGTTTATTATCCATGAAAGCCGATAATAAATGAAACTCAATAAAAGAACTAATGATGAAAGTCTTCTAAAATTACTTTAAAGGGTACATAAATATTATATATGTAAAGGACAATTTCCCTTCCACATTAATGCTATTAAAAAGGACACCACTGGCGACGATTTGAATTATGATTTCTTTTTCTTTGAATGGACAAATGATATATGCCTAAAAAAACAAGAAAAGGACTTCCAAATCCAGAGTTTTTGAGATACTTGGTAGAGCACCGTAGGGCACCGTGAGTGTGTCGGTAGGGCATCTTCTAAAGTTGTGACCTTGGAGGGCTGTATGAAGTCTCAATCGACGGAAACAATCGGATAGAGGTGGGCATAACCACTCCTGCTGCTATTGAAAGACTTGCTGTGTTTGACATTGAAGCCCTTCCTGTCCTTTTCTTTTGTACTCGGAATTAAGAGCAAAATCAATGACAAGGAAGATGATGCAGGGTTAAATAATTTTCAAGATATATGAACCTGCTCTCGTGCATGATTCATTCATTTATATCCAAGCTAAGAAGCAACCAACCCTGTATTAATTATATCATGTTCGTGTAGATTCGAGTCGAGTCGAGTCGAGTCGAGTCGTGTCATATAATAATACCACCACCGATACAATCTTCACAAAAGATAACGTGAAAGAGACATGAAGGGAATCAAAGATTTATTGTAAATAATATTATCAATATTTAAGGCTGGAATTGTATGAATGATGAGTTTAAAGATCAGCTGAAAAGTGATTTAATCTATGCATGCATGTGTGTGAAAGATGATGCAAGATTAATTCTATCATTAATTAATATGTGTGGTTTATAATATCATGGTGGTCGATCCCGATCCGGCATAATAAAGAAAATAGAAATAAAATCAATAATTAGAGTAGCTCCTTTAGTATTATTATTATTATTATTTCAATGAAAGTGATCACACCATCATCAATTCAACACTCAAGACTTTTAACGGACATGATCATTCATTCTGTTAGAAATTAGAAAAGCAAGAAACGAGAACCATTCCTGCCTTACGACTCAAAAATTTAATTATAAAGCAAGTCTTCCCCTAGAAATGGTAAGCAAGTGTGAGTGAGAGAGTATTGGTATGCTTAATTACCATCAAGTCCATCCTTACAAGTATGCTAATGATAATGAACCATACTCATGTAATGATTTTTTGATACAGATGAGGTCAATGCAAGATGGTAATAGATAAATTTTGTTTAAAATCCATTGAATCTTGCAGAATGTCAAATTAATGAGTAAATAAAATGCTTTATATACTGACATTTATTTCATGATTTTTTGTTTCAATTGAAGATTTTGGGCGACACGATGTGGCATAACCTAACCGCTCTCAATCCATGAATCTCAACTTCATTGTTCATAAGGTTTTAAAGCCAAATCCTAAATAAAACTAATGTGAAATGATTAAATTAAGAAACAAAGTCGAGTGACCGGAAAAAAAATCAATACAAATTTATTAATATGTATAAAAAAATATCTTTTTTTATTATTATTTTAGGATTGAAAAGAGCACACCACTCACTATGTGTCTTATGATTTATGAAATAAATATAGAAAGAGCAGAAACATGTTTTGTTGAAAAAACAAAGATATAAAATAATGTATCTTTTTTTTTTAAATAAGTTTCTGCAATTTAAAATTAGAAAATATATTGAGAACCCTGTCATTCATCTCTCCATCTTATAACCATTTCAAAACAGTATTCAATTGGTAGTCGTGAACCTAATCACTGTCACTAATCTCAATGGCTTCCAATGATATCGCTAAGCACGGTCCTTAATTGCCCAGACCCATTCTAGATCTGTCGGCCTACAAGGGTCCACCCACGCGTTCAATCAGTGGGCCACGGCTGGCCCAGTGAAACAATAGACTAATTTCCGAAAGAAAGAGGCTCATGGTAGCACGATGAAAAAATGGCTTTGAAAGTTATAGCCTAACAAATTTGATTTAAATATGAATTCCTATATATACATACGCTGCTTCCTTGTCTTCTACCTCTCTCACCAATGGCTGAATCCATAGGCATTGCTCTCCTTGTTTTTATATTAATATTTGAGAGTAAATGTCGGTTGATTTTGATTTTCAAAGTTTTTTTTCCACGTATATATTAAAATAATATTTTCTTAAAGCTATTTTTATTATAATAATTAAATCAAAATAATCTGAAAGTGCTAAGAACAATTACTTCAAAATAATAAAATTATTTTTAAAAAATAATAATATGGTTTTTAGAACAGCCACCAACTCTTAACCAATGGCCTCATGGAAGATAAAAACATTGCTTGCATCCATGGCAGGAAGGTCAAATGACTTCATCCGGAAATCAAGCACCGAAAGATCTTGCATGAGAAAATCAATTATTTAAATATTTATTATAGGGGTGTCTATAAGCAAACGCTCCCACATCTCAATTCTGTACGTGTCTATAGGCATCAGGAATATTATCTAATTATTTTCTGCTTTTTTATCGTTTTCAATCGTACGTGCATGTTAAATCTTGGTCGCCGACCGATCACCGAGCAGCAATTTCAGCAAGTTCCCTGCCTTAATTAAGCAGCTTTTTAGTGGACTTGCTCCAAGAAATCCTCCGCGCGCGGCGGTTAACTACTATGTATCTTCTTAATTGTCTGCAACTTCAGTTGGTCAAATGTCTGAAACGGGTGGTTGGGATGGATTCTCTTTTATCAATCATCACTTTGTCAAACTTCAATAGCTAGCAAGCATGCAGTTGTACTACTGATAGTGCCAAACTCGTTCTTTAACCATTTCAACAAAACATCAGCCGGGAAAAAATAAATGCAGGGAGAGCAATAACAGTTGAAGCCATGAAAATGGCCGCATATATAGTGAGAAGAAGATTAATTAAATGATTATATATAACACCAAGCTACGTACGTTGCACGGACAGGCAGGCAGTTGAACAAATATGGATTGGAATAACTTACCTCCTAGATAGCTAGGTTTTAACAACTGATAGTGTCGGTTCGAGAGAGGAAAATGAAGGGGGGAAAACATCTACACGTACGTACGTAGTTTCTAGCTAGGTATATAACGATGCAACGCGATTCAGAAGAAAATAAAAACAGTACCTGCAGTTGGCAATGGCATGATCACTATCAAATTGTATACATCCAAAAGGAAATGTCAAGACATATGCTTAATTATTCTTGTCTGTATTTATATATATTACAATATATATATATATACACATACATATAAAGTTGTGGCTCTGCATGTTTACAATATAAACAGTGAGAAAGTGGTATAATAAGAAGATGATGAGAAACTAATTAATGAGTCGTCCCTTTATTTCATCTCGATCTCTTTTTGCATTTCTGATGATCAATTTGAGTAATTTCTGACTTTCAGAGCGCATATCCATGGCTTCTTTTGAGGTCTTGTACTTGTTAGCTACAGTATTGTGTACAAGATAAGAACCTAACCCCATATAGAGTCGTGCATCGATCTTTGCGTGTCCAAGTGAGCAATCATTATACCCAACAGGTTTTATCAGAAATAGGGTTTTGCTCGATCGTAAAGGGGAAAGTGAAGGGAAAAAGATAGGCGCACAAAAGTTAACCAATCTTTCTCATTATATCATCATCAATCTTTCATTTTTTGTCTCCATGTATAACTCCTCAACTAATTAAATCGTCACCTTACCTGTGCTGTGGGGTCTTCGGTATCCCTATTTATACCAACTGCAGCTAGAGCCATTTCATATCATATGCTTAGCTCTCTGATATTCGAACACGCATCTTCATTCTATTATCTTCACAACGTTCGATCACATTCGCTTTAATGGCATTTCTTCTCCCCTGCAATATTCCAGTGCTCATTCTATTAATGATCATCCCTTTCATGATCGCTGCTGCTCAAAACCCACCGTCACCTGGCTACTATCCCGGCTCCAGAATAAGCACGATTGGCTTTGATCAAGGATATAGGAACCTTTGGGGGGCTCAGCATCAAAGAGTAGAGCAGGGCTCCGTTACGTTATGGCTTGATAGAAGCTCAGGTCCTACTTTATATATATATATATATATATATATCTGTGTTTTCTTACTTATAATCCAATATTTGCTTCTTCTGCTAGCACTTACGAGCATATTCTTCTCATTGCTAATGGAAATTGCACAACAGGCAGCGGTTACAAGTCCCTTCATCCATACCAATCAGGATACTTTGGTGCTGACATCAAGCTTCAACCTGGTTACACTGCTGGAGTGATTACATCTTTCTATGTGAGAATCACTTAATTATATGGTAGCTAGTATATGTTTAGAAATTGTGTGTGCCGGTGTTGCTTGGCAATATAATTGCTTATATATGATGTGCTTTTTATCATGACATGCAGCTTTCGAATAACGAAGCCCATCCAGGGGACCATGATGAAATAGATATTGAATTCCTAGGAACAACTCCCGATAAGCCATACACTCTGCAGACAAACGTGTATATACGAGGAAGTGGGGATAGAAACATTATTGGAAGAGAGATGAAGTTTCATCTTTGGTTCGATCCTACACAAGATTTTCATCATTATGCCATTCTATGGACCCCAAGTGAGATCATGTTAGTACTACTGGCTACTATGCTTATTCGATTTTTTCTGTGATTGGACTCTGGATTTTTTCCCTTCCCCCTTTTTCTTAGTGGAGTGTATTTAATATTCATTTTATCAATCCATGTATATATATCTTATCCATATAGGCAGATAGAGATAGATACCCATGATAGAAAGTTACTGTTTTTCAAAGGGTTAAATTAACCAGGGAAATTCATAGGCATTATTTTACCCCAGATTTTATTTGCAGTGATCACTTAATTTGTTTTTTCAATTATTGCCAAGCATATTGTGAAAAGAAAGGTATGAATCTAACAGAACAAATGAAACCATGCCGTCGGTCTCCAACAAGTAGCAGACATTATATACCTACCACCGTTAGAAAACGATCGAGGATTAAACACAGTTCTAGCTTTCAATAATTGTGATGTCCGTGCGTGCGTGAGGTTTATATCTATGCAATGAAGACGCAGTTTTTTCGTTCATTGATGAAGTTTGTCTGGAAATGATGTGGACTACGTGCAGATTCTTGGTGGACGATGTTCCCATCAGAAGGTATCCAAGAAAAAGTGACGCGACATTTCCCTTGAGGCCAATGTGGGTGTATGGCTCGATCTGGGATGCATCATCGTGGGCCACTGAGGATGGAAAATACAAAGCCGACTATAACTACCAGCCCTTCATTGGCAGGTACAAAAATTTCAAAATCGGTGGGTGCGCTGCTGAAGGACCTGCCTCTTGCCGCCCGCCGTCTGCCTCTCCATCCGGCTCCGGCGGCCTGAGCCAGCGGCAGCAGTCGGGAATGGAGTGGGTGCAGAGGAACTGCTTGGTTTATGACTACTGCAGGGACTGGAAGAGGGACCATACCCAGACACCTGAGTGTTAAAGCTTGGAACTCCATCGATCGATCGATCGATCGGTTGATTAATCTTGAGACGGGTCCCACTTGCCAAGAACGGGTGCAAGATTTGTTGATCGTCCAAGATTTGCTTTCAGATTCGTGTCGTTTGCTTTTTTATGTTTGTCTTCTTGTTAGTTTTGTTAGATTTATTGGTAAATTACATTCTCCCTGATCCTGCTTTTATAACGTTTTAAAAATGGAAGCTTGCTTGCATCTTTCAAAATTAATACCCAGCAGCATTCCTCGATCCTTTGTTATGTTTGTGTCATTGAGTCTTGTTGTGGCCTCATCGATGGTTCCTTGTATATTACTCTTTGGAGAATCCTTGTATCGTTTCTTGTGTACAAGTTAATCCAAAAATACTTCTTCTGTTATTGTTACAGTAAAAAATGTACAACTGAAAACAATAACCAATAACAGTACCTAATATATTTCCCATAACACTTTGTTTTTTTTTTAAAGAAAAGGGACAGTGATGGGTCTCCGTGGAAAAACAAAGGGAATAGAGTGCAAGTATAGATCAAATGGAGAGAGATTGGTCATGAATATCCACCCTTCCACTTCCAATTTTCCATACAAAACGAAAAGAGCACATAAAGAAATATAGCTACTTGTGAGATTTGATTGTCTTAAGCTATAATTTAGGACACATGATCACATGTAAATTTTGATTTTCGGACCGCAAAATAATGAGTTGTGCGTAGAAAAGCATTATAATACAAGTGTTTGTGCGCGAGCACGCTAGCTAGCACACTAAATTGGACCGCGACCAATGAGTTGCATGGCCTTGGAACTTAGGCTATGTGTGACTTTCAAATGGAGTGACTCTAGTTTTTAATGGTGGAGGGTAGCTCAAGCTGCAAAATGGACAAGATTCCATGGAGACTTGGCTCTGGTCTTATGGGGTTGTGAAAAAAAAAAAATGATTCCATAGAAAGTCTTTGTGCTGACTCTTGAGAATTTAAAGAAATACATGGAGGTGGGTTGTATGTATGTATTGTATAGAAGTTGTTTAGGAAATTAATAATTTATTTATTGCGTGGATATGTGTAGATTTTTTGAGGGGTGCTATGCTGCAAGTTAGGTCTATTTTTTATTAACATAAAAAATATATGAACGATCGATGTCAACTTGATTGAACTCGAATTAACATAAGTAGCACGTGACATATAGGATTGGTACCTCGATCGTTGAATGAAAAGAGAAATACCCACAAAACTCAAGGACCTTCAACTTAATCTCGAATAATAAGATTTTTAAAAACAATTGAATCCAGTTTCACTCCGCTAACCAACCGTTACGACATTCGATTGGGATTCGAAAACTAGTTTTAAAATGAGAAACTCGAGGCCCTCTCATGTTGGGCCCATCAAGAAAAGACGCTCTCTGAAATTGGAAGTGAGTGAGCGACCACCTACGAATGATCATGGGCTGATCCTGGATGGATGTCTTCTCTTGTTGGACTTCATTTTAAGCCCGTAAAAATGATAAATAAATTGAATTTATGTATTTAAAAGAGATAAAATTCATTTTATGTCTTCAAAAATCCTTAAAAAAAAAAGAAGAAGCTGGATATGTATTTTCTTACAAAATAATTTGAATGACAAATTTCCACTGTTTAAGATGATGGCGCATGTGGCTGGCTGAAAGTATATTAACTGGAATATGCCCACCTAAAAGACCAAACCCCATTAAAAGCCTCCCCTCCACGTGGATGCCGCAGCAGCACTGACTTTAAACATTAAAAACAATGGAGAAACGGTGTCCGGTGTGGCACGGTGACAGCGTCTCTTAACCGCGACCACCTGACACCCTCCACCACCGCCCCACGATTGCCATAAAAGCTCTGACACTCCCCATCTGTCGAGTCTTTCAACACTTCAACCTCATCTCTCCTCTTTTCATTAAAAAATCACTTTACATCAAATTCAAAAAGTTTTTTTTTTAAAACAAATATTTTTCACTGATGAGCCCCCCTCTTTCTAGCTAATGTTAACCCCCCTTACATGCTCTCGTTTTTTTACCCTAGGGCTCTAATTTATAAAATGTTAATCCCTTTTTTTTTATTTATCGAGTAGCTCCGGGCTAATTTATGTGTATTTAAATTATCATTCTATAATAATATAATCAAACAAATTAGAAAAAAACAATGATTGTACCGCGGAAACAAACAAACGGTACCAAAATTCCATTAAACTTTTCCCATGTTAAAAGATATATAAGATATCATATCATCTCGTACACTTTTTATTATATGTACCACGAGATTGTGTAAAACAATGGGGGGAAAATCATAAAATTGATTTATTTAAAACAATAGTAAAAATTGATACTGAATTGGGCTTCCAGTAAAAATTGCAATCCGCTTCCACTCATTATTAATTAATTACTATTTACAAGACCTGTTGTTGCGTTTATTTATTCTCTCTCCAAGAATAAACCTCTCCCTCTACCGTATTCGCCATTTTAAAATTATACGGACCGCTCAGTCCAATCAATCACAAGTCTGCCAAGCAAGTCACGGGACCACCAAGGAATTCTGCAGATAATCTTAATCTCCGCGCAGGCTGGACCCCACCTCATTGCCTATATAAATTCCCACTGCTTCATTGCTTTGATCAATCCAACAAAAACAATAAAAATCCAGCTGTGCTCCATGTTTCTTAGCTGGCAAAAGCAGACCCTCTTCACTGGCACTTGGGTCCCCCAAAAAATACCTTCCATGTGTCGAACCACTATTGGTTTGAAAGCCTGGCGGTTCTGGGCGACCTGCCCAGCTTCTGTGCCAAGGCAGAGAGCACTTGCCACGTGGCATCCCCTTCCTGCACTCGATCATGGAATAGCAGGGCCCGCCTAACATCAGGGGCCCACAGGTTTTTCTGGATAGCTGACAAATTGGAGGCTGCCACGTGTCCGAGCAGGGTTCCAAGATCGGCCACGTCCTTTTCGGCCACGGTCAGGGATATCTCAGACCACCGGACAGCGGTGGGGAAGGGCAAGCGGATGCCATCTGCAATGATGACCGGCACGCACCCTAATGCAATGGATTCCACCAGCCTTGGGCTCCATGGCGCCCATCCCAGGGGGCACAAACAGAACACTGAGCGGGCGATTTCTGACTGGTAACCGGCAAACCTGTGCCTTCGCAAATAAAACCTCGGGTCACCGCTGTATTTCCTCCATATCACCGTCCTCACTTTCCTGAAACAAGTTTTAAAACATAAGATCAGCAAAAAGAAATAGAGAGGGAGCAGAAGCCTATCGAGGGTAATTGAGTAATTATCTAATTTGAAAATTGATTGATTAAGAAATTGATTTTTTATTTACTTGCTGTAATATCGTCCACTAATGTTTTTTGGGTGCACTTCCATTTTGCCTCTAAAGAAGGCCCAAATGTCCCGCCGGCCGGTCAGCGGATACTTCTCAAGGGTTGTCTGCACGCTTTCCGGCGGGATAAAAGGTGGTATCACGACGTTCTCAACGTCTTGGCATGGATGGTCAAATTTGACACCAAAAGTCTGCAATATGATCGACCTCTTCAAGAACTCTGGGATCCCATCTGCCGCGGCTCTCTCCTCCTTAACAAAAACACAAGAAAAGGCCAAAACCCAAATCAAAAAACACATAAAAAGATGGAGGTACCAAGCATAAACATCAAATTTCGAAACTCTTAATGGTTTTGTAAGGCTTTCGAAACACACCATGGCGTGGAAACATGCGCCATAATCGTGAGAGGCAACGAAGACATGATCAGATCCTTGAGAGCGGTTCCAGAATGGATGGTTGGAGGAAATGAGATTCACTGCAGAGGATAACAAGGACCTTGCATGACCAATTGCAGGGAACCCATTTACGGTGCTGAAATTGCAGGACACGTAAACAGGAACGAAGAAGAAATCAGCTTCATACGGGTCAAACGTCCGTACATCAAGACTGTTAGATAGTGCTTTATGAATGGCAACTTCCGATGCAAACAGATGGTTGCTGCATCTCTCATTTGCTAGCCAGTCCGTGTTGTATTTTGATGGCAACTCATATATGTAAACCTTCAAATCCTTTAACAATCCTGTAATTATACAGAACAAGAAACGGTTAAAATCACCGGTCTAGAAAACACAAATGAGCTGCCCTGCAGCGATAATCACGACATACCTCGATCGACGTTCTTGTTTTGCTGAATGAGAGTGGAGTTAGAGGATTCGAAGAGGGTACGGGAAACAACAGTTTTAGATTTTGAGTCCTGGGTTCTGGAGAGGGGGATGGGCTTGTGGGTGATGAAGTAAGAGCTAAAGAAATAAAGAGAAAGAGAAAACCAAAGAAGGAATTTGTAATATCTGAAACAAAGATTCTTCTTCTTCTCTTGTTGTTGAGGCCCAGCATGTTTGTGTAACAGTTTCATCCTAACATAGAAACCCCTCCTGCTGTTGCTCATGGTGGGTCTTTTAGCCTCCAGCGCCATGTTTCATTTAAAACCCACAGAGATAAGAGAGCTTGAACCACAAGTTTAAAGGAAGAACATCAAAACGGGTTCTTAGGATGCGGTTGTTGCGGGGGGGTTTTCATTCTTGGTAATTGGGGTGATGAAGTGGAGATTAAGGGACAGTGATTGTTGGTGTTAATGTTTGTTCGCATTTCGATTTTACACCTACAACAAACAGTGACATAAGATGCATACAATCTTCGCGTCAATTGTTTCTGTCTTTCCCTCAGGGCTAATAGTTGTTTATCGGGTTTGGTCGAGTTCTGGTTCTGTCAGGAAGGAAGTAGAGAAAACTATGGTATGAATGAAGGTGACGGAGGAGAAAGAAACCAGGCGGAGGTCTCGGTTTCTATGCTTGTCCTGGTCCGCTATACGATATTTTGAAAATCTCGATTGACTGGATCAACCTCGAGAATTTTCAACTGGTTGTATCCTAAGACCGCCCGAGGGTCACAGGTGATTTTATAAAATTAGTTAACTGTTTTATTTTACCAAGTATAAAAATAAAATTATTTTAAAAACATAAAAAGGGACCGGGCATCTCGTATTTCTAGAATAGCTTGTCTTGAACAATTAATGAGGGGTTAATTACCTGACAAGGTTAAATATGGAAACCATTGGCTACTTCAGTTTATCGATCCGGTTAACTCATGGGCAGTTGGCTGTCATTTTCGCTTTTTCAAATTAAATAAATAAATTTAAGAAATGAAAAAAAAGGACTATTTTGTCATGAAAAAAAGTAAGATGATTTTTCAGAGACTTATGTATTTTTTTTAAGATAATCATGTCATAGCATCATCTAATATGACTCGAAGATATTTTTATAGTTGAATTAAAAAGTCACGGGATAAAACTTGCTCCCTCAACTAAATTAAGTGCCTGTTTGGCCGGTTAGCCAAAATTTTAAAAAAAGTTTATTTTAAATTAATATATTTTGGTGTTTTTAGATCATTTTGATATGTTAATGTCAAGAATAGTTTTAAAAAATAAATGAATATTATTTTACTATATTTCAGCACGAAAAACACTTTAAAAAACTATTACAATGAGCTCTAAATTTATAGATGCTACAGCCAAAGAATATCATACCTTGTTGACTTTGGACGATATAAATTCTAAAGACAAGATTTGCTTCTTTCTTTTTTTTATATCCGAGTACATAATTTACAAATTCTTATTCCCAGCTGAGCTTCCTAGTGATAAAATTAACTTTTTTTCCTGTTTAATTAAGGTATGATTGTAGTTTAATTAAGGTTGAGGTTGCTTTTTTTTATTCATAAAAATATTAAAATTATATTTTAAAATTTTTAAAAAATTATTTTTGACATCAATATATTAAAATTATTTTATTTATAAAAAAATGAAAAAAGAAAAAAAAACATTTTTTTTATTTTAATGGAGAACTTTGTCTTATTATTACCATTAATGAGTTGCTTGCATGAGCAGCTAAGCCACACACAATCATGGCCCTGGTGCGTTTGATACAAGCTATCACCATACCTTCATCTCTCTTTCACTTGCCCTGTTGGCATACTCCTGTTAGGATAGTGTAGGGTTTAAGAGGGATTGTAGCCGCAATATCCCAAGAGCAACTGTAATATTATAATATGCATGAACTGAATTGTTTTTGCTTTTTTATTACCGTGGGTGTGCACATTAGTCTGTGTATATCTAGACTATAAACTGTGTTTTTTTTTTAATTAACGTTAGCATGTATAATAGTCTGCGTGTGCTTTGATTATAAACCTTTTTTTTTCTTTTTCAAAACACTTTGTTGGAAAGGCACTTTTCTCTTCTCTTTAGTGAAAAGCAATTATAGCTGTTTTTTTGTTTGAAAATTTAATTGTGGTTGATTTTGAAAATATTTTTTATATTAAAAAAATTATAAGAACAATAAATTTTGTTAATTTAAACTTAAAAATAAAAATAATTTTATAAGCTTAATAGCAATATCATGAGTCCATCCTCGTTTTTGAAGGGATTTGACAAGCTATGTGCCTGAAAACTCAAAGAATTTTATGACAAAGTTGACGCATTCAGCTTGACGCTGAAAGGAAGTGAGATTTGTGAAGGACTCCTTCAATTTACAGGTCCCACCAGCCGGCAAAAATAGAATTCACCTTGATCATTGACTTTTTGAAAATATAAACCAATCAGATGAGTAACATAGTTGGACGGCAATCTCATCATGGGTGCAATTATGGAGCTTCCCTTGGATTCAGATGAGTATCGTTATCATGGATGTAGCTATACCCTTTACCCCACGGGAGAGCTCTGAAGAGAAAATCTCAGACATCATTAGCAAATAGATTAAAAGGGAAGGGTTTGTTTGAATATTGTTTTTTTTTTCTTTACCTAGGTTATTTATTTTATTTTACCTTTCAATTTAAAAATGATCAGACCTCTCTGATTTATTAACTTCATCCTTCAACATGAACCCAATTTATTTGATGTCATGTTATCACGATCATCACCATTTTTTTATTTTATTCTAAAAAATCAATTTAATATTTTTTAAAATAAAAAATACTTTAAAAACATATTAAAATATATTTCCGTACACAACATAAATCTCAATGTAGACTACAGGGGTTTCGGGTAAAATATGCTCTAGTATATATAGATAGATTATATGAATTCTATCCAGCTCCTGTAGCCAAGTTGATGTGAGGTTTTAATTCTCAGAAAACAGAACCGGTCTTCTACAGCCCTTAGATTGATGTGATTGTGACCTCCACCACCCATTTCAAAAACAAACATAGATAAACCATTTAGGAGTTTGGTACAACGTTAAAAAGATTTAATTGTTTGTTGCTAGATATTTTTTTTAAGATAAGCTTTGTAGTTGTTAATATTAAAAATATAATTATTAATTTTAGGATATATAAAATTAATCAAAATAAACATAAGTTAACCTAGAAACTCTCATTAATAAAAGAACCCAAACATAACAGCAATAAAAAAAGAGTCATGATTCCTCAAGGAAGAAAAGAAATCACCCCCTTTATTTCTTTTTTTCAAACCTACATTGACATGCAAGATTGCACTTTCTCCCATTTTGATTTGTGAAGAATGACAGTTCTGATGCCCATGCATTCAGCTCATGAATTATCTATGAAAAGATGGCTTTTCGAGCCTTTGCCCTAATAATACAATCAAAATATAATAGTAAGAATGTTTTTAAAAATAATTGGATAATAATTTAAGTGTCGATACACTTGGGAAGGGTGTCCCTACCGCAGTGCTGCTTTGAAGTGTGACCTGTTCAGGCACATGGTCTCCCATGTGTGTGTTTGTGTGAGAGAGAGAGGTGAATTATGCATGTGGGGTCTTGCTTAGGGTATATTTTACAATGCGTTTGTGGTTGATGTTGAAAAAAAATCAGTTTAAAAAAATATTTTTTTAAGGTTTCAAATAAGCAGTAGTGTTTAGTTAAAACAGTGGTTGAGTCTGAGGTTGAAAAAAAAAATTGTGTGTTTGGTTACCAAGTTTTGCATGTAATTTTTTACATGTACACATATTTTTAGAACTCTCTTTGTATATATGTTTTGTATTAATAATCATATTTTTGTAATGGAAGAAATAGATCGAGTCAAATTGACACTTATATATTTTTGTCATGGAAGGTATAGATCAAGTCAAAGTCGATGAAGAGATGAGAAGTCTGAAAAAAGTATGAAAACTTGATGACAAAAGTTTGGCAATTTGCTGGACTGAATGAGAAGTCTGAAAAAAGACCCAAAAAGTCGAAGACAAAAAGTTGAAAAAAACAGCTTCAACCTGCTGCACATAAACCACGGGTTGAAACGCCAAAATGATGGGGTCTACTTACTATTCACGTGGTTTAAAATCACTTTGTATATTACCAAACACTAAGGGCATGATTTTTTTTCAAACGTGGGCACAACCTCACAACCAAATGGACACTTAATGGTTAAAGGAACTTGTTTTCTTACTTTATATTAGGGTTCAAGTCTCATCATTCACGTTTGTCATCTCTGTAATGTTTTAAATGATTATTAGGTTTACAGGATGTTCAGTAAAACCAAAAATTAATTATGGTACATGTAAATTAACTCGGACACACCCATTACAAAAAAATAAAGAAGTGAATTATTGGCTAAGGATTTGTGCAAGTTGCCTTCACAAAATTGAAGCATTTTTGCCATGTTTCCACGTGCACTTGCTGAAGAACAAAGTGGATTCGAAAAATCATTGGAATTAGCTGTCTGAAAAAAAAACAAATGCCTCGTGTCAAGGGAATTTTTGACATTGACAAATCATGAATTTTTAAAGATAAAATTTATTAATTATTTTTTTAAAAAAATAATCAAGAGAAATTCTTATTTTTTTTTCAATCCTTAAAATGCAACAAGTAGTTTATTTGTTTATTTATACAGGAAGAAAATGAGAACATTAAAAGACATTAGAAAATTCAAGTTTCATGAAAAATTAAGAGGCTAAACATAGGAGTTATAAAATTATGATAGACTAATAATAATGTCTACAACAATTTGTTTACTATTTAATTATTATAGAATAATAATCGTTGCATGGCAAGACCATAAGCCAAAGGATCACCTGAAGGGCTATAGGCTATGATGGTGTTTGGAATTGAGATTACATCGGAAGTTTGAAAAAAAAAAAAAAAGAGATTTTGAGTGTTTGTTAATAGTTGAAAAACTGATTTTTGGATGTGTTTACTTTTGAAAAACAATGGCACGCTTTCCATGCGATGCACTAGAGTAACTTTGTAATACAGAAAAAGCGACCCTTTCTCGTGTCACATGGGAGCCGGGGAAGGAAAATATATCAAAATATATTTTAAAATGTAAAAGTATATTAATATTTATTATATTTTCTTATAAAAAATATATTTTTAATATTAAAATAACCTAAAATAAATTACAATATATAAATATATTAGAAGAAGATCACAATATAATTTTTGTCTCGCAATCCTAATTTTATTTCAGATAATATTTTACTATATGTTGTTCCGGGATCTTAAAGGCTTTCACGTATAAACTTATAGCTCGTAATGAGATTACAAATAGTTTGATGGGAGAATAAAAATAAATTTCTAATTTACTTGAATTATTAATTACATTTTATTATTATAATTATTAAATATTTAAAAACAATATATATATATATATTAAAATAATTTCACAAGTTGAAAGCAATATAACCAAACACTTGAAACTGTTTTTCATTAATCTCAAACTTAACTACAGTTTTAACCAAACATTTTAAAATTTATTTTGAATATCAGGTAAAGAGATTTTCATGAAACTGTAATCTCAAGCATAAAAACAAAAATAATATCAAACACACCATAATACCAAAAGCCATTTAAAATTAAGACATAATATGAAACCATAGGTTAATGCATGGCAAGCGTATTAGTGTGATGGCCCAAAACAATATTTTGTAAGTCTATTATTATTATTATTATTTCCTATTTGACTTCTCATGGACAAATTAATAAATTTGATGCAAGTCTATTATTATATTTGTCTAAAAAATCATCGTTGTCCCTTTTTTTTAAAAAAAAAACATTAATTAAATCTGATTTGAGTTTTAATTGAATAGGTCTGTGAATTCACCCAGGTGAGTTGCATAAACAATGTAAAGATAAAACCAAGTTTAATTCAGGGGCTAGGTTGGAATTTGACGATTGATCCACTAAATTATCAATTAAAAAATAAAAACAATTTTATAAATAATCTAAACTCTGTATTAGCTTTTTAGTTCCCCATAATAAAAATAAAAGTATTTTATAATTTCAAAAACAATATTAATCCTGAATGCGAAAACAAGTAATAAAAAAATAATCCAGGTACTGTTTTTCAATACCCAAGTGGGCCCGAAAATTTCCGGGTCCGGGTCAACATGATACAATCTGTTGTTACCGTTGCTAATTAGAGAGGCTTGCCGCTATTCTTGACAAAATAAATTTGAAAGATGTGCTGTCTCCCGGTCACCTGTTCCGAGAAAAGCAACAGCTTATTCTTTCTATCTCTGGCGCGCGTATATAAATAGCCCAGTTTTAAATTTGGATAAGAGAAGTGATTTCTTCCCTGTTCTTGACAGAGAAACCCTAGCTAGTTAGTGCTGAAATGGCAACCATGCACAGAAATACTATCACCTTTGAAAGAAAAGAAAGGCAGCGGTGTTTATTTTATCTTACCCCAAAAGTTATGGCGCTAAGAATAGGAAAACCAGAGGACCTCTAAAATAGCAATCTTCTTCACTCATTTCCTCCACCAGTTTATTTCTATAAATTTAGAGCTCAGCTTCCGAGTCCTTTGTAAGAGAAGGACAATGAAAGATACAAATTAATATTCCCAAAAAGGAACAGCAAAAAGGGTGAGGAAGCAGAAGAAACGAGACGCCATCCTTCTTCTCTTTTGTTTCCCTACCTCTCTCCCGGCTCTGTCGTTTAACAACGTATATCGATCATTTGTGTCTTCTTGATCTTGCCTGGAAGAGCTTTTGAAGAAGGAAGAATGGGTGGCGCGTGCAGATTTGCTCTGCACGCAGTAGATGGGAGATGGTTCTCTGTTTTCGCCTCATTTTTGATCATGGCTGGAGCTGGTGCTACATATCTGTTTGGCACCTATTCCAAGGATATTAAAGCCACTCTTGGTTATGACCAAACCACTCTCAATCTTCTAGGATTCTTTAAGGATCTTGGTGCGAATGTCGGGGTCCTTTCTGGGCTTCTAGCTGAAGTTACACCAACATGGTTTGTGCTTCTGGTCGGTTCTGCCATGAACTTTTCCGGGTACTTGATGATTTGGCTGTCTGTGACTCAGAGGATAGCCAAGCCTGCTGTTTGGCAGATGTGCTTGTATATTTGTATGGGTGCCAATTCCCAAAATTTCGCAAACACGGGAGCTCTTGTCACTTGTGTCAAGAACTTCCCTGAAAGTAGAGGGGTGATGCTGGGCATGTTGAAGGGTTTTGTGGGGTTAAGTGGAGCTATCTTTACACAATTTTACTTGGCCATCTACGGAACCGATTCGAAGTCTCTCATTCTTCTCATCGCGTGGCTCCCTGCTGCTTTGTCCGTGGTTTTTGCCTACACAGTTCGGGAAAGGAAGCCGGAGAGGCAACCTAATGAGCTCAAGGTGTTCTACCAGTTTCTCATAGTGTCAATTGTTCTAGCTCTGTTTCTCATGGCTATGAACATAATAGAGAAACTCGTTGATTTCTCTAAAGCAGCCTATGCTGGAAGTGCTACAGTAGTCTGTGTTATGCTTTTTATACCCCTCATTATTGCCATCAAAGAGGATTGGATCCAATGGAACCTCAAGCATCATGAAGGAATGAAACCTGCAACAGAGGCAACCACTGAGAAGAAACTGGAAATTACACCAGAAGTGAAATCTGAAATCTCAAGAGAGCAGGAGGAGAAGGTTCAAAAATCTTGTTTCCTTACCATATACAACAAGCCACCGAGAGGAGAAGACTACACAATCTTACAGGCACTTTTGAGCATCGATATGCTAATCCTATTCGCCGCAACATTTTGTGGCCTTGGTGCTAGCCTAACAGCAGTGGACAACCTGGGCCAAATTGGTGAATCGCTAGGATATCCAGCTAAAACTATCAAATCCTTTGTTTCGCTAGTGAGCATATGGAACTTTTTTGGAAGGGTCTTTGCTGGATTCGTTTCCGAGAGCTTACTAGTGAGGTACAAGATGCCTCGTCCATTGATGATGACATTTGTTCTCCTCCTGGCATGCGTAGGCTACCTCCTCATCGCCTTCCCCTTCTTAGGTTCTGTCTACGTAGCATCCGTGATTACGGGGTTTTCATTCGGTGCACAATTGCCTTTGCTGTTCGCCATAATCTCCGAGCTCTTCGGCCTTAAGTACTACTCTACACTGTTCAACTGTGGACAATTAGCGAGCCCTCTTGGCTCGTACGTTCTTAATGTCAAGGTCACTGGATTGCTATATGATAACGAGGCAGTGAAAGAGCTAGCCAGGAAGGGCATGGATAGATCGGCGGTGAAGGAATTGGTCTGCATGGGGGCCCAGTGTTTCAGGCTACCATTTATCATCCTGTCTGCTGTGACGTGTTTTGGTGCTCTTATTTCTCTGGTTTTGGTGCTGAGGACAAGGAAATTTTACAGCAGTGACATATACAAAAAGTTCAGAGAGATTCATGGAGTGAGCTGATCAGAAGATGACACCAATGAAACCGATCGAGTACCTGACTGCGTACTGGGTGTCAAATTAAGGCAAACTAGCTAGATATGCCTTTCGACTGTGCAAATCTACCCGGCCGGCCCCCTCCCGCCCTCCGGACTGGTTTCTCTACGTACGTGGTCAGTCTCAGCGTGATTTCATTTCACGATGCATTTTTAGAAAAGCTCTCGACAGACAGATGATGTTTCTACTATGATTGAGATGCATGCATGCATATGCTTTCATGGAAGAAAGAATGATCTCAACAAGGCTACGCGGTTGTCAGTTTGAATGTAATTTTTATCGATTTTATTTTTTGTAAATCTTCATGTACATGTTCTCGTAAAAATTTAAATAAAATTGGATTTTCTTTGGAAGTTTCAGGATTTTCCAAAACTATCGACCTTCGACAATTTCTTGAAGAATTTTGTAGCTTGGACAATAAATGGTTGGGATATGTATTCATAATTCTAAATTATTACCTGACAAGCTTTACCAACTTGATGATAGTAAGAAAACAACATTGGATGGGATAGTTTAAAATATGTTAACGTTGTAAAAATCATTGTTTAGAAGAAAAAAATCTGAAGTTTTGTTTATAATGTAGTGCAAGATATTTTTGTAGAAGTGTTTTTTTAGTTTAATTAGTTCCCAAAAATCATTGATCATTGAATATTTATCTATCTATCTATCTATCTATCTATCTATATATATATGTATATTGAGTTTAATACTTGTATATAAGATATTTATTAAATCTTTTAAATATAAAATTTCTCTAAATTGACATATAAAGATATTTTTAAAATTAAAAAAAATATTTCCAATTATTCCAAAAACAAAAAAACACAACCTATTTCTTTGGAGTTATTCTGATAACTAGATTGATTAGATGTAAAAATGACAATAAATTAGATAAAAGAATTTGTCTTGACCTTATTACAATATATTTTCTTGAACTCATGTGTGTTATGCTTATTTATTAAATCAACCTTATAGTTATTTTTTTATTAATTTAATAACAATAATATTATTTTTTTCAAATCAACATCCTCCTCCTTCACAAACACAAATAAAGACAAACACTCTAAATGTAACTTTTCACTCAATTAATCCCAGTTTTAAAACAAATCCACCCTTTCCTGTGAGTTCTTCTAGGTCAAAGAAAGAAGACAAAGAAAAAGAGATCTTAGAAGTTTTCAAGAAAGTGGAATTGAACATTCCTTTGCTTGATGCTATCAAGCAAATTCCCAATTATGCAAAATTCTTGAAGGAGTTGTGTGCTACCAATAGAGCTTTCAAATTGAAAGGTCATGAAACGGTAAGTATGGGTGATGTTATATCTGCCGTTGTTCAAAAGAATTTGCCTTTGAAACAAAAAGATCCAAGTGCGTTTATTATCCCATGTTTTATTGGTAATGCTAGTTTTAAAAGACTTTTATACGATTTAGGTGCATCCATTAGTGTTATGCCCAAACATGTTTATGATTCTCTTAGTCTTGAGCCTTTGAATAAAACTAGCATTGTAATACAACTTGCGGATCATAAGTTTGTTTATCCACTTGGTGTGATAGAAGATGTCCTAGTCAAGATTGATAATTTGGTTATTCCATGTGATTTTTATATTCTTGTTATGCAACATAATTCTTGTGATTCATCAACCACCACACCTATATTGTTTGGGAGACCATTCTTGAAAACCACCAACACAAAGATTGATTGTTGTAAGGATACTTTGTTTATAAAGGTAAGAGATGAAAAAATTGAATTCAATTTTCATAATGCAATGAAATATCCTTATGGCAATGTTTATTTTATCACATGTTATGATCAAATTGATAAATGTGTACAACAAGTTTGTGATTTTGATTGCGAAGACGGATTAAGCATGATTTTGAGCAATGACTATGATTTCACCAAGATAGAAGAGATGGAGAGGCACATGTGTGTTCCCCAAAACGTGCACGAATTAGTATTGGCCTTACAAGCTTTGCAAACCGTTTTCCATGGTAATATCTTTGTTGATTTAGTACTCTCACATAAAAAGCTTTTGCCATCTATTTTACATGCTATCATTAGCGATCATGACACTCATTTTTGTAATTGTTCCATGGAAGCATTGCTACGCAAATATCATGTGACTCATCGAACTTCCACAACATATCATCCTCAAACGAATGATCAAGCTGAAATTTCAAATCGAGAAATCGAGTCCAATTTGGAGAAAGCATGTCATCTACCGGTTGAGCTTGAACACAAAGCTTTTTGGGTCATTAAACAATGTAACATGGATTATGATACTGCTAGGATTGCAAGAAAACTGCAATTACAAGAGTTGGAATAAATTTGAAATGATGCTTACGAGAATACCAGCAAGATATCAAAGCACTACATGCCCGGAGAAGACTACTATCCATTTTTATTTAGTGTGCTTTAATTAATGTTCCGAAAAAGGAAAAGGAAAAGAGAATATTAAAAGAATTTTTCTAGAAGATAACTTCATGTGCAAGTCCTTTTCAATTATCAAATCATGCTAGAAACAATTTGTTTTTTGATTTTGGAACTATCTGTGTGATGTGTGATTTCCAGTTTCATCCCTATCTATATTGAGTTTAATACTTTTATATAAGATATTTATTAAATCTTTTAAATATAAAATTTCTCTAAATTGACATATAAAGATATTTTTAACATTAAAAAAAATTATTTCCAATTATTCCAAAAAAAAACACAACCTATTTCTTTGGAGTTATTCTAATAACTAGATTGATTAGATGTAAAGATGACAATAAATTAGATAAAAGAATTTGTCTTGACCTTATTACAATATATTTTCCTAAACTCATGTGTGTTACGCTTATTTATTAAATCAACCTTATAGTTATTTTTTAATTAATTTAATAACAATAATATTATTTTTTCAAATCATTGCAGATCATAGTACTTTTTAGATTGATTTAGTTGTAAATTGATTTAATAGGCCAAATCAAACAAAAAGTTATCTAATTGATAAACCAACCACTATACTATTATAAACAAAAAAGGCTTAACTAGAAAAGGTTAGGGTTGCTAGATAGCTTGATCGAGTTTCTCTTGGACCTATCATGCCGACTAAAAAAAAGTTTGGTTCACCCAAATTAAATAATTCTTTGAGTCAAAGGCTAAACTGAATGAGAAAGGGAAAGGTGTTCGATTAATAGGTTGGGATGGAGGACAAGTTAGTCTATCTCAATAGAGAGTGTTATATAGATGTCATAACCTGATTTTGGGTCATTCCCTCAATCTACTCAAAAATAAGAAAAAAATATATAAAATAAAGGGTTTGGTGTCGACAGAAAAATCAAGGCGGAAATTTTGGATGTTTTTGAGATCTCGATCATAATTTTTCGGTGCTCGAAAATAAAGGAAATTTAGATTCAAGGCTAACATAATTTATTATTGGATAAATCTGCTTAAAAATTAAGTCGAAAGATATAATTAAATTTTTACGTGCCAGCTCGATTTAATCATTGGCCAATTTAAAAGTGTAATTATGTTGGAGAATTAATTTATGTTTCGATTAAAGGATTTAATTAACCACAATGACTAAATTATACTTTAAATTGGTCAAATTAATTTTATTAAGGGTTTAATCGATGAGAAATCAAGTTCTTAAATTTAATTTAGGCGCAATTGATGAGATTGGAATTTTCGGAGAGCCAATTATGCGAAATCAAGGGCTGAATTGAACAAATTGTGAGTTTAATGGTTGATTGAGGGCTAAATATTGCATATTAAGGGTTAGAATAAATCGGCCATGCAAAACTAAGGTTGATATTTGAAATTTTGACGAAGTTTAATTGCACAATATTATAAGTTTAGATCCAATTGAGGGTGCATTTAAAATAATTACAGATTGAGGGACCAAATGCATTTTGACTCGTCAAAGCAGTAAACATAGCTGCCGACCAGCCGCCTGCATGTAGCCACCGACAAGCCTGCCACCGCTGAAAAAAAAGAAGAGGAAGCCCACCGTTGCTTGCAACGATAACTTCTGCAATGCGTATAAAATGACAAGAGAAAAAAGAGAGACATAACAGAGGAGGATGAGAAGAGAAAGAAAAAACAATGTAGAGGAGTTTTGAAAATTTAGGGGCAAAAAAAAAAGAACAGAAAAAAAGAGAAGAACAGAAAACATATAGAGACAAAGGGGCAGAAATATACAAAAGAGAACAAAGACAAAGGAGAGAAGGTAGAAAAGGAAATTTACGTGAAAAAGCCTAAAAATATAGAGTTGCAAAGCAAGATTTAAGTAAAAACTTGAGTTAATCTTCCTCCCTCTCGCCTCAAGCCTCAACTCTCTCTTCCACTTATTTCTGTCGGTTCGACCATCTTTTCTCTCTCTAAAACATGAGGACCCAACATCTCTCTCTCTTCTCCAACAACCACCAACTCTAGCCACCTCACTCCACTCCGTCGTCACCAAACTCTCCAGTACCTCTCCAAGAACGCTGATCACCATCTCAGGCGAAGGCGTAAGCAACAGAACCGCCACACAGCAAGTACAGGTCTCCGACTAGAAGCTCTCTCGGCCACCATAGGCCACCATTTCCAACGCCACCACGACTGGAAGAACCACCTCGACCTCCTCTACCCAAAGGTATTATTAGTTTCACCTACATCACACTCGAAAATCCTCTCATTTATTGTTGATCGCCATTTTCAGTCGTAGGGAGTGAATTTAATTCACTCCTCGTGCCACGTGCCACTGTTCTACATTATGTAGAATAGTGTACTGGCTGGGCCGAGAATGAGGCCCAACATGCCAAAAATGGGCAGGCCTAATGGCCCACCAAGGGTTGGCGATCCAGCCTCAAATGATGGGCCGCTCGACCCATCATGGTTGGGTAGCCAACCCAAAAACTATATATAATAAAAAATACAAAATTTGTAAAAAATATTTTTATTTAAAAAATAATAATATGTGTTGTTTTCGTGCATACGGCCAATACACTAGCATATTTTTGAAAATTCTTTTTTTCAAGAAAATATATATTTATCTCGGAGTTTGAAGAAAAAATAAGTTTTAGCATGGATGTTGTAAAGGAAAATCATTTATCGTATTTTTAGATTCTACATGTTTATAAAATCCAAAGGGTATTGGCCAATATTTCGAAATATCAAAATCTTTTTTTCTAGAATTTATTATTCATCTATCAAGTATTCGAGATAAATATATCTTAAGGGGTTAATATCCAAAATATTCAATGAGGATAATATGTTGTTATTTACTGATCGGTGTTTGGATAAATGAATCTTAAAAGGTAAATATCCAAAATATTCAACGGGGATAATATGTTGTTATTCACTCGTCAGTCTTTGGATAAATAAATCCTAAGGGTTAGTATCCAAAATATTTACGCCATTTTCATTTAACCAACATATTTTTGAAAGATCAATATCATAGCAAATCATAATCAAACAAAAAACACACCAAGTAGCTTACCTTAGGTAGGACGTACTTGGGTACTAAAACTTTCCCTTCACGCAACCGAGTCCCTTACCCTAGAATCTCCGAGAGATCAGTTCAGCTTTCCTAGTAACCATAATACTAGGTGGCGACTTCCTTTTTCACAAAAATAACAATAAAAACCCGACATTGAATATTCCCCACCCCGTGGGAGGGTCGCCATGACGCCGCGCCTCGCGAAAGGGGTGCGACAATAGTTATAGAGAAAAGAAAGAGAAGAGAAAAGGAGATTGACTTAAGATTCAAGATGAGGGGAAAAAGGAGAAAAAAATAAAAGAGTATAGGCTCTAAAGCGCGACTATATCTCCTTTATAATCACATGTCAGATCGGCAAGTAAATCTTATTGGAATGAACCCAATAACACCAATGAATACCACTATCAAAGGCGAGAAATAGTCACATGTTCCTTTTAAAAAAATAGATAGTCTCACACTCTAATAGACTTATCCCCTTCCCTCAAATTCAATCTCTAATTCTTCAATAAATCTTCAAATTTAACCTCACTAGATTACATGCAAAGAAAATAAGAATATAAGGAAAGATATAAAATAAGAGAAAATATTGGTATACAAAACAATATTTAAGCATGCTTACATCATTATAGACATCACTAATATTTTTTTATTTTACTAGTTATTAGTGTAGACATATAAATTGTTAGTACAATACATACTTGTAGTTCTTATCTCATAAATTGATAATGTGATGTCTACATGAACAACACAATATGACACCTCTACATGATATGTCTACAAATTCATTCTCTACAAGGCAATTTCATGTTTCTTATGATGTGTAAATACCTAATATAACCAGGTAACGAGAACATATAAACATGATAAATACATAAAAGAATCATAACAAGGATATATACATATAATAATGATAATGTGTATTCTCATTCATTGTAAACACCCGAGAGAAAAATAGAGATATATAAATAAGAAATGAGTACAAATTTGTTTTATAAAAAAAAGGGGGGAAAGAAGAAGAGCAAAAACGGGTTTAAGATAGAACGAAACAAGGTTTACAACATGTTTAACCAAAACCCAAACAAACCCCCTCATTTCATGGATATAAATACAAGGTGGAGAGAGGTAGTAGGGATTTTTTTTTCACCACCCAATTTTCTCGTTCCAGCCAAACAAATCCCCTCCCTTTTTCACTTCATCTTTCTCCTGCAGCCGAACAAATCTCCTTTTTTCTCTTCATTTTTTTTACCCTCCCAGCCGAGACATCCTTTTCTCCTCACGTTATTTTCCTTTTCCAACCGAGACCATCTTCTTCCCTTTTCACTTCAATTCTTTCTTTCCCATCCGAACCCACCACTCTTCATTTCACCCACTTCTTTTCTCCTCCCAGCCAACCAAATCCCTCCACTTTTCACCCATTTCATGCTCTTCCAATCGAAGCATAAGCAAATGTTAAAGGAGTGGACTTTGTGAATGTGTGTGGGAAGTTGACTCCTAGAGAAAATGTGGGTTGTGATGAAAAATTTATGGGTATGTTGCTGTCATTTTTATGTATAATATGTGCTGGAAAATGTGGGTTGTGATGAAAAAAATTATGGGTATGTTGCTGAAATTTTTATGTATATTATGTGCTGGAAAATGTGGGTTGTGATGAAAAAATTGATGGGTATGTTGCTGTAATTTTTATGTATAATATGTGCTGGAAAATGTGGGTTGTGATGAAAAAATTGATGGGTATGTTGCTGTAATTTTTATGTATAATATGTGCTGGAAAATGTGGGTTGTGATGAAAAAAAATTATGGGTATGTTGCTGAAATTTTTATGTATATTATGTGCTGGAAAATGTGGGGTGTGATGAAAAAATTATGGGTAAGTTGCTGTAATTTTTATGTATATTATGTGCTGAAAAATGTGGGTTGTGATGAAAAATTTATGGGTATGTTGCTGTAATTTTTATGTATAATATGTGCTGGAAAATGTGGGTTAGAGATGAAAATTGATGGGTATGTTGCTGTAATTTTTATGTATAATATGTGCTGGAAAATGTGGGTTAGTAATGAAAATTTTATGGGTATGTTGCTGTAATTTTTATGTATAATATGTGCTGGAAAATGTGGGTTGTGATGAAAATTTATGGGTATGTTGCTGTAATTTTTATGTATAATATGTGCTGGAAAATGTGGGTTGTGATGAAAATTTATGGGTATGTTGCTGTAATTTTTATGTATAATATGTGCTGTAATATGTACATGGATAATGTTGCTGAAGTTTGTTGAAATAAATATATTGACAAATGTGACATTGAAAATAGGAGTATTCTAATTGTTAGACATTAATGTCGCAGGCGGAGCAATAGGGATTGAACCATCGACCAGACAGGAACAACCCCGAAGTAAAACAAGAAGTGATTTATATATCTCCATTCTTGCGTCATGTAAAAAGCATTGTAAAGTGAATAATATGCAAATACAATGAGGTTTATATTAGAATAATGAATGGCATCCGTAAGGATGGCCGGAATAAACGATTGAATAGTTGCGGCTAATGGCATCCGAAAGGGATGGCCGGGATAAACGATTGAATAGCTGCGGCTAATGGCATCCGAAAGGGATGGCCGGGATAAATGATTGATTAGCTGCGGCTAATGGCGTCCGTAAGGGATGGCCGGGATAAATGATTGATTAGCTGCGGCTAATGGCGTCCGTAAGGGATGGCCGGGATAAAATGATTGATTAGCTGCGGCTAATGTCGTCCGAAAGGACGACCGAGATAAAAGAAAGGTTAGTTTCGCCTAATGGTGCAATAGAGAAGAATCAGGGGAAGGAATGTTTGACCTCAGATATAAGCGTCGTAAAATATTATGCCGAGGAATGGTAATGTTGCTCGAAAGAAGAAATGGAGTCCCTATAAATTTTACTTCTAAATTACATTATGTCTATACAGCAATTTCAACCTAATAGTGTTCTTTTAACCGATTGTCATTTGGTTAGAATTGTTTTAACATTATTATTAATTAATTTCATTCATTTAATGTTTGTGCTACTGCAGGGGCGTACCAACCATGTGAGGTCTAGGATACCTCATACTAAAAGGGGTCCTACTTTTGACAAAGAACCACGTAGGTGGCAGCTGAAAACTAAGTTGTTTTAGAATGAAGCAATGTATGGAAGGCATGACTTTTAAAAAAAAAACTTTTTGTGTAAACCGGAAGGTTCCACCAGTAGATTAAGAACGTAAACCATATATATGCATGTACAGTTCTAATTCAAAAATGCAGTTATGACCACTGAAATCTTGTATGATTATGCAAACCTTATTTTCTTAAATAGAATATGTATCGTATGGATAATGGTTATCGATGGGGATGATTATGAATGGTGATGTTTGAGTATTATATATATATATATATATATATATATATATTTAAAAAAATCGGGTTTTTACATTTATTCTCGTTCCATTTCCATTAAGTTATTTTTCTCCTACACACTCACTAACTTAGACATTAGAGGATCTTATGTCCTAATAAGAGAGATATTTAGAAATAAACCCAACCCAACTTAAAAATAAATTCAAAGTTTTTTCTTTTTGATGAATTTATATAAAAAATATTTAATTACTTTTTGATAGGAGAAGTTGTATAATAATATCTTAACTTAAGTTGATTTTCAAAAAAAGTAATAGACATGCTAGTTTTAATATTAATACTTGAACTATATATGTAGAATTTACCAATAAAATATAATAAAATAATAGAGTAAATAGGTTCTAAAAACTCTAAATTCAAATTGAAAATCAATAATAATTTCAATTTTTAAAAAAATAGGCTTAAAGTTTCAAAACATAATCAAATAATTCTCACCATTAAAAATCTATTTATTAGTCACTTAGTTTCATATTTCACGTTACCTTCAATTCCTAGAATCAATTTATATTCTCTAAAATCAACTTTTCACCTTCTAAAATCTAATAACCATCAAACTCAAAATCAAATAATATCTTTAAATTATAACTATGGAATAAAACAACAACTATTTATTTTGAATATATTCTCAATAGCAATGATTACAATCTCAATAAATATGAATGTAATATTTAAATGATCTACAAAGGATATCCATTTACCAAGAAATATTTTTTAAAATGAGTTTATAGAATTCCAAAATAATTATCTCTATAGTGCATAAGTCTTTTCCTAGTCATAATCAATGTTATTAATTTTATTTTAGTTGATTTTTTTTATTGAAACGATAAATCTTGGTTTCGAAGCATTTTAACATCTAATTTTTGGGCCATGTATCATATATATAATATTTATAATTGAAAATATTAATTCAATTCACATGATTCCAATTAAAACTTAAAAAAATTAACTGCAAATTATACAATACAAATATATAACAAACATCTAAACATGATTTTAAAATTTAAAACATTCCTAGATGGTCAAAACTAAAAAGAACTTTCAAAACAATTCAATACATATAGAATGCCAAAATATTAGGAAAGTAAAAGGTTTCAATACAAATGAAGCATAAATCAAACATCATCTGTATAATTGACAGATAGATAAGAATCATGATCTTGTGATAGTATGTAGGGAAAATCATCGACTAAACATTTCACTATATATTCGTTTTCACCAAGCTTATCGTTGTCATTGAAATAGATCGTTTCATCCTTTAAATTAAAGGTAGACCAACATATATTAATAATTTGCCAACTTCAATTCTCTTTGTAAAAAAGACTAGGTCTTTCACAAACTCACTCATTCAATACGTCAAAGTTAATACGAACTAAAACATTCATTGTTTTGTTCAGATTCTTATATAATAATAATAATAATAATAATAATAATAATAATAATATGAACATGAAAATAAAATACACACATACACAAATATATTAATAGCTAGATTGTTTATTTGATGACACACACATATTTCACATGTCATTTCACCAATAAAGCCTAAAAAGAGTAATAGGAATTTGAAAGATAAAGATAAAGGGTAAACCATTTAAAACCTTTTATAGGTTTATGGCGATCATATTTTTCATTCTCGCTCTTCATAAATCAATCATAAATAATGTTCTCAACTAACTTGATTATTATTAACATCATAAAATAATTAGATATATCAAAATACCCTTATATAAAATCATAATCTAAACACATAATACCCTTATATATATATATATATATATATATATATATATGTGTGTGTGTGTGTGTGTGTGTCTCCACTGATTGAAATTGAAGTACAAATTGAACCCATTATTCCACCATCAAATTATTCCTGCATCATCATCTCCTCTAATAAATCAATCATCCAGCACCATTATCCTTTCTAAATTTAACCCATCATTATAACCTCCTAACTTAGAGTCTAACACCCACCAAACCATCATAGTTTCAATCTCCACCACATCTACTCTCCATCACCATCATCTCTCCAAACTGAATCTATCATTACAATCACTCAACCTGTAACCCTTCAAACCACTACAACCTCCTCTACCACTATCATAACAAACTATCCCATACCCACCACAATGATTATCAAACATTGAAACCGAATCATACATAGAACCACCCTTAGATTACTATTATATGTTATTTATTGCCGATGAGCTTTGCCTAGGATAAGACTTAGCCTGTGGATGAACAATATTGTTAAATTAAATATTTATAAAATAAAAATTAATTAAATATTATTAATAATATTTCATCTATTTATGGTAACTATTTTTTATTTTAAATTTAAAGAAATTGACTTGTTTTTATTTATTCATTCAAGTTTGAGGATTGTTTTTAAATTTTAACTTGCATATTTATGTTGTCTTTGTTTTTTTAAGATAGAATCACAAAAGATATTTTTAGGAAAAAGTATTTTTTTAAATAAAAATTGAAAATTGAAAATTTTTAAAATAAAATATTTTTTTATTAAAAAAATAAAATGAATAAACATGCAAATGAAAAATTACATAAATACCACAATCAAATATGTTTCTTCAACACACCCATCACAGTAACCTTCAATTAGTATACATATTTTAATTTATAAGATCCAATGATTGATAATAAGAGATGATATTTTTTAATTTAAAATAATTAATTGAAATTTTATATATTAATAAAAATCTAACTAGTGTAAATAAAATTTTCTTTTCAATAAATCAGCATCAAATATTTTAAAATATTTTTTTAATAATTATTTTTTGTTATTAAACCTGACTCAGTTTATTAGATTGACTAATTTGTTTTTTAGAAAATAAATAATGATTGATCTAATTAAATTTAGATGACCCGATTAACCACCAAAACAAAACTCAATTTTAATTTTAATTATTTATGTTAAAAAATTATTATTTTAATTATTTTTAAAATTATACAATAACCTAAAAGAAAATGAGAATTTGAACAGTAAATTACTGTTCACCATGACTCATAGTCACTATTTATGTGCACTTTGACCCGGTGTTTCATGGGTGTATATCCTCCTTTTTTTTCCCCGTTTTAAACAGTGTATTAACGAAATTAGCCCCCGAAAGAGACAAAAAACGCCACAGGTTTCAAGGGCTTTGAGGTAATTGGCCATTTTCGGCCCTGTTTGCCAGGGCATTTTTTTTAATATTTCTTTAAACAGTGCAGTCACAATTTTAGTCCTCGAAAACGACAAAATAACACACAGGGTGGGAGGGGTGAAACGGTAATTAGCCAATTTTTTATTCTTTTTCGCTCCGGATTACTGTTGAAGCTTCCCATCACGTGCCCGTTCATTTCCGTGCCCGCAAGTGTTTCAGGCGGCACGTGCTACGTCATACGACATCCAAAAATGATCAACCAGTGTCTAGAACGATGTTTCATCATGCTCTCTTCCACATGGGGCAACACATGTATACATGTGGTTCCTAGGTACGTGTCAATGGACATTTGAATTTCTCCCCCTCATTTCTCTCTCCTCCTGCGCAAGCTAACGTCAAGAAAGTATTGTTTTGGCAAAGTTCATTTCAGTCCCTGAACGTTATAATTTGTTTTTCTGGCCCTTATTGCAATTATATAAGTTTTGATTTGTTTCAATTTCATCCTTCAATTGAAACTGATTATATGTTGAAATTCCAATTCGGTCCTCATGCTTTTAATTTTGCGGGTGAGCTGGAATTCTAAATATTTTTGGTATCAAAGTTTTGATTAATTTCAATTTCATCCTTCCATGCAAATTTATTATAAATACTTAATATTTTAGATATCAAAAGTTTGATTTCTTTCAATTCTATCATTCTATGCAAGTTAATTATGGATTTCAGTGTCATTTCAATCCCAGTTATTTTAGTTTCCGATTTTGTTTTGAATTATTTGATTTCAATGTTTGGATTTACTTCAATTTTCTCTTTTAAATTTAAGATATTATTGAAAATATATCAAATTAATTATATATGTATATATTTATGTCAAATTAAAGTATGTAAAACTAATATAATGTTCAAATATTTATTGAATATTATCGCCTACAAATATATAGAGGGAGAGGAAAAATGATCTAGGATTTTCTTAAGGACATAAATTCATGTCAGTATTCTTAAATACATTAAATTTTGGCTTCAAAATTAAATTTTATGCTGTTTTGTTTATGTTTATTTCTTTAAATAAATTTGCAGTGTTTTGAATTTTTAATTATATATTTGTGTATTTATGTCAAATTAAAATATGTGAAACCAATTATATGTTCTAATATTTATTGGATGTTATCGCCTAAGAATATATAGAGAGAGAACAAAATAGCCTAAGATTATCCTTTTAATTAAATATGTTATTGAAATTATGTCAAATTAATTATATATTTGTATATTTATGTCAAATAAAAATATGTAAAACTAATTATATGTTTGGATATTTATTGAATATTATCGCCTAAAAATATATTGAGAGAGAGAAAAAATGACCTAAGATTTTTTGAAAGACAAAAATTCATATCATGTTTTCTTAAATATATTTAATATAATAATATAATTAATAAATCTTATATAAAAAAATATTGGCTATAAAATTTAATTTTTATGCTCTTTTATTTAAGTTTATTTCTTTACAAGAATTTCCAATGTTTTCATTTTTAAAATTTAGATCTATTATTACTGGAAAAGAAAACATCTTAAAAAAAATGTTGACAAATTCACCTGCATTATCTGCAAGTCAAATTAAAAAAAATATACAAGTCACTTCTTGTTTTCATTAGACTGTTCTTTTTAGACGGTAAATAAATAATTATAGCACAAAAAAAATTAAATTTATGTTTTAAGAATAAATTACAATATTTTTATTTCTAATATGTCTGATATTTATTAAATATTATCGCCTAAAAATATATTGAGAGAGAGGAAAAATGAATTTGAATTTTTTTGAAAGATAAAAATTCATATTGTTAAATAAAATTATATTAACTAAATATTAAAATAATAAAATATAATATATAAAAAACAATTATTTTTCTATATAGGTAAAAAAACCGATGCATCGCCCGCAGTAAACCGGTCGTCATTGCAACATTGTTTTGAATTTTTGATAGACAACGTAACCAATAACATGAGCGTCGAGTAATCTAACCCCGGTTTTCTACAGGTGACGAACCAGTCTGGTTCGATTATGAAATTTTGAAAGCCGCGTTCAGTCTGGCGCCTCTCTTCTCAAATCTTTGCCTCCAAGCTTCTAATATATAGTCTCTATAGAGAGAAAGGGTGCTGGAGTTTGAAAGAGCGAGAGAGAATTTGGAACATGGATGCTCCTCTTGACTTTGAATTTGAAGACCCACTTCTCATTTCTCCTGTTATTGTAAAGAAAAGGTCTGTGCCCTCTCCATCACTTACCTTGTTTTGCTTTTGTACAACTAATCTTTTTGAAAGTTTGATATGGGTATCAACTAGTCAGTTCTCTAGTTTTTCTGTTTTTGAGCATTGCTGTGGTTATGTGATTATTGTGTATTGTCTTGATTAATAGTACTACCATGATTTCATGGACTTTGTTCCTTTTCTTTTTAGAACCAGTTTTTGTGAAGCAGACCCTTTTTCGCTTTCATATATTTTAATTTTGAGATGATTTTTTTTTTAGTTTGATTGAGAACCCATTAAGTAAGAGATGATCTTTTCTAATCTTTTAATTAGAGTATATCATCTTACCCCTTTTTGTGATGTAATTTTTGTGGAATTTGCAATGCGAGTTTTGCTTTTGATAAATTTTTCTTACCTGTTTGTTTTGTTTGCACTACGAACCAGGAAGAAAGTTATTGGTTTGGATGATCTTTTGACTGATCACTATCAGGAGAAAAGCAAAGTGATCGAGAGGGAATCTAAACGTGCAAAAGCAAAGAAAAAATATGATTCAGACGAGGATGATTTTGACAAAGAAGCCTTACTATCAAAACAAATTAATGAATGCCACAATCAGGCATGATAGACTTCTCTGCTGTGGATCTTTGAATGCTCTTTAATGCTATTTTATGCGTTCCCTTTTGGCCATTTGACAAGTTGGTCCTTGATGTAGATGCAAGAAATGGGTGGTGAGGCAGAGATTGCCACACGGGGCGTACATGCTTTTGGCAATCAGGTCCTCTTCTAATGAATAATTTTGAAACTCATAGCTATGCTACTTAATGATTGCTTTGGTATTTGGACTGGTTTCATTTGGAGTTCATTTTTTATAATTGATGGTAATTTGTTATTCTGCGGGTGAACTGCAGAAACCCCAGCCACTTCTCACACTGCCTGAGCTTGGAAGTTGCTCACCTTTGCAGTCTTTCATGAGCAGCAAGCTCAACTCTTTGGTTGAACTCACCACAGAAAAAGGTTATTCATATTTCAATGTTTCGTGAATTATTTCCTGTTGTTTTCTCACCATTTCTGCATTTTTACCCCTCATTTCCTTCTTCACACATGCGTGTAATCACAAAATGAAGTTTATATCTTTTGTTGTGATCAGTTTGAAGCAATTGCCTAACTATTATACTAACCTCTTTGACATGCCCTTGCAGTGGAAACTTTTCTTGAAGGACTATTAGCAAATGGTTGGCTCTCAAAATTGGTCAACACCCATAGCTACATAGAAAAATCAGTAGCTAAATGGACATTCTATTTGAGTGAGTGTATCTGTTAGTGCCTACGAGCTCGTTTTGTTTTCATTTGATGTTATTTATGTGCTAATCATTTGGCTTGTTAGTGTTATATTCATCAAAAGAAGAGTTGAGAGCATCTGCATGTGACTTCTGGTGCAACATTCTTTTGCCTCGGAGTAAGGTGAACCTGGTTTTTTACTTTTGTGATTCGTTGTGAAGTTCTTGACAGTGACACCTCAGTTTGTGTTTTCATTAAGTCCTATCAAGTATTATGGTCATATCTCTATGCTTGATCAGACTGAGGAGCTGCCTATCAGAGTTGAGTGGTTTCCCAGTTACTGTGAGCTGAGAAGTGCTCTCGAAACATATGGATTTCTCTTCAATTATTTGTCACAGACAGAATCAATAATCACTGGTAAGTTCTCTCACCATTTTGCCACTTCTCCTGTGTTAACAATAAAGTAAAATATGAATCTGGGATGGTACATGTATGCATAAATACGTAAAACCACTTACATGAGTTCAACTGTCTGTACATATATCTCATGTATCCTACAGAAGTGAAAACCTACATAATGTGTTATGTTACACATAATAAACATGAGTGTGGTAGCATATACATGTTTTGTCTCTTCAATTTACACCTTAAAATCCTTGTCGTGGCCTATAAAAGCAAATCTGGATGCTATCATATGCAAGATGCATGAGATAAAGTTGGATGGTGGTGATGATAGAAATGCTCCTTCCAACGTGCAACGACATTGGTTTGATAAACCCTATTTATTGTATGTTAGATGGCAACATGCATTTACATTTTTGTTTCCTTTTTCTTCAGATCTGCAGTCTTTGATGCTTAATTTCACTTTACTGGTTATGAATTGGGCTTAGGTATTGCTTTTTGTAAACTTGTTTGATAGATTTGTGTTATCTGATATCTACATGTATTTAAGCTGAGTGCCGTGAATGAGTGGAATGGTCTGCGTGGGTAAAATTCATGTCTTTAGGATTTTTGCTACATCAGATAATTTAGCCTACCAATATCCTTTTGATTTACGAGGTTCAATTGTCAACTGTGGACTGTCTTTGATGCAGGGTAGGATATTGGGAAGAGGAAAACAACAGACAACAGAATAGCTAAAACGTGATTAAAATTAAAGTTGGAACAAGAGTAGTGGGTTTAGAATTGGAAAGAAACCTCTAAAATCTGAGGTGATTGATAAGAAACAAAATTTGTCTTGTAAAATAACTGCTGCAACCTTTTTATCCCAGTGACTGCCCTGCTCCTAATCCTTTTGGAAACAAATCACTAATTAAAATGTCACATGGTGATCACATGACAACCGGTAAATCCAAATAACTTGTGGATTCATAAACTAAATAAGAAAACTAAGATGCACATAGAAAGAAGTATTCTTCTAAAAGCTCCCATGCCATCTTCTTTTCAAAGTTGGTTGCACGAAGTAATTGAACAATATGTAATTTTCTTATCCACATTCTCTCATTGTGGTGGTTCTGTGATTTTCTTACATTGTTGTGTATTCACATTGATTAGTTTGGGAGCATCTGTTTCTATGCTGTTTATGCCTTTTTTATAATGCATTGATACTGCAATAAAGCATTTGCGAGTTTTCCATGTCAAATACCAGTTTGACTTTTATTTTGTTTTAGTGAAGGACACCTGGAATTTATCAGAAAGAATCATATGTGCTCTGCAGATGTGGACCACCTTTAGGAAGTGGTTTTACAATAAATATATTATGTTTACCTTTCAGATTCAGGGGTTAGAGGGCCACCTAAAAATATTAGAGCCTGGATCAAATTTGCAGCTGCCTGTTGCCGTGTCAGGTATGAGATGAATTTGATAACACATTAGTGGAATATATGTTGTCATAAAATGGATATTTTCTCTTTTTCATGTAAAATAAAGCTGCAAATGCTACTACTAGTTTGAAATGTGTTTTTTATTTTTATTTTATGGTGAATGAGGTTTATTTCTTTTCAGGAGCAAAAGGCCTGTATTTTCAGCTTCAGAAGCTGAGGAACTAGTTGAAGTTGCTGTTCTCCTTTCCTCAGATCACCAGCTTGAAGGTTTACTGGTGCTTTTGGATGAATTTGTGCAATCAGTTATCAATTACTTCACAGATGAGGAATGGAATATCAGCTGTGAAAAGATAGCAAAATCCATCTCTTACAGGTAATTGCCATTTAGCAACTTCTTGGATCATTATCGTATATTTTTAAAAATGCCTTCATTAAATTGGTGCTCATCCAAATTTCATTGAAGAACTTGTTCTGCTTACCATTCCCCCTGTGGCTTTTCCCCAATCTGGTTTTAAGAGTTCTTTGATCATATTGTGCATGTGCTATTGATGCTCTAGCTCGATTCAAAAGCAAAGAGTTTTTTTATCACTCTTTTTATCTTTTGAACTTTTAAAATTAAAGAAAGTGTTTCAAGGTACCTCAGTAATGGAATTCAGTATTATATCCCTCGTGGGTATTCTATCATTGTAGACAATACATTCCATATCACTGATGGAATTTGAATATGAACTTTATTTCTGACTCATTATTTTATCTTATAGGCCCTCATTTCCTATTTGACAGTAATTTATCACTGTTTGGTTTTTCTATTTTTCAATCGATGAATTCTGCATATTTTCGCATCTAGGATGTTCATATACAATCTTTATTATTGTCGTGAGGAAGTTTCTTTTTATTTAGATAACTAATGCAATTGTTGCACCTTGATATGTACTTTTAAGAAAGTGGGAACCCTTAAAAGAAAGATGAAAGGCAATACTCTTTGGCTTGCTTGTGATTGATTTCTCTTATTCTTGTTATCATTGGTTGTTCCAGAAGCCCTAGGGACTTGAATTGTTTGCAGACTGTGGAATGCATTTCAGGGGTCAGCACTCGTAGCAAGCACCTGAGGAGTGCCGTTTCTTATCAGATTCTGCTTAATTGTTTCAATAATAAGGTACGCGTGTTCATCTCTGTTAATAACTCAGTTAAATTCATTCAATTTACTGTTTGTACTTGTTGAGTCTTTTGTAGGGTAATTTCTAAATTATTCTCAGAGTTGTCATCTTTGGCTCAAATTACTTTTGATTATATAATTTCTGTATATTATGTACCAGTGATAATAATTTTTGTGCTTAAAAACTATAGGCTTTACAATGATATAACCAGTTGAAGATTCTGTTTTTCTTAATAGGCTTTGCATAAAAACTACAATCTTTACGATGATCTAGTAAGTTGAAGATTGTGTTATCTTAACAGTCTTGTTGTAGTACATTCAAGTATTTCATTTTCCTAACATTCATAAATTATCCATTTGCAACATAAATTTACACTTGTTAAAAGCAAAGTAAAACTAACAGCAACATGAATGAGATAATGCCAGAAATTTACATCTGTTAATGTAAACATATAATTTACACTAGTATGAATGAGGGTCATGGCAGATCTCCACTTTTAGCTTCTCGTAAACCAAGTCGTTGTTATCAAAATGCCAGTGCATTCAAACTGTACTGATTTATATACAGAAAGATAAATACAGTGCCATAGGATTTTCATAGTTTTCTGGGCAATGTAACTGCCGTTATTTCGAGACAATTTATGTTTCTTTTTTGGCCTATGAATAATGGATAATTGTTGACATGCTGTAAACATTTGAGTCTGGTTTGTTTTTTGTGCATACTGATTTATAGTGAACTGGGTGTTGCTTATAGCATCAGCCAAATCATGCTATTTACAAAAATTTAATTATCTTGCGCTCTGTTTTTCCTGAATTTATCTTATTATTTTAAGAACAGTTACATATGCAATCACAAGTTTATGAATGCTCCTCTGGCAAAACATTACTATTGCAACATAGATTCAGTCTAAACAGTTTGCCTTGTTGAATGATCTACCATTCATAGATTTTGAATATATCCATTCAAGTTCACTTTTGTCAAATTCCTGTCACACTCCTCAGGCTTCCAATGAAGAAGAGATCTTAAGTTTACTCATATCCATGAATGTGAAAGACAGAAGTTGTGATCTTTTCCAGATGTACATTTACCTGGTATTGACAGAAAACTGGCTCTTGTCCAATCCGATGTTTGAACTCAAGCCAGTGATCTATGAAATGTGGGGTGTTTATCTGCGAAACTGTTCTTGCCAAATAACCAGCACAGATATGAGGCCCTATGCATCAAAGGTGTGCTGTTAAATGCTCTTATCTCCATGTGCTCAAGTGATTTTCATTAACAAGTTCTTTCAATATTTCAGGTCCGCACTAAAGCTTCTTATATTCTAAATGGCACCATCAAGAAATAACACTATTAAAACGTATGTGTCCCTGCCCAACCCAAAAAGAAAGTGTTTTTTTTTTTTTAAATTATGGATAGCTGTTAATTGATGCCCATGTATTTTGTAATTAGTGTCTGTATGGAGGTGTGGTTGAAGTTGTTTTTTAAAGTGTTTTTCGTTCAAAATTGCATCAAAATGATATTCTTTTTATTGTTTAAAAATCATTTTTTATATCAGCTCATGAAAATGATTTAAAAACATTATTTTTTTAATTAAAGTAAAAAATAAAAATATTTTTTTTCAAAAGAATTTTAAAAAATGTAGGGCCAAACGGGTTTTTCTGATGGATTACAAAGTATAGGTTCTGAAATGTATCAGAAAGGAAATGAATAGTGGTAAGCCAGTACTCAGTACTCTTTATATTGCTATTGTCGCAAGTTCTGCTCAGAAGCGTCTTTGTTCACTTCATATGCTATTGTCAAGGACATTTGCTCTTATATTTATACGGATGCACCAAAATTTCCAAAATTGGTCGTCTTTGTAAAAATATTGTGCCATTTTTAGAGGGATTTCTTGTCTGGTGGAAATATGATAGTATTCCCAACATTTCCACAGCATCAAGATACTGCAAATTACTACATTTACTCTGTTGCGACTGCATTTCATGGGTTGGCACCATTTTGAAATTGTGCAGAATAACATGACATGTTCAAGCTTTTCCAAACTTAACCACACGGCATTTCATATTTACAGGCAAGTCTGAAATTTGAATCCACTGTGCGAGTTGTGGGAGAATGACAGGAAAGTTTGGCAGGATTTGGTTTGGTTAGACAATCCCTAGTGATCATATTTGTATAGATGGTAGGTACATTCAGAAGAGATTCCAATGTACTGCATGAAATATTCAAAAGTTCAGGAGGGATCGAATGGCGAAGCGCTTCTCCCCACCTGAATTTTTATATTGAAGTCAAAGTTTTATAGCTTCTGTACGAAGATGGTTATGTTGGAATGGCTACCTCAATCATTTTTGCCCTCCCTCAATCTTTTGTTCGATGACATCATGTGTCTGTAAATTTGGCACAAACCCTTGTCATACCAGTACTTATGGAGAAAAGGAAGTGTTCTTTCTGTATTTATGGAGAAAGCTGAGTTAAGTCTAGGACGATGGATGCCCTGGATGGAACCCATTCATGGGCTCCCCCTTATAAAAAGAAAAGGGAAAAAAAAAACATTTGAAAAATCTTGAACTTGGAAAAACGGAAACCTGCAGCTTCGAAATGTTAATTATATTTTTTATGAAACTTATAGAATAAATAAATAAGTCAATAAAAATTTAAAACTTAAATTATTTTATTTATGAAACAAAATAAAGAATACATAGAAATGATTCTTTTTTCATATATTAATTATCAATTATATGTTTACATAAATGAAATGCAAGGATTAGTAAACACTGATAAAATAATATTTGCTCGTGGTATATATATATAAAAAAAAGATGGAGTGCATTAACCACATGTATTTATGTCTTTGAAGAGGCATTTTTCTTTATTATTATTATTATTATTTAAGAAAATAATCAAGGTGGAGTGCCATATTAAATCAATTGGTTCGAAAAGAAAGAAAAGTAAATAGCATCATTGAAGAAAAAAAGAGGATGTAAGGATTTGAACCCGGAGCTGGTTTTGGAAAAGAAAATTCAACCTTGAATAATAGAAAAAAAAAACTATATAAAAAGAAAAAAGAAAAAAAGAAAAAGGAGAAGGGGTTACAGCGGAGGTTCGGGAATTCAAAAACGAGGCTCGGATGCTTACGAGAGCCTAGCTTCGGGAAGCCGTTATAGATCCAAACCTCATGTTTCTTTCCTTTTGCGCTCTCTTCTTCTGTATTTTCTTCTCTCTCTCATTTTCTTTGAATCAAACACTTTATTCCTCACTCCAATTCAAGAAAAAAGAGGATAAACAAACACTTTTCCATTTCACTGATCGATTCCCTTCTCTCGATTTGTACTTTGAAGCCTTTAAATTTCTTGTATCAAATAATCTTTCTTGAAGGTTTTTTTCCATCTTTTTTGCCCTACTAACCAAATTTGGACCCAAAGCCAAAGCAAAACATCCACTCCACTTCTGTAAAAATCATTGGACGTTGTTGGTATTCCTATATCAGGGTTTCAAAGAAGAGTTAGATAAGCATGAAAGGAGAAAGAATGGCAAAAAGATCATCATTTGGCAACATAATGAGGAGAAGACTCTCTGATATTACCAACACCCAGGCACAACCCAAATTGGTTGGCCTCGTGGAAGAGCAGCCCCAGATTTCTGAATCCAATGAAGACTTAATGAATCAGCTTCTTCAGGTATGCGTATCATTTTCTTTTTATCGTTCATTAAATGACGTTTTATGCAAGTATTAATAAAGGGATTGCTTTGGTTTTTGTTTTCCTCTTCTTTTTCTAGGAGAAACAAGAAAAAGAAATGCTGCTGAAACTTGTGGAAGAGAGAAAGTATCCTTTGGTGTGCTCCTTTGTTTGGTTGCTGGGAAAGAAAATTATGGGAAATTGGGGGAAGTAAAGAAACTTTACTCCTTTCATTTCCAGGGAGAATAGATCTAAGAAAAGAATCCTCTTCGAAGTTCTAACATTTTCTCTTGGGACTTTAATCTGGATGGATTTGAATTTTCTTAACTATGATTGTTAACAGTAAAATCATAGAACTAAGTGGAAACAAATTGCGGGATCTGCGAGTGAATTATCAGAAATTGCAGGCGCAGAACTGGAATCTTGCTCAATCAAACAGCCAGATGCTAGCAGTATGTTTCTTCCTTGCATTAATATTTAAAGCTAGCCTCATATTTGAGTGATATTGATTTTATGCATTCTTTCTTACATAACAGGAGCTTAATTTAGGAAGAGAAAAGGTGAGTTTGTTTGAAACAACACCTACTGCTTGCCTTGAATTCTTGTCTTCCAGCTTGTGGAATCCTGTCCTTGATTTGTTCCTGACTCAAGAATTCGTTATTGTCATTTCAGCTGAAAGCACTCCAACATGAAATTGTTTGCAAAGAAGCCTTACTTAAAGTAAAGAATCTAAGACCACAGGTTAGTTTCATTTTTCATTCTATAATCCATTAAAAGAGCTTGAGACTTAACCGGATAACACACAAACTGTGCATATTATGTTTCTTAGCAACAGGACCTCAGGTTAGTTTCAGTTTTCATTCCATAATCCATTAAAAAGAGCTTGAGACTCGGCAGGAAAACACACAAACTGTGCATGCTATGTTTCGTAGCAATAACATTAACCAGTGATATAGAAAGTAGAAACAGGTAGAATACTGTTTTAGGACTTTATTTAATTCAGAATAAACCAAATTTCATTGATAAATTCTGTATAAGATTGCAATGCAAGAGCTGACTGCAAAATAAATATCTCAAGTATGGGTCTAGAAATCCCTCCCCCGGTTAATTACGGCCATCTGTTTCTTCTTCTCTTAGTATAATAAACTTTGGCTGTATAGTAAAATGACATGCTTCCACAGATCATATTTGCATTGAGCGACAGGTAGAATACTGTTTTAGGACTTTATTTAATTCAGAATAAACCAAATTTCATTGATAAATTCTGTATAAGATTGCAATGCAAGAGCTGACTGCAAACTAAATATCTCAAGCATGGGTCTAGAAATCCCTCCCCTGGTTAATTTCGGCCATCTGTTTCTTCTTCTCTTAGTATAATAAACTTTGGCTGTATAGTAAAATGACATGCTTCCACAGATCATATTTGCATTGAGCGACTTTAAGCAACATGGACGTATGTATTTGGAGCAAATCTGATCAAAATTCAGTGATAGTTTCAAACAAAATAGGAAAGGGATCAAGGAAACATATTTTAGTGCCAGACCTTCAAGCTTTGATTAAAAGAAAGTGTCCCTTATGGTCATTGGTAATGAATCTTGTTGTTATGCAGGGGAACGCAGATATGAATTGTCAAAATGTTGTCTCCCAGGTGAGTCTCTTTAACTTTGTGTGCAAGCAAAGCTAGTAAAACCATTCATAATTTCTTAATCTTTATAACTTCTGACCTCACATTGTTGATACAAGCAAGTGGAGAAGACGGAAGAGGAGGAAGATGCTGCTAACAATGATATCAAACCTTGTAGTCGCAGCAGAAGGCGCACAGGAAGAAGTCGATGTAAGAATTTTCACCTAAAATGGCGCTTCTGAATACCAGGTGTTTTCTTTTGTTTCTCAATTTCTGACACAAGGTATTCTCAAATGAAACCTGCAGCTATGGGCCCTTCAACTACAAATCGACAAAAAGAGAAGGCTGAAAGCAAGAGGTTGGTTCACTTCCACCGCTTTCTCAGCAAGCAAGTCTTATATGAACTTGGGGCTTGAACAAACCATTCCATTTCCAAGGGATTAAAACTTTGCAAGTAAATGCAGGAAAATCATTGTTCTTTAGGGTAGTATTATACCAGTTGGAGGCCTGCTTGCTATATTAGGGATTATTTAGAAGCAAGTTAGCACGAAAATGTCCACTGCCAAGCTCATCATCCATTCTTTTGGGGCTTCAACTTTCTGTCACCCTGGTGTGGTGCAGGTTTCCAGAAATTGTGCTGTACATTTAACCGTCAGGTCTGCATTTCTTCTATTGCAGGCGTTGTGTGAGACGAAAATCTGCTACTAGATCACAAGAGCGGGAACCTGCAGAGAACTTGTTCGAGATTGAGGATGTTAAATTTTCAGTCTCTAATTCAAGGGACAAATCAATGAAAGAAAATGGTCTAACTCCTCCATCATCTATCACGAAGGAAGAAATTTGTGAGCCAAGAAACGAAGCACAAGGATCGCATAGATCCTCTATTGGAAGGCCATCACGAAAAGCAGCTGAGAAGGTGCAATCCTACAAAGAAGTTCCACTCAACGTAAAAATGCGCAGAGCAGAGTGAGCAGAATTTCACAATGTACAACAACATTTGAGGATTATTATAAGAATTATCGTTATATATTTTCAAAATTCATTTGTAAACTACGATTCATGGTGTCTGTGTTGTCCTATATATTTATCATCTATTGTTGTTGTATAAGTTCATGATTGATCTAGTTGAAAAGGGTTTTTAAAGATGAATGAATGGATCATCCTCCCAAGCGTTCAAGCAGCCGATTTCAATGCAACCCTCTCCATAGATGATGAATCTATATGATGGTCATGGGCCTCATGGAGGCCACTTCAGTTCTTACGACGTAAAATTCAAGCCCAAAGTTACCGCAATTGAACATAGATAAGTGAAAAACCAGCCCATCAAATGTAACGAGACAACCACAGCCCACACTGAGCTCACGGAGACCTTTTTTGGGATATATTGTATAGGGGTATGAAACATCTTATGCGCTATCTAATGAAACGAGAGAGACATTTAAGCTGTGTTTATTTTTTAGAATTCATTTTTTGAAAAATTATTTTTTAAATTTTTTTGTGTTTGTTTTCTTTCTGGAAAGTTGGTCAATGGAAAACACTTTCCAGTCAAAGAAAAATTTAGCTTGGTTTTCAGGAAAGTGTTTTCCGGAAAATTTGGGCGGAAAACACTTTCCGAAAATTGTGAAAAATTTAGAAATGTCATTATTTGCTGATTATATCAAATTTGATCCTCAAACTTTTGATTGCTATATATAATTTGTTTTGAATATTTATTTTTCAATCCCATCTCTTAAAATTTAATTTTTATATTAATTTTGGTCCTTATTTTTATAATTGCTATTTGCTTTTTTCTTATCATTTTTTATTGAAAATTTTTATCTATCAAATTTGGTCCTCATTTTTTTATTGTTACTTATTTTATTTGAAATAATTTGTGAAATGTTAATTATTATTATTTTAATTTATGCACCTTTAATTGTTTTTTAATTTTTTAGATTTGATCTCTATTATTTTGATTATTATTTATTTTATTTGAGATAATTTATGAAATTATATTTTTTTTTTCAATTTCATTCTCATTCAACTTTTTAATTTGTAAGATTTGTTCCTCATTATTTTAATAAACTTGAAAAAAAATTAATTTATTAATAAATTATTTTCCAGTTCATTTTTCATAACACAAACAAATACTGGAAAGTGTTTTCCAGTTCATTTTCCATTAACACTACCAAATATTAGAATTCACTTTTCAGGAATTCACTTTCTCTAGAATTTACTTTCCATAAGTAAATCACTTTCCAGTAAACAAACGGGACCTTAATTACTGTTTTTTTTCTTTCAAAAATGTATTTGATAAAATATTAACTATTTATTTTTTCTTCAAATTAATCCACTTTTAATGTTTTTATTTTTTATTTTGATGTACTAATACCAAAAATAATTTAAAAAAAATAAAAATAGTATTTTTATATATTTTCAAGAGAAAATTACTTCAAAAACAATCTTTCCTGTACTCTCAAAACCATTTTTATTTGTTAAGAGAGACTATATTTTAAAGTCTTATCCGAGGTGGACCTGATTGACAAGTTAGGTTTTATTTTTTAATAAACAAGTCAAAAAAATTATTATTTTGAGTTTTTTAATCATTAGATTTTGAATCGTTCGATCAAGTTAAAGCTAGATAAGTGTTTTTTTTATTGATTTTATTTGTGTTTTTTCCTATAAAAAAACACTAAAAAAATATAAACTAATAATTAAGACAAGTATAGAAGTTTTGTTTTCTTCATATATACATAAATGATGTCATACGATACTTACAAAAAAAATTATAAGAAAAAAAATGTTAAGATAAAAGAAATTTTAATAAGAATTATCTAACTTTAATCATTATCTATCTAGGCTATGAGTAGTCCTAAAACAAAGTTTCTTATCGCTACTTGCAAATACCATTCCCCTTTCTTCAAAATCTTTATTATTATTATTATTATTATTATTATTATTATTATTTTACTTTATTTTTAAACATTTTAAGTGTGATATGTGTATCGTGTCTAATTATTAATTCAGGATAAGTAAAAATAAAAAAAAATATTTTTCTGTTTGAAAAGTACATAAATTCATTCTAAAATAATCTTAGTAATATATTTATTTATATCTATTTAATTATTTTATATATATATATATATATATATATATTATCATGAACATGACCCCAACACAACTCTTCATATGCTTTTATTTCAATTTAAATGAAATGAACATGAAATAATTTTCAGTGTGTTATAATTGAATGTATAGATCTAAATAACTTTTAGGGGAATAATATATATAAACCCTCAATTAAATGTTGACTTATAAATATTAATAAACTCTAATTAGTGCCCACGACTCTAATCCTATGGTTATATAAGTGATACTATATTTGAAGCAATTGTTAGAATTCTTTAGGATGGACAACTGAAACATGTTCTTGTTAGTAACAATAAAAAATAAAGCTTTAAATGGGAGAATTGTTTTTATTTCACCCTAAGGATTTGAATTAGCCTTCGAGATCATTTTTTTATTAAAAAAATCAATCTTTATCAAGAAATATTAAAATATTTATCTAAAGTCCTGTTTTTCACGGTGTTTCAAAAATAATTTCAAAAAAATAATAAAAAATCATTTTAGTTTATTTAAAAAAAACATTTTTAATATTCTTATATCATTTTCACATGTTAATATTAAAAATATTTAAAAAAACAATTTTAAAAATAACAATTAAACAAACAGACAAACGACACGGTAGCAAAGATCTCAAGTAATGTATGTAAAAATCTTCAAGTAACTAACTGGAATATAGATGGGGCCAGCACCTGTCGAATTCCTTGATTACATTATGAAAAACCGTGTGGATCCCGCCCTTTTATTTATTTATCTATTTATCTATTCATTCATTCATGGTGGACTGGACTGGACGGTACTTTGAGGTGATGTTGCATGAATTGAGATGGAGGGAGCGTCCGTTGAGAAAATTAAAATAAAATTAAGATATTTCTAAGCTTGAAAATGAAAAGAAACGATGGATGCTAGAGACTTCACCCAGCAGGTAAATGAATCAAATAAAACGGAGCCGTATCCATCATTTTTCACTGAATACCGTCTCCAAATCCCAATAATAAAAAAAGTATTTGTCATGAATATATACAGAAATAAATGAGCCACGTGGCGAGACCTTAATCATAGCAATTAACTACCACTACTGCTACTACTTATCAGCCTTCCTCACAAGCTCGGATGGAACGAAACGGACAGACTAGCCCGTCGTTTTAACAGACTTCGAGACCCCAAACCGCGTCGAGTCATCATCACGGACTGCAAACTATGACTTTTCAAATTTCTTTTTGATTTCTGTAAATCCAAATTATGTCAAGTCTAATTATCTATTTTCGCACATAAAAATGAATCATTCTATCCCTAATGTCTTGTAATTTTACCTCAAATAATAAATTACTCAGAAAACATATTAAGAAAAAGATATATTGATTTGAAATTTAAATTATCTTGTAGGGACATAATAATCTCATGAAGTAGCTCAAATGAAGAGAAAAAAACTTAATAAGTCTGAATATAGGTCCATCTCAAGAAACCCTAAACCCTAATGCTATTCCCCCCTAAAAAAAAAGAAAGAAAGAAAGAAAGAAAGAAAAGGAGGGAGAAAATGAAATGTTATATGATACTAATAATCAATAGGTCCAGTAGCTAATAAAATAGAAAGATGGGGTTGGAGGGGGCTTTCACTTGAGTGGAGCGACCGAGGGGTGCATGGGATTCCAAAGATCTCCAAGAACATGATAGGATTCGAGATGGAATGGACGACCCACCAAAAGATTTTAACATTTGATTGGCCCCACACGGCTAAACAAAGTTGGCATCCATGATTTTCTTATAGGTCCATTCCGACAGGTATTAGCCGTTAAGACCCCACCTTTTTTTTTAATTTTCTTTATTTATACTCTTTGAAGCACTCTCTCTCTCTCTCTCTCTAGCTAGGTATATTCTAAGCCTCGGTGTAACCTTTACTTGTATGAAAAATTGTGTGTGTGTGTGTTAGCAATCTTATCGATTTGATTTGCATTTAGTTTTATCGGTAGTTTGTTGAATCTTGCTTGATTTCTTGTAAGATTTGCAAAATCGATTCCATCACATGCACACAGCCAAGTTTAGTCAGTAGACTAATCTATACGTGACATGACCTTGTATATATACAGAATTCATCAACCATAAATATTTAGGTTGGATATTGGTCATCCTTTTCACCACTCAAACCAAGATGGTTTTTTTTTTTTATTATTTTTTATTATGTAAACGAAGATTGCAGTAAAGGAGCAGAAATTTAATATGGTCCAACGCAATTATATAAGAAAAACAGATAATAGTTGATTTTTAATTTTCACAATACACCAATAAAATTATTTTTTATTAACCTTACACTCACTCACAGTTTTAACCAGATATTTCAATAATTATTTTGAACCACAACTAAAAATACTTTTTAAGAAACTGTTTTTTTAAAACATCGACCACAAAATCAAAAGAAATACCAAACACATCCTAAATCATGGGCTAGGGCATAGTTTTGCTGCTTAAAAAATAACATGGGATTTGTAAATATTTTCACTCATCAATATAAATTTCTTTTTTTTTAAAAAAAAATACTTAATTGCTTCTTTACCGAGTTCGTTATAACTTTAAGACTCACCTGAGATACAAATGCCTACAACACCATGAGTGTTCTATCTAGATTCTAAAAACAAACCTTTCATCATTATATGTTACGGGTCCTCTTCGAATATTTTTTTAGCCATAAAGTTGAATCGTTCACAAGCTAGCATTTGATATACATGGCAAAGTATTCAGTGACCCAATAAGTTGTTTAATTATTCATGCAAGGATCATGTGTGGCCAAGGTCTTTCAATCGATGAAGATCCTATCCATGCCAGGAAAACCATTCCCTGAAAAACCTAAAAACTTCACGAGCACCCTGAATTGGCAAACTCAAGGAGAGCCACATTCATTTTATATCTCTAGAGTAGCCGCCAACATATACTGGTGCCGTGGAGGCTTGTTTTGGATTCAACTTGTAACTAGCAGTATTGCTCAGGATATCATTTAATCTGCTGTCCACGTAGCCAACCAGATCATGGTCTCTGTTAGATAATGGTCTGCATTTTTTATATTTTAGTATCGAGAGGGGCGATGCGATAGGTCCCCAGAAATAAGCCGATACTCTCTCTGTATCTATATATTTGTGCGAATCGCACTTAAATAAAATCCATTAATTAAGCATGTTGTAAGGATATGTCTGAACAAGATGATCCCATAATGATGTATCCTGTCTCCACTTTTTGAATGTTGACTTTATTTCTTAAGGATTAATTTCTACCCTCTATGGACCAGCAAGCCAACAACTATACGAGGCTCGTGGTTACGTGGAGCTTGCAATATATATGTGTATAATATATAACAATGATTATAATTAATGATCAATATCGAGACACGTTCATCATCATCATGACTATCATGATTATTATTATTTATAACACCACACTGCCGCAGTAGTGAATCCGGCCGGAATGCTACGTGCGTGATCTAGGGCAGCATTAGTACTTAGATGAGATTAACTTGGAATGATATTGTTTTGAGTTTTTAATCTAAAATCAAACCAGGTTTTGACGGGATCACGAATTAACTCTATGGCCATCAAATGCAGTCTAGTCCATTCATAACCTGATGATCTTGGAACGGGATCGCAAACCCTAAACCCTAAAAAGAAGCAGGATTGCCATAGAAAACACATGCTTAGATAAACCCTACGCATTGGGTTCGAGAAAAGTGAGGTGAAGAGGGTGTGTGTCAGGTAGTGGGTTGGTTTTAGTTGGAGCGATACCAACCGTTGTCTTCACCTCGGGTAACTCGCATATGCAGGTTAATTTGCCGAGGGAAAACATAAATGCCAATAACTGAACCTCGGATGGGACATAAAGGGGAGCCCCCCCGTTTTCATTCTCTTTAGAAATTTTGGATGATTAGTTTGGATTGTTGTCGAACCTCGGGGAGAAAAAAAAGAAAACCCCCCCAAGACAATGTCATGTTTAGAGGGCGAGTCTCAAATAGTCAAACGCAAGCCTCCTCCTTTCCAACGAGGAGGACTTTATTGTTCAAAAAGGGTCCATTGGGACACATTTTGGTGGGAAAGTTTGGTCACCAGCTCCCTTCTCTGACCAATATTATTATTTTTGCACAAATTATGAAAAATTTGTATCCCATGCAAGGTTCCATTTAATGCATTGTGTGGCGAGAATGAAAGGCACATGCAAGGCTGCTCTCAAGTCAAAAATATGTGTGTCAAAAAAGACATATGCCCATTAATTATTTGCTTCCTAAAATCCTCAAAACAATTTATAATACTTTGAAAAGTTCTACCGCCGCCTGTGATTTCAATTCAAGTTCCTCCCACACAAGCACTGATGATTAATTATGCTTGGCCCTATTTCATTTCATGTAGAATTCTAATGATATTAACTTTATTTTAGCTATAGAATTCTAAAGAGATTAGCTCTTTTTTAGCTATAGAGTTCTACTTAGTTTATATTTCTAATCCTAATAGAATTTATTATAAATCCTATCCTTACCCAATAATCTCTCAAATTGTGAGAGTTTTATGTCTTTAGTTCATTATAGTTGTAAGCCTATATAAAGACAATTTGAATTCTATAAAAATAGGTGATTCTCATCCTAACTTAGTCTCTAAGTATTCTTCATGAATTCTGCTGATTTTTTATGTTCTTCAAATTCCAGAATTTAATGTGAACAATAGCTGTTATAAACAGCTGTTGTGCAAATCATAAATTTCCAACAATTTCAAATCATAGGTTCCCAACAGTTCATGAGGGTTATTAATCAGTATGCCAACACTATAATCCACAGTTCAACCATGTTTTTTTCTTCTTAAAAATAATAATTAGCATGCTTATAGTATAATGGCATGTATATATCTATTAACTTTTAAAATGACCACAAGCAATTCTAAGGATTGTCCAAGTAGTTGAAAACAATATTGACTTCGTTCCTTAACTTTTTAGGCTCTCAAGATTAATGTTCATGTTTTTATTTATTTATTAAAGTTTTCGAACACAACATTTATTGATACGAATAGCTAGCCAACCATTAAAATTGTCCAAGGAGATATAAATATAAAGGAAATAAAATCCACGTAAGCTTGTTAAAAAAAATCTTTGAATAAAAAACCTGAAGATGTTTTTATTTTCTTAAGAAAACAAATATGCAATTATGTGGGCACGAGACGGTATTTGATTCTTCCATGGAATGAGAGCGCATAATTATTTGTTGACAGCCAACTCAGAGAGATGGACCGAGGAATTGTTCCACGAACACCAGAAGACCAAGTATTACAAGCAATTAGATTATTCAGTTTTTTAAAACCCATTGAAAATCGGATTTCCAAGTGAATCCATATTGGTGTATAGTCTGAAAAGACGTGACGTGATGATAAATGACTTACGATCTGCACAACAAGTCTTGAGTTCGAGTCAGGAAGTCCACTTCTTGTAAAAATCTGGGAACAACTAGGATTTTACTTGCTCACCTTAATCCACAGAGTATACTTTCTGAGAGGTGGAATTTTCTTGCATCCAAAAAAATATATTGGTTTATAGTTTTTATAGTTTAGGATATATTTTCAAAATTATGAAGGTATTTTTTTTAATCAGTGATCATGTTTCTATACATTTTTATTTCTCCAATAAAACTCTAAAAAAAGGGTAAACATAAATATATTTTTTTAGTTTATTATTCTTCAAATAAAATCTAAAAAATAAAATAAATATTTACAAGTAAACAATAGAACAACATAGTTTTGTATTTCACAAGGAATGTTTAAACCGACACACAATTTTGAGCATGTCAAAAAGTGCTATTTGAAAATTAATAAATTTTAGTTAGTAATTTATTTTTAACAAAATAAAAAATTAATTCCACTTTCTTAAATAATCTAATCCTTTTTTTTGTTACAATTTAGAGGTGGGGTGGGATGGGTGAGGGAGTCAGTCAACGTGGGAGAAAATCTGCCATTTTGTTTGATGAATGAATCATTCGTCATCTAATATTCATAAGTTGTAAGAAGTAATAAAAAACATTTCATGGTATTTGATGCCACTCCATTAATTTGTGAAAGTTAACCCATGTCATGGTATCTGTATTTGTACTTAACCATAATAATAAGTAATTATTAATATTTTAAATTGGCTTTATTTTTTATATATTTTGGATCATTTCAAAACTTGGTTTTGTAAAAATTAAAACAACAAACTTCTTATTTAAGAAGACATGCTTTTATAATTATTTTGCATTCAAAAATCTATCTCGCAATAATTTTAATTACATGTATATTTTTAAACACTCATTTTTTTAAAAAAAAAATTATAACTAAAAGTATTTTTCTTTAAAAAATTTAAAATGACAGCTGCAAAATCTACCACCATACCAAATACACACTAAATCTCATGATAGTCGACTATGAAACTAAATATTAAGATTTGAATATCATAATATCCAATATTAATTTATATAAATTAATTGAGTTAGAGTCGGTCTTAAATATCATATTGATTCCTGGATAATTCTAAAGCTTGATTTGTTGATTTGTATATTTTGATTGAGCTTAAGTTTGTATATGAACATAAAAAAACATCAAAAACATATAAATATTTTTAATATGATTGATTCTTTTGTCTCAATAGCTTACATTAACTGCAATTTACATATTAAAATAATTTACATTAACTGCAATTTACATATTAAAATAATTTATGATGATGTTTTAAAATCCAAGTGTTTAAGAATAAAATTTTTAGCAGTTAAAGTATGGATTAATTACAAGCTCTAGCAAGATAGTCTATTCTTTATGGCATATAAAATTTGTAACTTTTTGTAGAAAAAAATTATAACCCGGAAACCAATCTCTTTTTGGTGGGATTTGGAGACCCTTAAATGACAAAGTTAGTAACCTTTAAGCAAATAGTTACAATAAATGAGAGAAACAAAGTTTATTCTTAAGAACAAAAAATTTTGTTCTTAGTTTTAATATGATAAATGCTATGAAATTATGAAGGTATTCTTTTGGAGAATAAAGATTGTGAACCCCTCGCCTGTAAATTTTGATTGTATTGATAACACATAATTCTTGGCTCTCTTTTTTAATGAAAATGACACTACCAAAATTATCAGTTTCACCAATGAAAATATTCATCAATATTTGCACTCATTATTTGTTGATACTTATCTTGTTGACAATCTCGTGAACAAAAACCATCAATCGGTAAAACTCTTGTTGATAATTCCTATTCTATCGATGATTCTATCAAATATTGAATATAAAATCATTATCATCCTTACACAATTGCTTTAGATGATCAAGTCCTAGTAATCTAGCATTCAAAGTAGATTCTTAACATAACTATATAAAAACACATTAGCTAGAATGTTTTCTCTCTCTCTCTCTCTCTCTCTCTTATTTGATTACATAAGGAAAGGCCTAAAATCTTTTAACCCAGTTGACATTTCATCAAGTCAACTTACTTAGCATATACTAAGACTTTAAAGATCCATGATCATAATAAATAACAAACTCCTTAGGCCAATATAATGTTTCCACGCTCTAATACTCTTATTAAGTCATAAAACTCCTTGTTATATATTGGATAATTCAATTATGTCATGTTGAGTTTTTCATTTAAATAGGCAATGACTCTTTTATCATGTTTTAACATGGCTCCATCACCTATCTAAAACAGAGTAGTATATAATTTTTCTTTCAATAAGTTAAAAGCCATATCTTGTTTATCATCAAATTTAAAAACAACAAACTTTTTCACAATCTTATTTAATGGTGCTAGTATGGTATTTAAATCTTTGACAAAACATCTATACCGACTAGATAGACCATAGAAACTATATACGTCAATCATAGATTTAAGTGTAGCCAATCTTGAATGACCTTAACCTTTTGATACCCTGTACAATTACAATATATATAAGAAACACAATTTGTTTACATACAAACGGTACACTTCTTAAGGTTAACATATAATTTCTCACCATACAATGCAATAACTACATTACACAAATAATCAAAACTCTCATTAAAGTTACTTTAATTTATGATGCCATCAAAATAAACAATCATAAATTTACCTTTAAATACATGCAACACACGATACATTAGCCTTTTAAACATACTAGGTGTATTTATAAGACCAAATGGCATGACTAATCACAATTCATACAAATCACAATTACTATTAAATGCAATTTTTTTTATTCTTCCTCGTCATTTATTCTAATTTAATGGTAACCGTTTCCTAAATCAATTTTAGAGAAAATCACTTCTATAGGATGATCAATTAAGAATTGGATCTCTAAGTATAGGGTCAATCTACTATAACTCTCTTAACTGGTGGTAATTCGTTAAGAATATCTTTAAAAAAATATTTCAGCAAACTCTTGTAATAAAAAAAACAACCATATTAGGAACAACATGATAGAGATCGTTAAAATTAAAGTAAGATTTCTTATACACAACTAAAATTATTAGCTTATTGGTATAAAATACAATTATGAACACACCTTTTTTGTATAATACTGAAGTTATTTCCTTAATTTTCCCACACATTAGTCATCACTCACACTTATTTTCTTCACTCCTTGAGCCTTACCTCCACTCTTATACAATTTAATCATTGATTTAAAATTACTAGAATGTGATGGTCTTCCCCACATGAGTTTTCATTCGTCCTAACCTTATATTTCCTTTTTCAACTTTAACTGATCAATATACACTTGTTTTTGAGATAGAGGAATATGAGTGGCAGTTTTATCATATTTTAAAATAATATACCTATTTTTAAATCTATCATAAATAGTCTTCCTATTAAACTTCCGAGAGCGCCTTAAAAGTAAGTAACTAGCATATATTAGAACCATATAACACTTAATATCATCAAAATATCTACCAATAACAAAGGAAATCTACATATGTTTAGTGAATTTCATTTTATCACATTCATTCAACCACTGCAATATATAAGGCTTAAGATGTTTCACAATATTCAAATTTGATTTTCTTATAAAAGTAGTATTAGTTATATTGGCACAACTTAACTTTATCCATTAATTATCATACTACAAATATTATATTGGATATGACATCTAGTATAAAATATGTTCTCAGCATGCTTATCTATATCATTATTTTTAACTTATGCATTCAGAAAATGCCTTACAATCAAGGTATTCTTCTCAAGTGGACATGTAGACTCCACATCACTATAATTCTTTAAAGGTGGCATTTTATCCACATCAAATATCTTACTTTTAAATTCTATCTCACCAGGTTTGATGATCATTGTTCTCTTATTTGGACACTACAGAGGAATGTGTACACTCTCTAAACACATGAAACATTTTATATCATGATTACATATAGGTTGTGAATCAGTTTCACCTTTCCCATCAATAAACATATCTTTTTTTGGCATTAAATGGTTGGACATTAGCATGTAACAAGACTTTAGTTAGGCAACTCGATCTCTCTTTATATTCAGCCTCTAAATTGATAAAAAGAAGATGACGAACTGATTATGGTCTTATGTTACCCCTTCTTTTAATTTGTCTCTAAATTGTTTTTCCATTATATACCATGTCCTCTAACTTCATGTAATTTTGTAACTTCATAACATTAACAATGCCCATATTCAACCAATTAAGAAATCTTGCCATGAAGACTTGACTATCCTTAATAGCATTGGCTTGGAAAATTGTTATATCCATATTTTTACGATAAACATCTATTGTTTTAAAACCCTAAGTTAAACTTTTTAGCTTTATATAATGATGTTTATAATAGTGAATAGGAATAAAATACCTTTAATAAGACTTTTATCTTTTTCCATGTCTCTATAAGTCAATCCTTATTCCTTCTCCTTCTAATTATAATATGATCCCACCAAATCAATATGTAATCTATAAATTCAATGGTCACTAACTTCACATTTTATTCAAAATTGTTGTGACAATAAAAAAATTCAATTGACCTTCTTGTCCCACTCTAAATAAGTCCTAAGATTGTTTTAACCTTGGAAACTATGAATTTTTAGTTTAACAGAGTTCAAGTCCCTATCCATATCATCATGGTTCCCCATGTAATGAAAGTTCCATTTTTGGTCAAAATGGTCTCTTTGTCTAAATCTAAAATCCTTTTAGTTTCCTTAGTGCTGAACACTTCTCATGCATTCTGAAGTCTTGGATCAAATCATCGTCTTTCCTAAAATCAACCTTCACATGTTTTTTTTACCTTTATTATCATGGTTCACTCTTTTTCAGCCTTTACTCCATGTAAATCATGATTATTAGAATTATAGTCATCCCTATATTTTTTAAATTTCTTAAACTTATCACTTATATCTCCAAAAATCATTTGCATATATATCAATCATTGCATTATGCCTTGAATCTTAAGCTTTATGTCACACTCTATAAAGGTTATGCATTGCTCTCTTTTGACATATTTAAACTTGAAAAAACAGGTTCTTGGTGAGAAATATCTTGATTAAAATATCATGATTTTACTTTAATATGCTTTTACACCTTTTCCCTCTCTTCTCACTTTATTTTGGTTCTCATGGAACTAAAATCCATATAAAATAAAACAAATAAAACAAGAAAAAAAAACAAATTAGGATTATATTCTCGCGAGTAGTAAACAATTCTATATGAAATATAGATGACTTGAAGACACAAACAGAATACACACACACACACACATGAAATATATGAACATTATGTAAAAAGCACCTGAATATTTCAAATATGATGATATTATATCAAAAGATACAAATAAATAGAAATCAAACAAGTTTTAAAAGTTAACACAAAATAGACCAATTACAACAAAATTGAACCCAAATATGATCTTTTAATCATATAATGTCCATATTCCCCAAAAGTTGATGTAAAGTGTGAATAAAACCCTAGTAAATAGAATATCCATTTTAAGTTAGTTCAAAGTCATTGTAATATATGAATGCAAAATTAACTTGAAACAACCCTTTTTATACCTGAATTTAGAACATATAGAAAAATTATGTTTAAATTACTCAAATTTAACAAATAATTCAATTAAGATTCTAGTAACAAGAATATAAAGTTTGAGATAATTCTAAGTTGATTTGATTCGATTTCCCCTTACTTTGTTTTCCTTATAGAATTTGAAATTGATCTTTTTAATGACTTTTTCTTCTTCTTCTTCTTCTTCTTCTTCTTTTTTTCTTTTATTCTACTGATATATTGAGAGAAAATAAAAAAAATCAAAATATTACTTTTTTTTTACTAAAAGATGTCGTTAGTGAATTAAAGAGAAGAAGATTGGAATAAGTAGTTTGACACAAAACAAGAGAAAAAGAATATTAATAAAAGGATATAATCTGATTAATAAAGCTAAACTCCAATACCAAATGCTGGGAACCCATAAGCATTTGGCACCCACACACAAACAATATAACTTTCATAAAACCAAGAAATCGGGTTTGGAAGTGTGGCATAAAGATTACCTTAAATTTGCAACATTATTGGATTCTGAAACCCTCCCTTATTGAATAACAATTCATTTAAAAGAAGTATAAAATGATGGAACAAAGATATTTTTCTTTGATTAGTCAATTCAATTTGTTAGAGAACCAAAGTAAAAGAGAACTCACCATTACATACTTGTTAAGAGAGATGCAATAATTTGAATTGTTATTAAGCAAAAACATGAAACTAAAACTCAGGTTGGAAAGGTGTTTTTATATGTGTTATAAACTAAGCTAAATCTTAGAATACCTAGTATGTGGACTTGTATAAGGTTTATTTACAATCAAACACAAACCCTTAATTAAACAAAACCAAATACAGTTATTGAGTCCAAATGAAAACTAAGATTAAAATAAAGGTCTAAAGCATGATGTCTTAAATTACAAAGAAAATAACATAAAAAAGTCTTATTTCCTAATCTAAATAGTTCTTTTGGCCTAATAATCCTTCTTATAGCTCTTGGACCAATTTCTAACTTTTGGTCTTCCAAATAGACTAGTAAAATAAAATTGGAAATCTTTGTAGCTAAATCTTTTTTTTTCTTCCTTGTAGAGTTGGGTTCCTTATTGCACTGGGACAAAAATAATAAATATTTTCTATTTTGTTATTGGCTTCATTAGTTTTCTTTCTAAACTAAAAAAATTATTAAATAAATCTACCTAGCTTAGGACATAAGTTTTCCTCCCTTTATTTTCCTTGATGGACTAGAAAACTTCTTTTGAATGTATGTCCCTTTAAGGATATGATTTGGATGAATTTACCTTGCACAATAAAAGAATACTTATTGATTTTAATCCTTGTAATATTAGAAAACCTTGCCCCAACAAGGTTGTCATAGGATTGGACACATCATCCCCATGTTGCACATAGATCGAGCCCTTCTTGCATTTAAATTATGAATCAAAGGTTACTCTTTATGCTTCATAGGCACCACTTGCTCCTCTAAATCTAGTTTGACCAAAACATGTTGAACAAGCTTATTCCATGCTCCCTTAAGCTTTTTTACCCTAGTCCTTTTAATTGATCCACTTGACATCTTCGAAGGATCAATGATATTGCTAGTCATGGTGTTGGATTGGTCTTCATTATAAAGCCTTATGGTCTAAAATGCGATATATTTTGATCTTTAGACCTTTATCCATTTATGTTTGGCATGCATCAAAGCCCATAATCAATAGGTATGAGAGCGAGCTAGATTCATGCTCATTTTGGTTGGGCACGTTGCTAAGCCTGAGAGTATCAGGTCTAACGACATGTCATACCCATGTCTAGTTGGCTTTATCACTTAGTCATGCACAAATGAAAAGATTGTCGAGCCCATGTTTTATTGGGCTATCCATGACTTTAAATATACACATCTTGCAAGAATTCCAGAGGGGGTGATATTAACATACCACATGTAATGTAAATATGTTTCTAATATCAAAATTATCTAAAGATATTAAATCCAAACATATTATAAAATCTAGATTTGTAGAGCAGGAGGGAGAAGAAAAATAACAAGTACAATTTTAAAAACTTGGAAGTTGCAAATTGTGGGATAAAGAACCAAATTAGAGCGTGTGCCTTTGGAAAGGAGTTTGTCACAAATTGAGTGGTCACATGGAATTTCCCCAAGTGAAAAAGACTTTTGGGGTAGTTTTCAGGCAACGACAATATTTATTTCGACATCTCTCCCATGTGTATTATGCACGCAGCAAGAAAATAAAAGACAGACTCTTTTACCACCGTTCATCTATTTCTTTGGGCTACAAAATTGAAGAGAAGGTTTTGGTGAAATTCATAAACACCACTAACTAAACGGGATTGAACAGGGACAAAACGCAGTTTTAAACATAAAAATTAACGGGCTACTCTGCTGCTGCTACACAGAAAGAGACAGGAGAAGCATACAATATTAGAAAATTGGCATCGATGGTCTTTGGCATTTTGTGGAATTGTCCAACGGCTACAGTGAACGTATGTAGAGAACAGTGGACTCTTGGATAGCAACAACTTCTTATATAAGAGCTACCTAAATCACTCAGAAACCCCCCCCTCCCCCCCCTAGAAAGAAAGGGAAAAAAAAAAAACCTTGCTTTCGCCCTCAGGTCAAGTGAAGAACATCATGGACAGCCAAAGAGGTTCTGTTCTAAGCAGCTGGGCTTACTACTGCCAGGGAAAGGTAACAGATTTCTTGAATTTGCCATGTTTTTTTTTTTAAAAAAGGTTTTGTTCTCTGTAATGGGGTCTTCTTGTTTTCTGCTCAAGTGTAAGAGATGATTTTTTTTTTGTCGGATAGCAAGAGCTAATTTGTCATTGATTAATGCAGACAATGGATGAACTGAGGAATTCCCTTTTGTACACAACTTTGGAGCTTGAGCAAACAAGGGTAGCAGTTCAAGAAGAGCTGAGAAAGAAAGATGACCAGTTGTTCCACCTCAAGGATCTACTGAGCAAAGCCATCAGAGAAAGAGATGAGGCACAAGAGAAGTGTCGACGACTTGTCATTGAGAAAGTCCAGCTCCAACAGCAGCCACAGCATCACCAAAATGCTCCTCTCTCTGGGATCTCCAGCATTGAAGATGAACCGAGAAGAGGAATCGACTCCAGCAATGGCTTCTCATCATCAGACTGTGAAGAGAGCATCGTTTCATCTCCAGTTATTGATCCAACTCCACAACCACCCCCGTTGCCTCCACCAGCAGCACCACAAGCTATCCCCCAAGCAGCAATTGAGTTGGTTCCCGAAAAGCCATTGCCTGAAAAGGGAAAGCTTTTACAGGCGGTAATGAAAGCTGGTCCACTCTTACAGACTCTCCTTCTAGCCGGACCACTTCCTCAATGGAGACACCCACCACCACCACTCGAGTCCTTTGAGATCCCACCTGTCACCATGCCTTCACCACCACCAGCGCCCCAGCTCATCCACCAAGACTCATTTATCAACCTTAATGGTTGCAATAGAAAAAGGGCTCGCTGTGATGGCCCTGATTCCCCTACAAAGACCAAGTATCAAAACATGGTCCTCCATTGACAAACCACGCAACCCACTAAGTTATGGTTTCACAATTTATATATATTTATATCATTTTAGTATATCACTAAATAGCATAGTGAGGGATGGAATTGCAAGATGGTTGATCTAGCATTTTTGTACAGAAGTTTGTTTAGGGAAGCTATTATAAGTTGACTGAAGTGAAGACAGAACAGAAAGGCAAGTAGATGGCCCTGTTATTGGCCTGAGCTTTTTGGGTGGACATCTTTGTCTCGTTTTCTATCTTCTTCACGTTTTAGTTTTTGTTTCATGATGTGAAAGGGGGTTTGATGATTTCACTTTGCTGTTGCAAGTAGCTATAACTTTGATATCTTTATGATCAGCCAGTCAAGTGAAGCTGTAAAAGAGTGCAAGTTTGATAAAGAAGTTTGCGAGTTCGAGAGGGAGAGGCCTCGCAAATCCATGATCAAAGAACACTGGTTGATGGGTGTGCAGCTGCCAGGTTTGGAAGATGGGTAAGCCAACAACCACAAGGTCTGAGAGACCTGCTTGTCGGGTTAAATGGATCCCACAAATCAGAATCAGGATCTGCTTTTTGTGTGGCATACGAGTCTAATTTATTTTAATCTCGTGTTTTCACTCCTAATCATCTTCACCTCTTCTCTATTTTAATACGACCAGCCAACATGAATAAAGTATCATGCAAAGTAATTGCCTGCAGAGTAATTAAATCAGTGCAGGAAGTCCCTACAACGAAAACAAAAGCAGAGAATGATTTGTAGAGCACAAATTATTCTATCCAAAACTTTCAAGATGAAAATCAAACGCAGCTGGTATCAGGAACATCGTGAACACATTAGCGGGCATGTTCAGCTCCTTGGGCAGCTTTGAACATGGCTGCCAACTTGCAGTTGATATGACCCCTTAAACAAGATTTAAAAATGTTGGGCTGCGAGACCAATAACCGGCACCGGTTGTCTGGTCTACACGGCGAGGGCTCAGGGATAGCGGCAAAAACAAAAACAAAAACAAAAACAAAAACTAAAACTAAAACTTGACCGGAAGACCTGTTTTTCTTCAAAAGATTAGACAAAGGCCTCCTTGCTTGAACTCTCACTTTGCAAGGGAAAGGTCACTGTCAGAATTATTTCCTGCACTGGGACGAGGCTGACGCCTCTTTCAACACTCCTTCGCCTTCCAACTTCTTGTGGAGAAGACAATGAATGCCATTGTAGAAATCAACTACACAAAATTCAGAGCATATTGCAGCTGAAATTAATTTCCATGACTGAAAGAGTATTATTAATTTATAGAAGTGCAATTATTATAAGTTACCTTGAGGTTCATTATTTATTAGAAAAATAAAATAAAATAAATTAAAATAAAGATTATGGAACTGGGTGCACGTAGGTCCCACAACTCTCTGATAAGAGATAGCATGATTGGACCCAGTTGACAAAAAAAGACACATCATCCGATTTGCCCCAAATCAACAACAATAATTTCTTGGCTTGACAATTGTGCCATGACGAATGGTTTCCTTCCTTTCATCTTCTTCAAATCATCTCGTTTATTTTATTTTATTTATTTTGAATGCCTTCATCTCTCAGTTTCTCTGTTCAAAGAAGAAGAGGGCGAAGAGCGGTGACCCTCTTGGCTAGGCACCGATGCTCAAATGTCAAGTGAAACGTGATCGTGTAATGTTTTTGGAGATAGAGGAGGCGGGCTAGTTTTATTCTCTTATAAAACAATCAGAACATCAAGGTTCTTTCTTTTTATCTTACAAATAATCAGAAACATTTAAGTTACTCTTGTTTAGGAAATTATTTCCAAAAAAGTAAAATGGAGTAAGCTTGTGGTAGGTGAATTTAGAGGGTTTTTTATTTTATTTTTATTTGACCACTTGGATGCTAGTTGACACAAAAAGGAACGAATCCCCTGTAGAAGAGAATAGAAGGCACCATCAACACCAAGCGAACACTTAGAATGAAGATATCTTGAAAAATCTTGATAAGCTTTACCATATTAAGTTGACGACAAGGGTTTGCTGACTTGTCTGATGGTGAAGGCATGTTGATTCGGTGCAAGAAGTTATATCCCATCCAATCCATCATAAAATGTTTTGGCAAGAGCACTCCAGATTTGCCTTTGACATCTACAGTCGTATGTAGTCTTTGATGACATTGAGGCCAATAACTATCCCTTGACATGCGATCCCATGCATATCTCTTTGCATAGATAGCCTCGATTTCCTTTGGTGGATCAATTTAACTCTAGTATATTTAAGCTTCTCACATCCTACGATTTGCATCTTTATTATTTGGGAACATACATCATCAAACTCTGGCCTGAAAGTTTGATATTCTGAGAGTTGATAACCACATGTGGTAGTTGTTCACTGCAATGGTTGTCCAAAACAATAAAAGAGACGCATGTTTCAAGAGGTTTTTACGAGTTAAGAATTTGGTATCATTCATTCATACATTTCTCTTTAATAGAGTAGGCATAAACAGCTTGTATACATAATTGGAATGCTAGAGTTTAGGAATATAAATTTGTCAGTCGGCATACCTCTAATCCAGGAGATATATTTGCAATGAATCTATACCAACTTGAAATTATTTCTATAATCTTCAACAAAGACAACATCACGTAAGCAAAATAGCATATACAGATATAAAAGAGCAATTACTATATAGAAAACATCCCCTTGGCTAAATCATGATAGAGATTAGAAGAAGATTGGTATGCAATTAGATGAGACACTTCAAGAACCACAAAATTCTACAAAGCTATGATTTTTCAAGCAAAAGGATTTGAGATACATCGGGCAGAAAAAGGTATACAGATAGAGGGGAACAAAAAGAAGTGGTATAACATTTGTTATCTATGTTCAAAAAGTGGAAAACCATCGACTGCAAAGGTATTAGCGTTATGTAGAGCGTGCCTTGAGAACACTCTTTTTTAAATAATCAAAACAGCCATATTTGAATACCTAATTCAAACTGTACATCATCAAAATTTCAAATAGCGTACACAAGCTATTCTTTTTTTCCAAATACATCTACAATAATTATAGTTAATCACAAGTAATCTCTGGAGTGCAGCATGCAAAGGGGGACAGATGGTAGGTTATGATTGAGCAGTCCTTTTGAGAAAATGGAGGCGGCCAATGGGTTGTGGAACGGAAAGGGTTCCTGGTCTCTACAGGGAAACTTGTCTGGAAATGACAGCATCAGAATCCTGCCCTTCAATTATCAACATCATCATTGTCATCTTGATTGTTTGGATGATTATGCTTTTGAGCATTATACATCTCAGCAACCTGAAACGTGCAGAGCAACGCATGAATTGAAGTTCTAGCCAGCAGAACCTCTTTTTTTTTTCCTTTTCCCCATAAAACAATCAGCAACTACCACTGTTCATTACCTGCTCTGATGATGAGGCTTGCTCTGGAGACTTGTCTTCTCGAACTCGAACAAGACGTGGAAATCTTAGGGAAATACCCTTGAACAAGAAAGACAGGAAATAAGATTAAGAAGCAGAAAACATTTTTGTGGTTTGGTTCGACAAGCAAATGGTAAGGAAAGGATAAAAATGCTGGGCAAAGATCATTTTCAAGTGCCTGAACCCCCTGTTTTGCAAAACGGAATTTTTTTTAAAATAAAATAGAGCACACAATATGGCAATTACATGGACAGGAGGTATATGAAGACACATGCAAGGAAATACATGTCTGAATGTTCAGGCCATTAACGACGAAAGTTTTTTGTTAATTCATTATCCGCCTCATGTCTGAAGTAGGCAGCCCTGCTAACATAGCCAATTTTGTTTAAATAAAGTATTATGGAAACAAGATGAATCCAACCTTGTCAGGATCAACTTCACCAATTGCAGCACGATGAACAGGGCTAATAGTCAAGTCTGCTGCTTTCACCTCCCACACCTTTTTTTTCCCAAAAAAAATTTCAGCAACAGAGCTTCTGCTCAGCATAGTATAAACCCATCATTAACTTTTTTTCATGAGAAAAGATAAAGATCAAAATACCTCCTTGGGTTCAAACCACACATCTGGTTTAATAGTATCTCCGAATCTATAGTATGACTGGAACCAACTATGAAGTTAGAGAACTGGCAGAGTAAAAACACAGAACTCCACTGGCCACATAAAAAAGCATAAGAAACAGACCTTTGGTTTGGGAATCACTTGTGAACGGAGACTATCAGAACGTTCCTCAAGCACTTGTTCAGAAAATCCAGTGCCTGCCCATCACAGCAAGAAAAAGAAAAAGAATGGCACCATTATTAAAAAAAAAGCTTAATTGACATGAAACAAATCCAGAAAATTATTTGAGTTACCTATTTTACATATGCTCTGGAATTCTTCGTTGTTGCTATTATAACAAGCAAGGAGAAAAGCACCATAGACACCTAAGAACCAAACAATAGCATCATGAACCAAAAAGGCAGCATCCTGAAACTAGAAAACCTCCCACTAAACAACCCCAACCCCACCAGAAAAAAATATAAAATCAAAGCAATCTATTATCAAGGCTTTATCTGGGCTGCATATGCGTTGAAACAGAAGTATATGCTTCAGCAGAAACAGCATTTACCTGTACGTTTTCCACGACCATGGAAGGCACCAATAGGTACAAGATCTAGTGAGTCCCCGATACTGCAGACCACAACACATTCAAAAAATTTAGCTGAAACAAAAAATGTGCAATAAGGATGAAAACACCCTTATTCATTCTCCTTACTTCTCCATGTAATCTTTCTTCAGTTTCAGCCAGTTATGTGATCGCCTTGAAGGTTCATATGTAGCATCCTTATTCATTGTTTTGATGATTAAACCCTCACAGCTGCAAACTAAGACGAGTCAATAACCCCAAAAATAAAACATTGGCTTGGCATGTCATTGTAATCATATGTACATGAAAAGGGAAGAAAGAACTTCCAACTTTTACTTTACAAATCCAAAAGACATTCCTTTGAAAATAAATCAAGTTCCAAGTTCCCAGCTATCAACATTATTATATTCTACATGGCCTCACTTCATTCAAAACAAATGCTGCCTTGGTTCCTATAAAATAAGTGAGGGCAGCATTCAAATATAGAAGTGAGTCCAGCATTCAGAAACATTCATGTGCCCAAGTTTTGCAGCCTTGAGCAATAAGCTTCAAGATTTTTCGGAGCACTAAAATGGGTTCAGGTATAAAAATGTAAGGGAAAAAAATGAGGGATATTTTGTCAAGAAAGCTTTAAATTTGAAGATTGAAAAGAAAATCAGATATCATACCACATTTTTCCGTTTCCATAAAATGAATCAATTTTTTCCAATAAAATTAAAGATTAAAATGCCACCCAAACTCAGTAAATTCTGTCAAGAGCAAAGAAACACTTTCAAAGTAAACTTGCAGTTAATGATATGTGTCAGAATTTCCAACTCAAAAACTTGCGATAAAAGATGGAGAAGCCCTTGCAGCAGCACAAAAATTTAATATTCAATAACCACAGCTAAAAACATATACATGTATAAATCAGGTTCATGTTCAGGTGTCAACTGAAAATGGTCAAAAGCAAAAGATAATGACCTGGCATCAACAGCAGCGTCGAGGAATTTTTGTATCTCTTCAAGATCATTAGATGTTATTGCAGTTGCAAACTGAAAACATCCAGGTTCTTCCTGGAATGAACTGTAAAGATGCTACACAGATCCAAAGTCATGGGACCATCAGTATCAATACATCAGTGTTTTCTGACTTGAGCAATACATCGAAGCTAAATGAGAAAAATACAGGTGGAGGTTCATTGGCAGTAAATTCTTCATAGAATGTCTATTGGACAAAGGGATGAAGACTGTATATATAGAGAAACCCTGTAATAAAATGCCATGCATGCTTTAATAAATTATCTCAAAACCAATCATCAATATGATTACTTGCATAGGAAAATGATTACAAGGGCAGCTAATTTAAAGGTTTATTATATAGCCCATAACCCAAGATCCCGGACTTCAAGAAATGAAAAGGAGCCTCGAAACATGCTTCGAATTGTGTATCAATTCCTATATTAAAACAGTTATTTATGCAGCATGTCGGCAATAATTTATTTCACATAGAAAGACACTACAGCATTGCCGGCCTGTGTATTGGCCAAGATTCAAGTCCAAAACAAAATGGAGTAAAATAAATAGGAGAACAAAGGATTTTTTTTCACAAAATTAGAAATGGAGCAAAGAAAATCAACAACTCATTCCTCACAACCTCCTGAATTATTTGTTATTGATTCCAAATTAATTTTAATGGAGTGGGCTTTAAATCCTAAAAATTGCCCCAATCTATCTATGGTTCATTCCTAATCAAATAGCATTAAAAGAGCATGGTTCTTTCCTTTGAGGTAATCAGTATTCTTAGAATAGCCCTAACAGAAATAAAACAGCAATATTTATGACAAATTACAAAAACAATTTATTGTGAAATGGGTGAGCCCTACAGGCTTTTGAAAGGCTCTTTGTTCATTGATCTCAGTTAGAAAATGCACAATACCTTCACATTGTCACCCTGACGATATATAGTAAGGGTTACCACTACTTGACAACTAAATATCATTATTTGAGAGAAACGGTGAAGGAGGGGAGCTCCAAGTATTGCACCACCAAAAGCAATACAGAAAATATTTAGAGTTAATACAGGCAATTTAAAAGGATTGACAATTTGACAATATATATCAATCTTAAATGTCAACAAGTATGACAAAAATACACAATAAATGAACTTTGCAATCCTACCTTACCATGTATTTCAGATACATTTTGACGCGGAATATTTGATGTTGTTCTATGTGAAAGGATACAATTAAAAATTCTCAATTTAGAAAGAAACCATAGCCTTTGACAAATTTTATTACCAAATAGTAGAAAGACTGAAACATATACAGGAAATAAATGAGCAGTAATGAAAACCTTGTACCTCTCTACGAACTTTCAGTTCTTCTTGAATAAGTGGTTGGTCATTAAGGTACAACATATCAAAGGCATATATGCAAACATTAACTTTGATATCACTCATCACCACATTTTTGCGGGCCCGGGTACTGAGGATCTGCACACATACACGCCAATTAAAGCTTTATCCATCTTAATCAAAAAAGCAAGAATCCCATTACTTAGTGACTATTAAGATATATCTTATGCAACATTCAGAGAAAAAAGTACAAACAAACAAACAAGTCAACCAGCTTAAGGATTTGAATTTTCACTTGAAGTAGTAATGGGCAATGTGACCTACTCTGCCCTTCTTTGATATTAATCCTATCACTTTTCTTATTGCCCAACAGCTATTTTTGACATGAATAAATGTGTATTGTATATTACAAATCCAGTTATATTATTGAAGCAAAAAAGGAGATTCATTTTCATTTTTTATTCCATTTGCTATACAGGATTTACAATATCAGAACATTCAAAGAATTAAAATAACAATATTTAAGAAATTATAATGTTTGAATTCACAGAGGTCTTTCAAGGAACTACGAACAAGAAAAAATATATATTGTATTACTTGAGAGTGGTAGTGTTTTATACAAATAGAAAAATACTTCAACTGATCATAAATTACCTGAAAGGGGAGAATTTTCTTTTTTTCTCTATCATAAGCAACTAGTTCACAATCCAGAATAAATGAGCTTGCAGAGGGCCTCTTTAATCTGCACAAGGAAAGTAAACATTAGCAACTACCAATTACAAACAATTAATTAGAAAACCACTAACTGTAGTCATCAGCGAGTATATTGCCAGACAAAGAGAATAAATCTCCTGATGAAATTTAGGTCATAATAAACTAGATGTAAGCATGAAGAATCTTGTGGTGGATGTGTGTAAAAGATACAATATAATTATCCAGGTAAGATTGCATTTAGAATCAAGTCAAACCCTGAACAACAATTTGAAGAACATATAATCATTTATAGCAGACTACCTTACAGAGGACATGGAAAAAAGGAATATGCATTGTGTGTGTGTGTGTGTGTGTGTGTGTGTGTGAAAGATACAACATAATTATCCAGGTAAGATTGCATTTAGAATTTTGGATCAGTGCAAGTTGAATGACAATTTGAAGAGCATATAATCATTTATAGCAGACTACCCTATAGAGTGCATGAAAAAAGGAATAGGCATTGTGCGTGTGTGTAAAAAATACAATATAATTATCCAGGTAAGATTGCATTTAGAATTCTGAATCAGTGCAAGTTGAATGACAATTTGAAGAGCATATAATCATTTATAGCAGACTACCCTATAGAGTGCATGAAAAAAGGAATAGGCATTGTGTGTGTGTGTGTGTAAAAAATACAATATAATTATCCAGGTTAGATTGCATTTTGAATTCTGAATCAGCACAACCCAGAACAACAATTTGAAGAACATATAATCATTTATAGCAGAATACCTTATAGAGGACATGAAAAAAAGAATAGGAATTGCAACACACTTACTAGAGGTTGTTAAAAATGAGGAAAACAAGAATACTAAAGGCTTCAAAATTGCAGAGCTCAATATGTAGCCATTGCAGTAAATGAGAGAGAAGAAGCTGATTTGAGCATTCATATAATAGCCACTGCTTCTCTTAACTTGAGTACAAAGGAGCAAAATTCACTCATTTAAATTTATACAATCTTTCCAACATCAAAAGTCCGTAAGAGTTTCAAACAAACAACCACTCATCTCATAGAAGAAAAGGAATCCCTGATATTAAATGAAACTCACCGGGAAATCACAGCAACAACATCAGGAAATTTTCCAGTATTTCGCTCAGCATTTCGGCTATATATCTCAACCGAACCATTCTCCAAGTAATGTATCTGCATAAAGCAATTGAAATTATATCATAAAACAAAGACAGCTTAAAGCAACAATAGCAGAGCAGCGTGACTAATTAGTATCACCTGGGCACGTTCTCCATCATACTTGTATTCACAGGTGAATTCCATATCCTGAAATTTAGCTACTATCTCAGAAACCCCTTTGGTTGGTTTTGCCAGCATAGGTCCTACTGGAACACCAGGAGTGAAGCTGCATGTCTTAGGAAGATTCCATACGCCATCACTAAGAAGAGCAGGGACTATTTTATCATAGACAGGAAGCACAGAGTAAACTTGTTTAACAATCTTTGCAGCCTGTTACACAGTTGTATAGCCCCAAAGTCAAGGAAAAATAAATTAAAATATAATAAAAGAGATAGAAAAATTGTCATGTTACAACTATTGATTACATATCCTAAAATGGATTCCGGCAATTACTCCAGATACCTCTTAAAAGTCATAACTACTTAAGACAAACAGTGACTGGAAACCTTTACATCTTATACACAAGATCCCAGTAGAAACAAACTGACAGCAGAATAAGAATAAATTTTATTAAGAAATATCAAAACAAATTTACAAAAAAAAAAAGAAGAAAAGAATAAGGCATCCTCTTGAAAAGACAACATCTTAAAAAACAAGTGCGCACCAATCACTGAACACCAGCAAAATAAACTCCTCCAAGAAATCAAAGCCTGTACTGTATAATAGTGTTATGTGATTAAGAAGTTACAATCTCAGCAGCAGGAGCCATTGCACCAGCAATCCACAGGCATTTAACATGTGATGAATAAGAATTGACACATGTGGTAAAGTTAGATAATTCAGATAGAGGTAGTGAGAGACAGTTAGGGAAGTTAGTTACTGCCACTAATAAGCAGAGAAATGGTTAGTTTCAAGGTATAAATACTTGGTGTAGAAAAAGTGCAAACCAAGTCATTGAATAAGAATCTTTTTTCTGTAATTGTAGAACTTCCTCGTTTTCCCTCTACTTCTTAATCTCTTTTCTCACTATCAACATCCATCCATTATCAAGGACCTTCTTTGACAAATAGGTATCTCAAGATTTTGGTTCTTAACAGCTTTGCTATAATTTTTTTCCAAACATTCTAAATCACAATAGAAAGCAAAGTTAAGAAGAATCTTCCAATGTTAGCATCCCAAACTCCGTTAAATTGTCAATAACCAATACTCCAAGCTCAAAATGGAAGATCCACTGTTCACCGCCAAAAACAAACCACCTAATGCACACATCCTAAATAACAGAAAATCCTAGGAAAAGGTGCCCCAACATAATTTGCATATAAAGGTGACAATGCCCTAAACGGCCTACAAGCTTGTACCAAATTGTTAGTGTTTATCCTATAGGGAACCATCAACCAAACCAGAATCTTAATTTTAGTGGCACCTTGCCCTCCAACTACAGTTGACCAAAGGAACACAGTTAAAATAGGTGCATGAAAGGAAACTTTAAGCAAGATATGCAAATAAAGGTACCAGCCCCTACAAAATCCAAATACTTCTGTCTAGCTTCTTAAAAAAAACATAGAGGATTAAAAATTTAGAACAAAGAAAGAAGGTCCTCAATATCCCTCTCATTGAAATACATGTAAAACAAAATGAAAATTCCAAGAAACAGTGGCAACGAAACATTAGAATTTGAAGTTGAAGCATTGTGTGGTACAGTCTCCAACCTTATTTTGGAAGTGACAAAAAAAGTCACTTTTTGGTCGGTAAAATATTGTAGGATAACTACAACTATCAAATAACTTCATGTGGAAAAGGAAAATACTGATAAATGAATCCAATTTCTTGACTCAAAAGCCCCAACCATTAGCATGCTACCAAAAATAGATAATTGCACACAAATACTAGAAATATGCATGCAAGCTACTCATAAGGAGATTGTTGTGTACCAAAATCTCTAGGTAATGTTGACCATTTCTGTATATCCTTCAAAAAAAATTGATAACTTTATGTAGGAAATAAGGAGATGACAACATAGGCTTTTCCTTTGACATTGACTATTAGTTTATCACTGTATTGATTAGATGTCGCTAGAGTTTAAAATTTTTCAAGCCTTAGAGAGATGCTGTCAAATTTCCAAAAAAACATGATGTCAATGTATGAACAGACTTGATGGTCATTAATATGCATACCAAAACCACAAGGAGATGCCAGTTTGTCATCATGTCCCCACAGTATATCAGTGTTGCTTGATCAAATAATGATTGTATGTTATTCCAGGCATATTTCAAGTTTAGGAATTTTAAAAGTAGGTTTTCATGAAACCATGTGATAACTTGTCTCCAATATTTTTGGATAACAATTCATTTCAGAAAATTGGGAGTCTATTCTTTCACATTACCTAGCATAGCATAGCAATGACACTTTCGTATTGCTTTTTTATATTATTGGATCATGTAGAAAGATCTGAAGCACATCTAGTTTTTGCTATTTCAAAACTTGAATCCCATACCTCCAAGACTCAGTCTCGTGCACATGCCACATACCTAAGATGAAGTGCTCAAGCCGAGCAACAAACATGTTCCTAAAGTCTAATCTGCTTCATCTTAATCCAGGTAATGATTATCAACATACAAGTGTAATCAGTATCAATTATATGGAAACTACCAAAAGAGTTATGTCACAAGGCTATTCAGCTGGAAAAAAGTCTTCATTATGGCAATTGCAATTTATCAGATAAGGAAATACTTCTATCATCTTCACAGATAATGAGAAACCACAAGCTCAAAACACAAGCTCACATCATGAATGAACAGTTTCATCTATTTGGGAGATATAAACCCATGTTCCTGCATCCAGCAGTTAACTCTTTTACAGAAAATGTGATTGACATGCATTGCTATGGTACTTGTTTTCAGACCTTGTTAAGGCATTCCAAATTTTGTTTATCTTTAGTTTATGTTTCTGCATGTCCTCAACTTACCTCTTCTAAAGGAGACTGAATGTGTGGAGGAGGAGTAGAATGCTCTTCAGTATATACAGCAGCTTGCCCCAGGGCAGCCAAAAGAGTCTGTTCTGCCAATCCAATCCTCAACTTTGTCTGTGAAATGACTCCAAAGGAAGGTTTAAAGGTTAAACCAAGAGAAACGAACATTAAAAAAAAAAAAGATTGAGAACATGTTCTAATCATGACCTGAAGCAGACGAATTAGATACTGAGGCTCGCAGTCTGTGGCTGCAACAAGAAGTGCCTTGATATGGTTTTTTTTCTTGTCTTGACTATCCTTCCCAGATTCCTGTTAATATTTTGCAAAAAATAAGGTGAGTTGGTTAAATAAAGCTATATTGTTTAACTTACTTCTGACAGGAAAGGGGGTCTATCCTTCTCCTGCACATTATTTTCCAGATAATGTTTCTTTGTATTCTTTTCTTGTTTGGGAAAGGACAAACTGTGCTGCCTAATGGCCTAATAGAAGAAAGAGTGGATCCAATAAAAGGCCAAAACTGAAAGAAAAAAAATACATGTGTTTCCCTCTATAAATTCTAATGTTCTTTCAACGAGCATCATAAGCCATGAACTAACTCACAAACATGATTGATTCTAAGTTCTAACCAAAGGTCCAGCGCAATGCTCTTTCTTTTCTTTATTTTGGACTGGTAATACTCTATAGAGATGGGATATGAAAATTACAGCAATGCATGGCAATTTTTGTTCGCAAACACCACCCATATGAAGGCCAAAGCTTATTCATACATCAGAATAAAAGTTCTACAAAAACAAATGCATCAATAATGCAACCCCTGCTCCTGCGTGCAAAAAGAAAGTTAACCCATGCCCAAATGAGCAGAGGTTCCAAAATCATAGGTATCAAGTAAGACTTAAGCGTAGATAGTACCTTAGCAATCTGTTGAAATGTGTTGAAAACTTTAGTAATTGTTAATGGATCAGGCTTGCGCATCATAGATTGGGATGACCGGCTTGCTTTTGCAACAAGGCCCAAATCTCCCAAGTCCTGACAATTGAAAATAACATGCATAAAGCAAAGATGAGCTTGAATAACAATCCCAACAAAAATTCGAAAAAACCAGGTTACAAATTCAAAAATGAGTTATTGAAAGTGCAGCTGAAACAACTCAGATGATAATAGTCAGTGCCCTCTATTATATGTGCAACTCATAAGCAGTTTCTTAGAGTAGATTTCATGAATATGACAGATAAATAATCATGCTACTTGTTCTGTATATTAATAGTTGTTGCTTGTGCACATCAAGTCTCCTTGATAAACAAGATGGCAAATCCAAAATGTTAAATTTAGCATTCAAGAAAGCAAAGTGTGGAGCGGATTTAACAGTATGGCATGATTTTTCCTTTCTGTTTTCAGCAAGTTGGATAAGAAAATCATTTTTCAGCAAGTCCAATGGAAGAATTAAAATAAAAACTATATCTAAAGCATTCATAGCAACTTTTTTTTTATGATTCCGTCCCAGACCCATTTCGCTTTTTTGCAATTTGATTAGCTCAAACAAACTTTTCTGTAGCATCACCTATTCTTTTTTAACATGAAGTTAAAGTGCATGTTTCAAGAAGTATGTTTACACGGGCAATTAAAATCATCTTCACGCTAGCAAAAACTGAACAGCAAAACTTAAATGATGCAATCATATAAATAATTAACAGAAAAATCCATTCCCAGTTATTATTTCATTATAATTAAACACAAAACCACCAGTGTAACCACAAAAAGCAATCACCTTATACTGCTTCTTAACCTCCTTCTCCGTCCTCCCACACGCCTCCGCCAGCGCCTTGATAATCAGAGCTTCCCCAATCCCAAGTTCCACTCCCTCGTGCGCAGGGGCAACCTTATTAGCTAACAAATAAACCACGTCCACCAAATCCTCCGGAGTAGTATCCATTACAGTCCTCAACACATTGCAAACAATATCAGTAATCACAATCCTCCCTGTCTCGTTCGCTATCAAATCAAAAGCCAAAGATACAAATATAAACGGAACCCTCTCTCCTTTCTCCCAGTTAGCCACCATCTCCGGCTTAAAATCCCCGGCTTTCTTCTTTAACAATACAATCTTGCTCTTCAGCCCCGCGTTTTTATCCTCAACTCTCAGTTTCTTCGATTGATTGACCTTTAATAGGCTATCAGACCTAGAATTTGGTTCGGATTTAGGCCCATTCGATGTATCTGAAGTGTTAATCAGCTTTGTAGATTCATCAGTTTGGGGACTTTGTACGGAATTGAGGGTTTTATCAGGGTTTTGAGGATGGTCTAGGGTTTTGCGTTTTTTGGGAGAGGTGGATTTTGGTTGGGGTTGGGTTTTCTTCTTGGCGGAGGCGCGGGCGTTGGACATGAGAGCGTCGAAGGCGGAGGGGCGAGAAGAGGACATTGAGGAAATAGGGTTTAGAGAGAGCGTGGGGGTTCTTAGAAATGATGGGGATTTAAGGAAGGGGAGAGAGGAGATGAGAGGGGGGAGAAGCTTGGAGCGGCGCGTGAAGTAAATGTTGCGTATCGAGACGCATGGGCGGAGCCTGAGCATCAATTGGAGGAGTGGGGGACGGTGGCGGGTGACGCGTTCGTTCCTGTTTTATTTAGAGAGGGGAAGAGAGAGCAGTGAGGAAGCTAGTCGAGGGAGGGGAAATGGCGGGAGTTGTCGGGGTTTGACGTTTCTTTCTTTCGTGGTATTTTGTCACACCTATTTCGGTTCCGCATGTCTGAGGTGATTATTTTATTTTAGCCTATTTACTTACACAGTACTATTAATTATTATTATTATTATTATTATACAATAAAATAAATTAAAAGAGGTCATGAAAACATTATTTAGTGTTTTTTTTAATTTTTGAACGGTGGACTATTTTTATGATACTTATATATTATTTCACAACAAGTAACAAAAAAATATCAGTGGTTTACTGGAAAATTGACAGTTGACATGGAAGAGATAAGAGGTTCCACCTTTACCATTTCTTGACTCTCTTTTTTTCTTTTTCTTTTTTTCTAGTTGAGATAAGAGGCTAAACGAGCATAACAAGTTTTTAATAAAAGTTCGATTCATTGAAAGCATTTTCCATTTAATAATCTATCAAAATCTTCTCCTTCTCAAACATTGAATCCCATGAACACATGGATCCCCCTACCAATAGCCATTCCACTCATCCCCTGCCCCACACCACTCGATTCGTCATCTTCAGTGACTACCCAACAACGACAATCCTCAGGTAATCCTTCTTCGTCTCTATCATCCACATCTCTACCATAACCTTCTGGTTCCTCATCTCCACCCACTCCCATCCCTCAAAATCCAACCCAGTTGCAACAACCATCACACCATATGATCATCAAAGCCAAGTCTAATATCAGAAAATCCATTACCAAAATGAACCTAAACACTCAACTTGTCAAAATAAATGATTTTGAGCCATGCACACACACCCAAGCCCTCACCGATCCTAAGTGGCATCAAGGCATGTGTGCTGAGTATGATGCTCTGGTTCTTAACATCACATGATCCCTTGTTCCCCCGGATACCAGTCAAAATCTCATTGGATGCAAATGGGTTTTTCACACTATACATTAATCTGATTGTTCAATTGACAGGTTCAAAGCTCGATTGGTTGCAAAAGACTTTCATCAACACCTAGGTATTGACTATTAGAACACCTTCAGTCCCGTGGTCAAACCGCCCACCGTTCGCATTGTCCTCAGTCTCGCTATTAGTTGTGCCTAGCCTTTACAGTAGCTTGATGTCAACAGTGCCTTCCTTCAAGGCCATCTCTATGATGTTGTGTTCATGTCACAACCACAAGGGTTTGTTGATCTTGATCACCCTGCCTATGTCTACAAACTCCACAAGGCCATCTATGGCCTCAAATAAGCCCCTCGGGCTTGGTACCAAGAGCTTTGGTCATTCCTTCTCCAATACTGTTTCAAAAACTCCTATGCTGACACATCCCTCTTTGTGTATCATGCTGCTAGTAATACAATTTTTCTCATTGTTTATGTTGATGATTTAATAATCACAGAGAGTAATGGTGTTGCAGTCAATCAGTTCATTAGTATTTTGGCTCACTGATTCTCCATTAAAGATCTTGAGCTCTTGGATTATTTTCTGGGTGTGGAGGTACTTCCTAATAAGAATGGTTTGTTGCTCTCTCAACGGTGCTATGTTTTGGATCTCCTTGCATAAACAAACATGCTAGAAGCAAAGCTTGTGCTCACTTCTATGTCAACCAATCCACCTCTAGTTTCAACCTCTAGGTATTCTCTCTCGGATCCTTTCGAGTATCGCTGAGTTATTGGCAGCCTTTAGTATTTACTCATTACAAGACCTGATATTGCATTTGTTGTCAACAAATTATCCCAATATATGCATGACCCTACATCGGACCACTGGCCTTGTGTCAAAAGGCTTATGTGTTATCTTGCAGGCACCAGTGATGACAGTTTATAACTTTACAAAGAGTCTGGTCTTGGCTTGCATGCGTTTTCAGACACATCACTTACCTTGCATGCTTTTTTAGATGCTGATTGGACAGGTGACAAAGATACATTTTGCTCAACTGGTGCTTATGTTGTTTACCTTGGAAAAAATCCAATATCCTGGAGTTCTAAAAAGTAACGCACTTTGCTCTATCTTCCATGGAGGTAGAGTATTGACTAGTTGCCAATACTGCTGCGGAGCTTAATTTTATATGTTATCTCTTGACTAATCTTGGCGTTTTGCTTTCTTGGTGCCCTGTCATTTATTGTGATAATATTGGCACTACACAACTCTGCTCCAACCTTGTTTTTCATTCCCGCATGAAACATGTTGCTATTGATTTTCATTTTATCAGGGACCAAGTTCAATCAGGTTCTCTTCAAAGTAGCTCATGTTGCTTCTAAAGATCAACTAGCTGATGCTTTTACCAAACCATTACCAAGACAAATATTTTTTCAACTAAAAAACAAGATTTGACCTCTCTCCTGAGCTCCATCTTGAGGGGGCATAATATCACAATCACTTGTTAACAATAGATAATCCACAACATTCAGATATAATTTGCACAACTGTAAAGAACTCAAAATTTGTATTTTGAATTCAAACCTTGTGTTTAAATTCAAACTCTATAATCCTCCTAGTTTTAGGATTATGACTGTGTATATATATCAATGTTTATCAGATGAATAAATTAAGTTTGATTCAAACATTTTACCACCCTAAGGCCACTGCCCTGCCCATGACCTCCCTGAGGCCTCCTCTAGCAATTCCAGCACATGCTCCTTGTTACCAGAATATTATGGTACACTTTGAGAAGATGAGAACAAATGGGTTTGTATGATTTGTAGAGAAGGAGTGAGGGATGAGAAGGTGAAGGAGAATTGGAGAGTTATATGGGTTTTGCAGAGGATGAGAAGTGAGAGACAGGAGGTGTAGTGTGAAGGTGAAGGGGAGAACAAATGGCGAATGTTTATTTTGAAATTAAATGCTAACAATATTATTTGGTGGGATTCAAAGAAAAATTTCAGTTTTTTTAATTTTAATCAAACACTTTAACATCAACTTTTTTACAACCTCATATCAAAAAACACCACCTCGCACTCACTAAATATGAAATCAAGGCAAATATTAAGAAAATAGAGTTGAAAGTTGATTTGATTCATCTAACATGACACAACACAACACATCTTAATTTTATATTTAAAAAATAATATCATTTTAAATTTTAGAAAAAAAATAAAATAAGGTTGCAACTACCAAGTTTAATAAAATAGTTTAAAACCAACCATTTACTAGGTGATCAGTGATATGATTTTGGAACTACAAGATTTCCTTCTATGATCTAAGGTTCGAGTCATGTGGTTACTAATATGATGATCATTAAGAACTTATATGGTCGTTAATTTTAGGGATCGTGGAATTAATTGATGTGTGCGCAAGTTGATATGGACATCATTTAAAAAAAATAGTTTATAACCGATACAATTACATGTCCCTTTTTTTGAATAAAAAAAAACAGGCAAACATCTACCATGGGTCTTGTTGATGATAGTAATGGAGTTTTATTGTTTGAATGACTGGATGATATAAAGGGGTCACAGGTGGTCACGTGCTCCTAAGAATAATCTTCTTTTTCTTGTCACGTGAATGATCACCAAAGCAAATCCATCATTAAGTTTCTCACCACAACATTAACTAACACTACACAGCCAAGTCCCTGAAGAACACTCAATTGATGCTTACATCCTCATTCTTCCGTGCTTAAGAATCATGGAAGGTCGTCTTCGAAATTCATGTGAAACCATTTTTCCTTATATATAATTTGAATATTCAGTTTGGATCTTAGTTAATTAGAGTGTTCACGAAAACATTACAGCTCTAACAAGCACGAAATGTGAGTGTTTATAGATGGGAAATCTAGAATTTTATCACTAGCCGTTGAAAAAACAAAGGAGTTAAGAACATGGGATAGGAGCTAAGTGTTGCAATTAATGAAGTAACGAGGACTATTTAATTATTTTTATCAGATTAGAGTGACCAAGTTATAATTAACCCCCGCTTTAAATTTGATTCTGCTTCCACGGGGGGTAAAAGAAACCGAGAAGACAGACTGTGTAAAGCATAGAAAAGGCAACCATAACAAAAAAAAAAACCATTCTTGGTTTCAGCTCTCAGCTCTCTCACACACACGCGCGCGCACTCGCTTTTTCTCTTTCTCAGCCTCTATCGAACCAGCAAAAAAGGGGAGGGTAAATAAGGAGCTAAACCGACATTTCCTTCCCTCTAATTTCTCTTTAAAGAGTCACCATCACCGTTAAACACCATAAAGATTCTGGATCTCTTTGACTGCTACCAGACACTCTCAGGATTGCCAAGCTTCAGAATTTTTGTCTAGGGTTTTGATGTGATAATGGAGACGGTGACAATGAAGAAGTACAACAGGCAAGTAAGTCCAGAGAGAGCAAAAGTGTGGACAGAGAAGTCACCAAAGTATCAACAACAGAACCGTAAAGTCCCTGTTGTTTATTATCTCTGTAGAAATCGTCAGCTTGAGCACCCTCATTTCATTGAAGTCCCTCTTGCTTCATCTGATGGTCTCTACCTTAGAGGTATTTTTAGTGAGGTTTTTGAACTGGGTTTGTTTTGTTTTTGTTTTTGAGAGTGAACGTAATGTGATGTGATGTTGCAGATGTGATCGAGAGGCTTAATGTACTGAGAGGCAGAGGGATGGCTTCTCTGTATTCTTGGTCTTCTAAGAGGTCAAAGTCACTGCCTTTCTTCTGTTTTTAGTTTTATGGACTGTTTGATGTGATAATCATGGCAAAATTGAAATTTTAACTTCTTTCGTTGAAAAAAATTGTGGGTTGCTCCTAGTTTTTCCTGTTCTCTAAATTTAGTAGAATAATCGTTTTGGTTAGTTTTTAGCTGGGTTTACCATACATTTCCTTGTGCTAATTTTTTTGTTTGTTTTGTTTCTGTTATTGACTGCAGAAGCTATAAGAACGGATTTGTATGGCATGACCTTTGTGAGGATGATTTAATTCTTCCTGCTCATGGAAGTGAATATGTTCTCAAAGGTTCTGAACTCTTTGAAGAATCTAATTCAGGTGGGTTACTTAAATCAATTTAAGTGACGGGTTAGTTGTTGTTTTATAGTAACATTAAGGATAGGTTAAAGGGCTGAGAGCTTGAATTAATCTCCACAGATCGTTTCGCACCTGTTGGAACCATAAAAATGCAAAATCTGAAACTATTGCCAGAACCCGCATCTTCTAGAAGTCAAGATGATTCCTCATCGTCTGCGAGTTTGAATGGAAAGGAAACAAAGCATTCTCAGGAAGATGAAGTATCCCCTCCACAGCAACGTCCTGGCTCCTCTGGCGTGTCTCCTGAGTCCACAGTTGGAAAGAAATCTTCATGGAACGGCTCTCTTAGCTTGACAGAATACAAGATTTACAAGAATGATGGATTCACAAATGCCTCAACACAGACGGAGGAAAATGTAATCAAACCTAAATTCCGAGAAACCTGTTCAAGGGGTGTCTCGACTGATGATGGTTCTCTGGAACAGGAATGCAATGAGAATGATCAAAATCGGTTTCCAGAGGTGAAAGAAAATTCTGAGATATGTGAGAATCCTGTTTCCCCACATCCATCTTCCTCTAGTGCATCATCATCTGGTGGGAAGACTGAAACTTTGGAGTCTCTTATTAGAGCTGATGTTAATAAAATCAACAGTTTTAGAATCCTTGAAGAGGAAGATATTCGAATGCCGAACAATGCAAGGCTCAAGGCCTCTAGTATGCTGATGCAATTGATATCCTGCGGGTCAATTACAGTGAAAGATAACAGTTTTGGACTAGTTCCAACCTACAGGCCGAGGTTTACTCATTCAAAATTTCCGTCTCCATTGTTCTCTACTTCTATGATGTTAGGAGAGCTTGATTGCTTGTCAGAGAATCCGAGGATGATGGGCCTCAGATCGGAAGAAAAGGAGTATTTCAGTGGGAGCTTGATTGAGACAAAAATGCTTAAGGAAGGAGATGGACATCCTAGTTTGAAGCGTTCTTCTTCCTTCAATGCAGACAGGTCAACCTTTTTTCAACTCCCTGGTTTTAAATTCTCCGCATATCATTTAAATTCTCTTGCTGCTGGTTGGTTGTTGTGGCACCTAAGAAGCTAATACTCGACATTCTTACATATTTTGCAATAGGAGTATGCACAAACTGTGGGTTGGCTTGTTGAATGATGAATTTAATTAGCTTCAACAATAGGCATGTTAACCACTTTGTGGATGGTTGAGAATTTTACAGGATAGGTGTGTAGAAAGATTGACACACATCAGAAATGTTCTGGGGACAGCCTAAGTTGACTCTTCTCTTGACTGATTATTTGAATGTTCTATTAGGCTAATTAACACAGCTGGTTAAGGTTGTCAACTAGCTATTCTTGAGGCAACATGAATGAACCAAGCTTGAGTGTCCAGCTTGGCTCTTAGGCTTGATAAATAGAACTCACAATGTCAGTCATTGGATGTGCTTACTTTTGTTTTTCAGTTTAATGTGGATTGGAGGGATCCTATAATGTTGGATGTTTCATGATGGTGATTACTTGGTAGAGCTAAAATCTTTTCTTAATGTAGACTTGCAAAACTGCTGCACCACTTTCTATAAACTTACTACTTGCCATGCACTTCAGGTGTCAATAATTAGGTCACATTCACTGTCCCACTGTGTTTAAAGCCATCCTAGTGTGTTGATATTCAAAAGCGCAAAGCTTTCTTGCTCGAAGAATTTTCTAGGTTATAGCTGTTCTGCACAACAAAGGGTCATATGAGGTCATTATGTTACCAATTATTATTTGTATGATGTAAAATTGTAATGCTGTTAGGTTATTGTCATGGTAATTGATCCTGCTGTATGATGATCTTGTACCAAGTTGCTGTGGAGCATAGAAATTTCCTGATGTGAAATGAATCTGTTTATAATCACCTGTTTCAACTTTAGTTCTTTCCTTTCATAGAGACACAACATTTTCTTTTGCTTGATTGAAAAATAAAAGAAGGAATTGAGGTGGCTTTGTCCTCCCCCCACCCACCAACATGCCTTAACTGTAATAATGATAGTTCAGGTGGGGGTCATGGATTTATGGACTTGCTTCATGAGTTTTATTTATTGAGTTTTTATTAGAATACTGAACTCAATTTTTACACAGGAAATAGGTCTACTTTCTTCCTTATTTTTTTGCCCACCTTAATTAAAAATGCAAATTAAATTGCAGGACGTTTAAACAACCAGATTCAGTTGAAGACAATGACGAGTCAACCTATGGACGCTCAAAATGCATTCCACGATCAATAAAAGCCTCGCTATGCAAGCAACCGCAAAGTGAATCCTTGCAATCGCCTGTTTCTGATAAACCTAGAAACTCCTCTAACGGGGCTGATGGATCTCAACTAATGCACGATAGCTCGTCAAATGGTGGCAGTAAAAGAGTCACAGAGCCTGGTTCAGGTAAAAATCAATCAAAGAAGCTCAATTCTTTCAGAGAGGAGGAGAGGGTAATCAAAATCGAAGAAAGTTAAGTGTTGACTCCGATCCATTCTAAAAGTAGCTGCTGAAGTTTAATCTTGTGTTATCAGATTTTGACAGTATCCTCATTTCCTCCCAGCAGGCTTGCTTCTGGAGCTCGGGTTATAATCCACTCCAAAGCACCTTGTGAACCTTCTGTTTGCAGTTCTTAGGGCACAATTTGAAGGCAGGCCGAGACCAATGGTACAAACAATTGGTTCCATTTGAAAAAGTGCTGATTGTGTAAAACTACTAGTTTTCAAACTTTCTTTAAATTTCAAATGATGGTTGATTTATGTGCGGGTCCATGTAATGATCCTGTAAATGTAAAAAGTTTTGGAGGTAGAGAAAAACAGGAAAAAACCCTTTTGCGAGGGTGCAGCAAGTTCAGGCATTGTCTACAGTGTCACAGCTTTTTAACTGGACAAGAAAAGTTTTATATTCACGCGTTGCTGAAGAGCTTCTTCCCTTCAAAACTGCTGTCACGGAATCATCCCTTCTCAGTATTATATATTTATCAACGAGAAAAGGTATCCCAGGCATTACGAGGTAAAGTTACCATTCTCACTGGATTCATATGGTCAATATCAAGTTATAATTTATCGGTTGACTGATTGAGATTAAAAAGGTGGTTGACTTGATACCAAAACCTTCTCTGGGTAATTTAAAACCACCTGTAACATGTCGGGTTGCTGGGGGTGTATGATATTGCCAGTGCCTTGTGTGTTATTTCTATTTTTTAGAAGAAAACTCTACCGACAAATTGTGGCCAATCTAGTGGAAAGAAACAGGAAAAGTTATATATTCACGTGCTAGTGAATAGCTTTTTCCTCTGGAATGGTGAATGAGGTTCTGCCAATGAGGTTTCAGCCTGGAAAGAAGCCTCGGGCACCGAGAAAACACTGGCAGGGCTGTTCGGTCTAAAGGCTTTTTTTATTATTAGTATTGGAAAAAGGGCAAATTGAGTTTGACTTGAGGAGGGCTTTCTCGAAGCATGATATGAATTAGTCAATCCGTCTAAGGTATTGTCCAGTCTGAACCGACCATATCAAGAGAGAGAAGACAAGCAAGCTACTGTTCAGTTGTCAAAATACTGTAGCTGTCGCATCAGATTTCAGGACTCCAATTTGAAAATAATAACAATTGTTTTTATTCAAATCATACGTGCAAGGATGTGCTCTGCAGGCAGGCTTGGTTTGAAGACAAAAAATCAACGTGCAACCAAATCATACGTGCAAGGGCGCGCCGAGCTTAGGAAGCATTGAATTATTCAGAGGCGTGGACTGCTCCCTAATTTTTTTTGATGAATGGTTGGTTATCTGGGTATCTTATGTGCATTTCGATTATTTTTCTTACCTACTGAATATCTCGCAAACTTAGGGTACTGCTAAGGAAGCTCTCTACCCTTTAACCACCGGGCCTCACCCCTGGTGACTGCTCCCTATTTTGTCCCTACATGAACTTGCATAATTGTAAATGAAATTATGAGAAATATTAGAGAGTTTTTGGAAAAATAATAATTAAAATAATAGATTTAATTATATCTTTTTTCACATCTATATATCTATATATTATATTTACAAATGAGAAATTATTAGATTAACCCTATTCATTTCCATGGGATCAAACAGAGGGACATACCATCCATTCTACCTCCCACAATCAAAAGAAAAAGAAATGGGAAAAAAGTCAATCTCTATTTTGTTTTCTTGATTTGGGGAGAGGAGCCATAACTGAGCTGTGCTGGTTTTAACTTTTGACCCCTGGGCTCAATGAAGAAACACGGGTACATGGAAGGGTAAAATGAATAGAGATTGATCACCAACCCATTTGTGAACAAGAAAATCCATATAAACCTGACATAACAAAAAATTTCCTTTCCTGTGAGGAATTGTCTCGAGAAAGATCTTTTAACTGATACAATGTAGATGGATTTCCTTCCCTGCTGGCATGTTAACCATGCAAAATAATGGCAACTTCATTTAATCTTATTGCTTCTGATGAAATAGGTGATTGATTAGCTAATTATTTCAGTCATCCTTGATGGGCATGATGCAGCAGGGCCTCCTCGTGTCTGTCTGGTATTGTATGAGTTGCAGCTCAAGCATTTATTTGCCACAATGTGGAATTGCACCCGGGAATTTGCTCCGCAATCGTTGCAGAGAATCCACGCCTGGTTGTTGTAATCAAAAACCAATCAGAAATTTCCATGGATAATGGCTATTAAGGCATTCTTTGTCAACTTTAGATTCTCACCATTTTATTCTGTAAAGTTTCAGGCATCGGAGTTGCTGAAATCTGCATTGGAATTTAAAACACAGTCGAGATACATGAACTGGGACGACATGGGAAAATTAAACAGGAATGCAGACAAGGATTTTGACTACCTCTTCATCAAGCTTTTTCCATAATCTGGTCATATCACATATGGACTTGGAGCAAACTGGGCATGAATACCTGCAGAATCAAGTTATACATGAACCAACCCACTAGCTGACATTTTCCAGATGAGAGATGGAAGGAAACATGAAACAGAAATGCTGCAAAGTCAAAGATAGTTTTTTTTTGTTGTTGTCATATAACAGAAATGCTGCAATGAGAAATTTCAGGGATGCTATATGTTTCTAGAAAAAAGAACAGATGTGATAACATTATTGAATCTGAAGTTCATTAAGGAGGGTAGAGCAAAATAAAAGTAGTATGAATTTGAGCAAGAGGCTTAGTACTTACCGGCGGTGCTGTTCCATCTCTCTCAAGCATTCCAAATGTATTGTGTGTCCACAAGGCAACACAGTGATATCTCTCATAGTGTCAAATAGAAACTGTATGAAAAAAAACCTCTCTAGGTATCCAGAATACTTTTCAAAATCTTCGATACATAGGTGTTAGTTACATTGTATGAATGCTTTGTTTACCTCGAAACAAACAGGGCAATTATGGTGCATAGCCCTTTCGATGCAACGGTGTGCATCCTTCATTAACATTGAATAACAACAGCCTGGTGAACAAAAATATCTTGAAATATCAGTTTGATTGGTTCAAAAGAAGGAGAAAAGGGGAAAATAGATTGCAGTTTTCAATTCCAATCAAGGTTATTGGCTTGTTATCTTCCCACTCACCGCATTTGTTGCAATGGAAGAAATTTTCCTTTCCTCCAGTTCTGTAAAGGCAACGACAACAAAATCAATGAGCTTAAACTTGTAATTCGTATAGTATTCAGAAGAAAGCTATTTGGGCCATGAAAGTGCTTGTTAAACTTGTAACTTGATATGAATACACAATGTGAAAGTAGTGTGCACAAGAAGGTCCAGAACTCCAGATAGGCTATGAATTTGTTACTGCTCGTATGGTGTAGCCGATCAAAGAACTAGAAATGAACTGAAGAAGAAAATAGCGAGACAGGAATTAGGTGTATTACCTGCATATTCCACATTCATCACAATGGTATTGATTTTTTGAAACCTGAAAAAAGAAATCATTTCACATTAGTACAAAAACTGTTTATATTAGCAAAATGGAAGTAAAAAAGATCACCAATGAGAGGTATGGAAAATCACATCATCATCGAAGAACTTGCACTTAGAACAGTAGTATTTCCCCATGCAAACTCCACAGTTTATGCACTTTTGCTGAACCTGTTCAATGTGACACTGGAATATTAAGAATTCGCACACTTCTATCTTAATTGTCAAAAATCCTTTGACTTGCACTCATCTAATTTCATGTTGCACACACTTACATCTTGTTCGGTGTCACAGAGGGAGCAGATAACCTGAGAGTAAAGTTTAACAGGAGACAATTAGAGAAAACTAAGGAATCCACCACAATAAACCCTGTTTAAAAATGACATTAAAGATACATTATGACATAGTTATCTGACCCGGCTCAAGGCTAAAGTTGTGCCTTGGCCGGTTAAACTTCAAAATAACATCATTTATATATATATATATATATATATATATAAATAAATCCTTGGAATTGTTGTTGGTTGAACTGCAAGGTCACCTGATTATTGACTGGGCTAACATCCACCTAGTCCGAAAGGAAATCTAGGCCAAGCTTTGAGATTATGGCCTAAGGCCCTCAGCCTAACCTTATCCTAGAAAAAACACGCAATTATCTCATTGGTTATATGTGATGTGGAAATCGAAAGAGACATCTTTTATCATAAAATAAACTTTATCCAAAATCATCTTCCTGTTTTGTATTCATTCTTGCGAGTCTTCAGGAATAGTCCAAGCTTTACCCACTACCTCTGTCCATATATTTCTGTCTTTGTCTCGAAAAAATATGCAAAATTGTTGAGACGACGAATTGCCTTCGTACCTTTTGAGATATAATGAAAAAAAAAGGCACACAAAAGTGGAATATTCAACCACATGCTCCCATAGAATCGTTTTAGCCATCAAACAAGGCTCCTCTATTGCAATAGATTAACATGACTAAAAAATGACTGCCAAGCAGCGGAATGGCATGGAGTGTATAGATGAAACGAATCAAGTGCATTCCAACTCAATCAGACTGTGTACCTCCTAACAATCTCGATTCAGGAACACATAATAATTACGAGAGATGATTGGGAAAAGTCTATTGCAGAAAGAAATCAAAGAATACCTTCGTGACCTCATGGCGTGGAATATCATGTTGATCAAGTGGGTTGGTTTCCAAACCATTCTGTTCATACAGAAAAAAGGTTAAGCATTAACAAACCATCTACTAAGAACATGAATTATCTGTCAAAGAGCAAGAGGAGAAGGGAGCAAAGAAGAAAGATCATAGCTTTTTGTACAAATATACCTTGACATCGTTATGACAATGCCTGCAATCAAAGATTTCATTGCAACAGGGCGCTCTAATCTTGCATCTCCTCCTATAATGTGAGCATCTAATTGGAGCAAGGAAAATTAACAAAGAAAAATCTCGAATCAGTCTACAAAAAGGGCAAGGGACCAAAATGTAAAATGAATTTGACATCAGAAAATAAGACATACCCATAATTCCCCAAACCAATCTGCATCTTTGATGCTTCTGCATCTCCATATTGAAGAAAATCTGATTGTGCCACGAATGCACTCTCCATTCTCTGCAATTCTAGAAGCTCCTCAACACCTGAATCCATAAACACAGCAAACTCAATCAACAACTGTTTCATCTAAAAGAACAGAAATCAATGAAAGAAAGAGCAAAACACAAACCCAGAAAAGAACTTTCAGATAAACACAAAGCTGATCAAGCTTTTAGAGAGAATAAGAGAAACCCACTCTTCCCTCTTCTCTGTGTCCACACGAAAATCAAATCTAACTAGTATTGAAAGGGCTGAGTCAGAGACACGCAAGGCAGGCAGAATAAATTAACCTGCAAGAGAAAAACTACCTAAAATAGAAACCGAGTAGCTTGTTTCCAAGTAAACAACGTCCGCACCAGACACGAATGCGCTGTTATAGTAAAACGTATGGATGTTGGATTTGGGAGGTTTTTATTTCTTGAGACTGTCTGACTCTATACAGTTGTGAGCGAGTTTGAGTCCAATCACTCAGTAGTAAGCATGGGCTGTGAGCATAAATTCGACGACTCGTTTGCCCTTTTTTTAATGCTTTGTGTGGTCGGTGGCGGGAAAGATTGGATTGGACAACCAGGGGCTTGGGATGTTAACTGCTTTTTAACCGTAAACGGAGTTTTGGAGATGACAAAGTATTTGAGCATCACGCGCTTTATTGTGGGTACTTCGTATTAAGCTCCTACCCATTTATTATAATTAAAATTAGTTTAATATCGGCTCGCATTCATTTTTATTTTTAATGTATTAGAATATTTTTTTATATTACCATTATAATACAATATAAAATAAAATTATAATATTTAAAAAAGAAAAGAAAAGAAAATCAAAATGACATTATACTTATCCAGAATGGGAGGTGACTGTCACATTGATACGAAACGCGTGGACAATGATCAGGTCAAACTGTTGATGGTATATCCAAAAGTGCGAAGTGACACTGGACTTGGAGAAAACAGCTATTGTAGTGGCGCCGCCGCCTCTGCCGCCCCTAGTTTTACAAATAAAACAGAACCGGATACGTCCACCCACGTACCCATCCAATTGGATAGGATCTGACTCTTTGCTGATGAGGCATGGACCCCATTAGTCTTATCTATCTCAAGCCATGCCATCATTGACGTTGTATCGAAATATTCTTTATGGTTACGAAACATGATTTTTTTACATGTTAATATATTGTTGTTTATTTTGTTTTGACCCCAATATTTTTTATATGATCAATTCTGTTTTAATTTTGTACCAAAGGTTCTGGTTTTATTTTATCCATTATGTTTAAACCAAATGATGTTTTTTTAAATGATAAATAAATTTACAATATCAATTATATCTCTTAATTATACCATTAAATTGAGATAAAATTTTACGAGGAATCTCTTGATATATTTATATTATATTAAAATTTCAGAGCAATCAAAGAATATAATAACCTTGCGGAATTGATGATGAATTCTCGTAATATTATACATGTTCATAATTTTATTCAGAAAAATTATTTTATTGTGTCCTTTTAGATTAAATTGCATAATTTTAAGTAATTTTATTTTTAGATTTGATTTTTTTTGAATTAGTGTGTGTGTATGTATATATATATATATATATATATATAGTACAACCCCCGAACGGCACAAACCGAAACAGAATTGACAAATGATTAGATTTTAATAAATAATATTTTAATATGTATTAAAAAAACGTATAATTTAGGACCCTATTAACACAGATGCAAATGAAAGAAGGAGCTTTTTAGATATTGATACCAAGTTGAATAAAAAATGAATATATAAATTTATCATAAATTGATTTTATTTAAACCAATTAAAAGATCACGTTATAACTTTTGATTCAAGATGTGTATTGATTTGTTTTTGGACTATTTTATATTTTAATAATTTTTGATTAAATTCTTTTTTTAATTAAATTACAAAATAAAATGATACAGTAGTATTAAATTTTAAAAATCAACACTGTTTGTTCTCTCTCCAATAAATCAAAGACAAAAACAATCTAAAAGATATGATTTAAATGATTTAGTGAAAAACATATTATAGTACATTGAAAGCTTATATCATACTTTTGATTTTAAATACATATTATATATTTAATTTATATCATAAATAGGAGATTGAGTGTTGGTTGATTTAAAACCTTATAACTTCTCAATTATATTTTTTTCTTAATAAAAGTAGAATGAGCTATAGTATTCTTTTTTTTCCTTAAAAAAAAAACAACATCAAGTAAGAATTTAAACTTGACATGCATAAAGAAAAATAAATAGATTACATATTCTTTAAATTTCAACTTAGTAGCGTCAATCCAATTGAGTTAACTCAGTAGCATCAACCTGATTGAGTCAAATTGGTTGAGTTCACTCGATGTTATAGGCCTGTTTGTTTGGTTCATTTTTTTTTTTGTCAAGTTTTTGGGTTTTAAAGTAGTGTTCACCCCTTTAAGTTTATCTAGATAATTTTATAATTTATGAAAAATGGTTTTTCCAAACATTGACTTATAAAGAATTATTTTTTTAATTTACGAGAATTAACAGTATTTACCGATATTGGATTTACAGACAGGCTGACATTTAAAATATCAATAATTAATCTGAAATTTATTACAGTTATCCAAAATAGATAAATTCACTATTTTTTTTTTTGAAATACAGGGAGTCAACTCCAGGAAATTTCGTGCAATTAGAACATCATTTCTAGAAGAGTAGAGAGAGGTGCTGAATGCAAAAGAAATAATAGAGGGATGTACGTACGTAGGAAAGGCATGAACTAAAGACATTGAAACAGTTCTTCACAGCTCGAGCTGAACTCGTGCAAGTATGAGGCTGATGAGGCATTCATAATTTCTTTAATGTTTTTCAACGAGCTGGAGATCATTTGGTGGATATGGGAACGTGCTGATGTTGTCGAATCCACTTCCGAGCGAGCTTAAATTGTGTGCCTACACACTCGTCGTCTGAAAATTAGAATATTAGCTATGATTGATTATATATATATATATACACTTCAGTAGCTAAAGGGCTGATTCTTTTGCTCGCATCATGGTAGAGTTTACTGGGGATTCCTTATCTGGCATGCATGGATAATTTTAAAGCTGCATCTTGTTAACTGGCTGTGAGATCCATCTAATAAGGAAACAATATTTATTGTCGATCTGCTAGATGGTCCATGCCTCCATTGCCGTCAGCATCAAAAGTCAAAGGGAAGTACAGATCGAGCTAGCCAGAGAGTCATCTCTAGCTGGTTTCAATGGCATGTGTTTCCCCCATCGGATATATAGGAACGAACGAGCGAAAGAGAACGTTGGATATCTAAGCAAGCAACCAATTAGATCACGCGAGGACGACGTACGCCTGACCCATCATAGTCTGTTTGGTTAGTGATTACAGAACATATCACGACAACTCGAGCAAGTGTGGCCTCTATCTGATCAAACTGGGATATGTTTACAGTTAATTGATCTTGAGAGTAAACATGATCTATATCTCAACTGGGATGGCCTGACCCATCATAGCTAGCTTTCACTCGAGGATTTGAGGTCCAAGAAGGGAATTTGTGATACCTAAATCTCACATCGACCAGGAATGAGAGAGAGAGCATATAAACTCCCACGTAATATATTTGCTACTAAACTTGGAGCTTTAGGGTTTTGATTGTCCGAGGATAACAGCTAGCACCCAATTCATCAAGCTTTGAATATTATGAAAGTAAAAATGTTATTGGAGCAGCCCTCACTGCTACTTCAACTGCATCACCAGGGAGCTGAAAACCTTAATTAGGCTAGAAATTAGACGGCCTCCAATATAAAAACCCTATTTCATATAAAAACCTTGTTCCTGTTAAAGTTTCAGATCAATTAGTTGAAGTTAGATTGAGAATATCAATAATTTGTTATAGTTCTAATAGAATCATGTATAAATACCACCTAAGTACTGCACAACAAAGTAATCAATAAGGGAGAAATTCACTTACCAATCTTCTTCTTCATATTCAACCCGACTTTCCTCCTCTGTCTCTTCTCATTATTCTCCGTTATAAACAAACTTTCCTAACAAATAGTATCAGAACCTAGTATTAAATAACCAAGAAAGTATCAAGAAACTGTGTGATTGAAAAGAAAGTAAAAGAATTACAAATAAAAGAAAAGCAAGCAGAAAAGATTGAGTATGGCAGAATCAAACCACTTTGTGCATGCATCAATACCAAGATTTGATGGTCATTATGATGATTCGGCTACTCTCATGGAGAATTTCCTAAAGTCCAAAGAGTACTGGAGTTTAGTAGAGAAAGGAATTGCTACAACAAGAGGAGAAGGAGTGCAAGCCAAGAGACAACAACAAAAAACACTTGAAGAAAAAAAATTGAAAGATCTGAAGGTCAAGAATTATTTATTCCAAGCCATTGACAGAACCATTCTTGAGACCATCTTAAACAAAGAAACTTCGAAGGATATTTGGGAATCCATGAAACTAAAGAATCAAGGTTCCACTAAGGTGAGGCGTGCCCAGTTACAAGCACTAAGAAGGGAATTTGAGATTCTTGGAATGAAAGGAGGAGAAAAGTTTAATGAATACTTTGCAAGGACATTAATAGTTGCTAATAAAATGAAAGTGCATGGTGAAAAGATGCAACATAATGTAATTGTTGAGAAAATATTGAGGTCAATGACCTTTAAATTCAACTATGTTGTTTGCTCCATAGAAGAATCCAATGATCCTTCTTTCATGTCTATAGATGAGCTTCAAAGTAGTTTTTTAGTTCATGAACAAAGGATGCATGGACAAAATGAGGAAGAGCATGCCTTAAATATCACTAATTCTGAGAGAACTAGAGGGAGATATGAGCATAAAAGTGAAGGAAGGGAAAGACTTCGAGGAGGAGGTTTTAGAGGAAGGGGCAGACAAACCTATGATAAATCATTGATCCATTGCTATAATTGCCAAAGACTGGGACATTTTCAATATGAATTTCCCAATAGAGATAAGAATGCATACCAAGCTGAACTGGAAGAAGAAGAAGAAGAGATGTTATTGATGGCCTATGGAGATATAAAACAAACAAATGGAGAAATTACATGGTTTCTTGACTCAGGCTACAACAACCACATGTGCGGTAACAAAGAGTGGTTCTTTTGATTTTGATGATCAATTTAGACAAACTGTGAAGCTTGGAGACAATTCGAAAATAATGGCTATAGGAAAGGGGAACATCAAGCTACACATTAGTGGAATAACATAGGTATTTACTAAAGTTTATTTCATACGTGAAATTAAGAACAATCTCCTGAGCATAGGTCAAATACAAGAGAAAAACCTACAAGTCATCATAAAAAATAATATATGCAAAGTGTATCATCACATGAGTTTTATAAGTTTTGCAATATTTTTTTTTTGGATATCCATATAGGATCGGGGGAACCACGTGACCCGGAAAGCGCACTTTGTGGGCCCAGGGCACGCGTAAACCTCCGGCTGTCCCAGGCTCTTACAGGGGACCATTAGGCCGATGAGTAGCCTACAGCTCGAACCCTGCACTCCTTGAGGGAATTGCAAGGCCTCTGCCGCTCGGCTACACCCCTGGGGACAAGTTTTGCAATATGCATGGGATTAAGAGATAACTAACCAGACAACTAACCACTACCTATACCCCCCCACAACAAAATGGGGTTGCAGAGAGGAAGAATCGCACCATAATGAACATGGTGCGTAACAAGTTATCAAGTAAGGGGGTACCTAAGCAGTTCTAGGTAGCGGCTACTAACTGGTCCATCCATGTGATAAACAAAAGTCCTACTACTGTTGTGAAGAATGTTACACATGAAGAAGTCTGGAGTGATAAGAAGCCAGATGTTGAGCATTTCCGTGTCTTTGGGTGTGTGGCTCATGTCCATATACCTGAAAACCAAAAAAAACTAGATGATAAGAGCTTCAAGTATGTGTGGCTAGGAGTCAGTGAAGAATCAAAGGACTACAAACTTTATGAACCAGTTGGCAAGAGAATAATAACTAGTCGAGATGTAATTTGTGTTGAAATTGAAAAATAGAGTTGGGATAGAAGAGTAGAAGAGATGCAACATGATGAGCTAGAATGTGCAAACAACAATGAAGATAATGATAATAATGAAGAATTAGCGGATGAACACAATAATGGAGGGTCAACATATGAACACAATAATGAAAAATCAGCAGATGAACACAACAATGAACCTTTTGATAGCATTGGCATCACCTCATCAGGTAGCATACTTGAAAAAGAATTACCACAGAATTCTACTCAATAGAGGAGCAGAAGAGAACCAACTTGATTAAAAGATTATGTTACCAATGAAGAATTGTCTGAAGAAGAGGAAGGAACACACAATCTTGCAATGTTCACTACAGCTGATGATCCAGTGACATTTGAAGATGCATTTTAAAATATAAAATGGAGAGAAGCAATGGATATAGAGATGAAATCCATTGAAAAGAATAAGACATGAGAATTAACTGTTTTGCCAACTGGAGCAAAAACAATAGGTGTGAAATGGGTATTCAAGGCAAAATTCAATGAAAAAAGCAAGGTGGATAGGCACAATGATGCGAACCTCGTGATCACGTGGTCACATAACCCATAACCAAGAATATGATATGATTCCGAAAAGCCAAAATAGGTCTAATAGGAGTGTGACACAATGGAAACCTGCCCCAAGACACTAACACTATTGAAATGAGTAGAATGATGCCACGAAGCCAGTTGATCTTCGATAATTCAAATTTAGTTCATTCAAGAACTAAAGAATGCAAGAATCACTCTCACACATATACTGAAAAGTTCAGAATTAAAATTAATCAATGGCTGCCAGAATTAGGGTTACATGTATTTATATAGTTCTTAAAAAGTAACCCTAATGGACCCCTTATGTGTACTTGAATGAGGTCCACTCAAAACTGACCCAAAATCCTAAATTGAAAAGCCCATGACTTAATCCAAGTAAGCCTTGGATCCTAGCTTAAAATAAAGTTTTAATTAAACCCAAACAAGCCGTGTGTTGTAGCTAACAAAATTAAATAAAACCCATAAGGTTTATTTATTATCTTCCATCCAGCCTATCAATTCCATGTTTCTAAGTTGTAGCAGGATTGTTTTGGCTCCTTTGTTGTCCTCACTTCATGGCCCAAATAAAACCGGGTTGGACCCCTCCTACACATATTTACTTCAATGGTCCTTGCAATTATGACTTAGATGACACCTTCAAAACCATGAATCAAGCCCCTAAACATGTAATAAGTCTTTGTTGGTGTTTCTGGGCCGGTTCGCATCATCAAGGTCAGACTTGTGGCAAAGGGGTACTCTTAAAGGCAAGGGATTGGTTATAATGAGGTGTTTGTACCGATAGCTAGATGGAATACAATTAGAACAATCTTAGCCCTAGCAGCCCATAATGGCTGATATATTTTTCAGTTAGATGTCAAGAGTGTATTTCTACATGGAGAGTTATTTGAAGCAATATTTATGGATCAACCACAAGGATATGAAAAATATGGATAAGAACATAAGGTTTATAGGCTGAAAAAGGCATTGTATGGGCTTAAGCAAGTGCCTCGAGCATGGTACAACAAGATTGAGACATATTTTCTCAAGGAAGGTTTCGTAAGGTGTTTTTGTGAACACACTTTGTTCATTAAGAATCGAGATAGAGGAATGATATTGATTTTAAGCCTATATGTGGATGACCTTATCTTTACAAGAAATAATGAAAAGATGTTTAAAGGTTTTAAAGAATCAATGATGAAAGAGTTTGATATGTCTGATCTTGAAAGAATGAAATATTTCTTGGATGTTGAAATGATACAAAATGCCTAGTTTATATTCATCTGCGAAAGGAAATATGCTAAGGAGGTGTTGGAAAGGTTTGGAATGGAACAAAGAAATGTTGTACAGAACCTTATAGTGCTAGGATGCAAGTTGACAAAAAAATGCAGATGATGCAACAAATGTAAATGCTACAGAGTATAAGCAATTAGTGAGAAGTCTGTTATATCTTACAACCACTAGACCATACCTTATGTATGCAGTCGATTTAGTAAGTAGATACATTGAAAAACCTACTGAGATGCATCTCCAAACAGCTAAAAGGATATTGAGGTACTTAAGGGGAACCACTGATCTAGACATTGTATATAGAAGAGGTGATGAAGTAAAACTAAGGGGATTTGCTGACAGTGACTATACTGGAGACATTGATGATAGGAAGAACACATCTGGGTATGTATTTATGATTGGTACAGGAGTTGTTTCTTGGTCCTCAAAGAAGTAACCTGTTGTGACACTATCAATAGAGGCAGGATTTATAGCAGCAGCATCATGCGCATATCAAGGGGTTTGGTTAAGAAGAATTCTTGAAAAACGAGGTCATACTCAATCATCCAGCATTGTGATCTATTGTGACAACAATTCTACTATTAAGCTCTCTAAAAATCCAGTATTGCATGGTCGAAGTAAACACATAGATGTTAGATTTCACATCCTGAGGGATCTCACACAATGGTGTTGTGGAACTAGTGTATTGTAATACACAAGAGCAGGTGGCTGATATTATGTTTAAACCCATAAAACATGAAACTTTTCTAAAGCTACGGGACAAGCTAGGCATGTATGAATTGATAAAATTGAACTAAAGTATGACAATTTAGTTCAAGGGAGGGTGTTAAAGTTTTAGTTACAAATCAATTAGTTGAAGTTAGATTGAGAATATCAATGATCTGTTATAGTTCTAACAGAATCATGTATAAATACCACCTAAGTACTACACAACAAAGTAATCAATAAGAGAGAAATTCACTTATCAGTTTTCTTCTTCATATTCATCCGAAGTTTCCTCCTCTGTCTCTTCTCATTATTCTCTGCTATAAACAAACTTTCCTAAGAGTTTCCCGATCAAACATTGTCAGAATAACCTTTCACACTGTCCTTGAATAAATTCAAGTATGTGTGCATGCGTCCTTTTCTCTTTTCTTTTTGTTACGCAACCATTTGGTGTTTCTTTTTTTACATTTATGTCTCGATTTCAAAACATTTCTGTTGTTCGTTTATATAATTTCAATCCACACCTAAGAATAAACTAAGTCAAAATTATACATTTCAAATCTTAAATACAATAAAAATATAGAAATTCAACCGATATGACATAATAAACTTGATAAGTATAAAAACAACTTGAACAACTACTAAAAATATAGTTTGAAGAAAAATTCAAGATGATATATTCTTTAGAAAATTATCGATATGATAATATATTGGATCAACGCGGGTTAACTTTCCAAATCAATGATCCGGGTCATGAGATTATAGTACCCTCAAATAAAGCAAATAAAAATAATTATCTAGATTTTGTCTGCCCTAAAATTTTAACCTAGAATATAACAATATATCAGGAAACTCTTCAAAAAATTTAACTTGATTTAACAATTTAATTGATAGATATAATTGATAGCATAAAACAACAGAATAAGTTTTTATCTAGAAAAAACCCTTATTTGGTTGTAACCACAACAAGTGATGGGAGCAATTTAATACGTTAATCCCAATGTGTTTTTAAGCAAAGACTCCTTGCATATATATATGCAATATAATAACTTTTGTATTTTTTTTTTGTTGTAAAAAGTAAGTTATTAAAAAAAATATTTTCTTTTCAGTTGAAAAGGAACAGGACTGCACACTAATTTATTCCCTTTCAAAGGATATAAGATGACAAGCTGTAATAATATTGTAATTCGCGGAAGCACTAACAGGTCACTAATGGCCATAGTTTTTAATTTTATTGTTTACGAAACCTCCCAAACATAAACTAAAAACACTTCCAACGTCAGGGATTAATTCTCCCTCTAGATTCCATTCACACCTTGTTATTTTTTATCGTGTTCACCTTCTATATATGAGAAGATTATCGGGTTTAGGAGGGCCTATCTAATTATTCAGTGAATGGATAGGATGGATGATCCAACTGGAAAGCCATTACAGACTATTAACTATCAGTTTGAGTTGCATGATTTCATTGATGAAGCCAACTTTGATCAATACATTGATCTAATCCGCGGAGAGAATGAAATCACTGGTTTCGATTGTGATCTCATCAATGGCTTTCTGGCAGATGACCAATTTGGTCCGGCCACAGGAGATAAATTTGACTGTGATCTTGTCAACTATGTTCCTACACACACTTCCAGTGCAGTGGAACTGGATCCCAGTTGCGTCCCCGTTGCGCTGCCAAGTTTTGACGGCGACATGGGATTGGGGGCTGAAGAAGATACTGACGAGGATGACTCTTCTGGAACCACCACAACGACGACGGCAACGACGAAGAAAACGAAGACGGACCGATCAAGGACATTGATTTCGGAGCGAAGGAGGAGGGGCAGGATGAAGGAGAAGCTCTATGCTTTGCGGTCCCTGGTTCCTAATATAACTAAGGTATGTATTCCTCTGTGATTCTGACCTAGCTTTAACGTTGACATTGCCATTAATGCCGCCGGCAAAACTCATCAAATGCTCAGCTCATTTTAAGCTAAGAGATTATCAGTTTTCGATTCCGAGCAAAACGTACATATTAAACTGATTGATCCTTTGAGAGCAACAGATGGACAAGGCCTCCATTATTGGGGATGCCGTGCTGTATGTGCAAGAGCTGCAAAAGCAAGCCAATAAGCTAAAAGCTGATATTGCCAGCCTTGAATCATCCTCCACAGGATCGGATAGATCTCAAGGGTCACATAGAAATCCAAAGAACTCTCAAAATACAGACCATCCAGTTCGCAAGCAGATCATCAAGGTTTGTTGAATTATTTTGACTAGCATGCACTACAAGTAACTATTATACTATTAACTAAATGCTACAACTTACAACTTTGGATCTGGCTGGGGTTTCAGGTGGATGTGTTTCAAGTGCAAGAAAGAGGGTTTTACGTGAGATTGGTGTGCATCAAGGGGGAAGGCGTCGCAGCCTCGCTCTATAGGGCTCTCGAGTCCCTCACGGGCTTCATTGTTCAAAGCTCAAACTTGGCTACAACTTCTGAGGGCTTTGTGTTGACATTTACTTTAAATGTGAGTTCTTATGCTCGCTGTCAAGCTTTCTCTGGGTGCTTCTTCATTCATGGATTGATAGATAGATATATATATATTATGATTGCCGAAACAGGTTAAGGAAGCTGAGCAGGACATGAACTTGCCAAATTTGAAGCTATGGGTTACCGGGGCTCTTTTCAATCAAGGATTTGAACTTTTGACGGCTTGATGATCATCCATCCGCCTCTCTCGAGACACTAATCACCATGCTTAATTATGATTTAGAAGCCATGTATGCAAGTATTTTGTACTCTTGGATCGATGGCTTAATTATAATCTGTTTCTTTTGTCCAGGAAACGCAATTCCGATATGATGAAATATACTAAGTAATTCCCCATCACCTGTATGTATCGTCTTTCAGAATAAAAGCCAACAACACTTTTAATTTTTTTCTACTCTCTACATGTACGGACTCCTCCCTCCCTCCCTTCATTTACGGTTGTCCACCGAATCAATGAAGAAATTGAAGGTGCAAACAAAACAAAAACAAAAAAAAGAGTCAACTCATTTAATCTATTAATAAATTGGTACTTGTTTAATGTAACTTTCGAGCCACTGAATTTGTTTAGAGAAGCACTTGTTAATTGCGGGCCGGACCGAACAGATATATTTTTTTAATTATTAGGTTTGAAATAATTAATAAAATTTATTAGTTTAAAAATAAAATATAATATCTATACATGTCAGGTTTGATATAATAAAACACATTAACAAACTCTATTATAATAACAGTAACATCAAAGGCTTGACATCTAAAAATATCATTACTATTATTGCTAAAACAATAAAAATTATAAAATTATTCCCAGGAGAAAAAAACTCGAAAATATTAATAAAAGAGAAAACAAGAAAAAAACTAAAATTATTATTATTATTATTGCTTGAATGATGGGAAAATAAATTCAATAAAAGAATAAAAAAGCCAAAAAAACTTTATCAAAAGAGCAAATAAAAAATATTAGGTTAAAAAAATCATTTGATGTGAAAATAATAATAAACAAATGAATAAAAAACCAAAGAGAAAGAAAAAAGGAAAAAAAAAAGAAATATCATTTTTCAAATGATGATAAATACAAACTAAAATTTAATAACACAATTTTTGAAAAAAATGCTATTAAAAAAAAGAGAAAATAATAATTAAAAAAACTAAGAGCACATATATATGAACATGGACAAAAATAGGAACTATTTAAGAAATATAAAAAATAGAGGAATTAAAATGAAAAAAATAAAAGTATAAGGGCCAAAATGAAAACCAAATATATTATCAATTTAAATCAAAGGACAAAATTGAAAAAGTCAAATCTTATCTCCCAAAAATATTAAGGGATTTAAAAGAAATTCGAGAATTAAAATAATAAAAAACAAAATGAAAATGCAATATATAATCAATTTCAGTCGAAGGATACAATTAAAACAAATTAAAACTTACATAACAGAAATAAGGACCACAAAGCACAATTAAAAGATTAGGAATTAAAATGAAAAAAAACACGTAAGACTGGGGGCTGTTGTGTAGTTTAGGGTGAAGGAGAGAGAAAAGGGGAAAAATGTTCAACCACCGACCATCTCGAAAGGATGAAGCGAAATTTGTTGAAGTCGGAATGACGCGAAACTCACCTAGTGAATGAGTCTCAGCGATACCATTTTTGGCCAAATTCCATCGTTTAGGCCTCTAAATTGTAGTTTTTTCTATTTTAGGAAAGTTTCATTTTAGTCATAACTCTTGATTTCCAAGTCCGAATCGACCTCCACAATTCCAGCTTGCTCAGAATTTCTAGCATTTTCAATTTTCGTATTTATCTCAAATTTTCTATTTTTGATAATTTTGAATAATTAGTGTCGTTTCCTTATCTAACAAGGGTTAGGGCTAGAGTTTCTGCTTTAAATATGGTTTTAAGCCTCTGACCAAATTACTAAATAAAGTTTTAAACTTTTTTTTGAGTGTTGCTCTCATTCTAGAATTATTTACAGAATATCAAAGTTGGTCATATTCCTTGTGTTTTCTAATGCGTTAGTAACCATAATGATTCTCCTCACAATGTACAATAACCAGACCTAATCTCTTTTAGTATATTAATTAATTAGATAGTCTTATAATTCCATTTCCCAAGAAAAATAGTTATTTAAATCTTAGTTCTTATAGTTTATCAAAATTAATTAATTAATTTAGTATTAAAAATAATTAAATAGTTATTTGATGAGCATTCAACATTTTCAATTTGGATTTCCTTTTTCCAAAATTATCTACTTTATAAATAAACAAATTCAATATTTTTTAAATAATAATTAAAAAAACAACTAAGCTGATAAAACTACCAAGTTATAAGACTATCTAAACCGTTGTGTTTTTTTCTTAGTTTATATAGGTTATGGCTTAAAGAAATATTGTACCAAACCCAACAATACTACACAAATAATTCAAAATCATACCAAAATACATCAGGTATTAAAATTTATTTAAAATGGTAATGAATTGGGTCTTCGGTGTTAAAAGAGAAGGATAAGGTATGATAACTAATTTATAAGAAAAAATACAGGAGCAAAAAGAAGAGGAGGAATAATGTTTTTTTTTAACTAATTTAACTGGATTTGTAATTTTTCCAAATTAGATAATCTTTTAGGTTTCCATGTCTCCAATCTCTTGTAACCTACCTATAATATTATCAATTAATGCAAAAACCTCTCATAATTAATTCTTGCTTTTCTCATTTTATATCTCCTTGCACCACTTTACTTGAAACGGGGATAAAATTTTCAACAAGATTTTACTCCTAGCACGACAGTCTAGATCCCCACTAGACTTAACCTTCCTCACAATTCGAACTCTTGTTTAGCCTATCATTATGGTGTTTCACACACCCAAAGATCTTTCCCCAAATTCTTTCATATAATAGACAATCAATAATAACACAAGTAAACAAATCAGAAATGCAAACACAGTTTGTAGAAAAATATTCCTAACCTTTATTAATTCTAAAACAAAGGATACACAAAATTAGTTGTGTGCCATGCACAAATCTGTTTACAGGCTACATCCCATTAGTTCCCTTTTATCATAAGAGAACGTGGAAGTTCCATATAAACCATCATCACTAGACAAATCTACACAGTTGGTCAATTTGGTCATAACAGTAACTGCCAAAAATTGCCCCTTTGAAACTTCCCTTGGCTTGTCACCTCACAAACCTTCAAGCCAGCCAACTGATCCATCTTTGCCAATCAGTTATGCTTCTACATGTCTTGGACAACTCTCTATCTAAGTTTAAAGTTGTGTCAAACTTGTTATTGATGTTCAAACGAACCCGTTATGCACTACTACCGAATCCGCCTCTTCCCATGCATGTTGCTAATATTCGAATAATGTTCTCGTTGATGTGCCCTCATGCCTAGAACTGTGACAAACCACCCCAACTAAAGAGTTTGACGCCCTCGTCGATGTGAGGTAATCTCACACCTTGTCCTTGTATTGCCAGAAGTTAGTATCTCTCTCCCATGAAACCTCTTCATTTCTAGCCCATTTTACTAGAACTTCAATCCTCTGTTTCTTTCTATGCTGCCCAAGTCTACAATGATCCATTATCCTCACAATGTCATCATCAAAGTGGTTCTGAAATGTTGGTGGAGGACGTTGTTTCTTGTTCCTATCCAGGTCCTCCTTATCTTTATAGTAGGGTATTAAATAGCTAACATAAAAGATGTGGTGAAGTTTCATGCATTTTGGCAAGTTCAACCTGTACGCAAGATACCCACTCTCTCCTTAACTTTGAAAGGCCCGTCATACCTTGGTATCAACCCTCATTGAGCTAATCTACTTGTAATATTCTTCCATATTTGAGGTGTTAATTTTAGCAACACCTTGTCACCCACATCAAACTCCAATGGCTTTCTCTTCACATCAATATACTTTTTCATTCGTTTGTTGCCCTTCCATAAACTATCTTGAGCTTGTTCCATCAACTCCGCCATTTCTATTGCAGATTGAAATCTTGCTAAACTTTTCCCCATGATTTATGCACCAAAATATCCATATGAGTTTGGGGTTGTGCCCCTAGTACTACTTTGAAGAGACTTGTCTCTATCGCAGGTATTTATGGAGGTAACAAAATTGGGCACTTTCAAGGTAAAAGTGATCCTGAAGTTTATTTGGAGTGGAAAACTAAAATGGAGATGGTGTTTGATTGTCACAACTACTTAGAGACAAAGAAGGTTAAGTTGTCTGCAATTGAATTCATTGATTATGCCATTGTTTGGTGGGATCAATTACTAATTAATAGGAGAAGGAATAAAGAACCACCTGTGGACACTTGGGAGGAGATGAAAATGCTTAGGAGAAAGCATTTTGTACCCAACCATTATTATAGGAGATTGTATCAAAAGTTACAGAGGTCAAATCAAGGTTCCAAAAGTGTAGAAGAATATTATAAGGAGATGGAGGTAGCTATGATCTAGGCTAATGTGGAAGAGGACCGGGAAGCCACTATGGCTAGCTTCTTGCATGGTTTAAATAGTTAGATTATGGATATAGTTGAGATGCAACATTATGTTGAGTTGATAAATATGGTTCATCAAGCCATAAAGGTGGAGGAACAACTCAAACAAAAAGGATTGAGTAGGAGGGGACAACCTATGGCTAACACCAACCCATGGAAGACAACTCCAAAAAGGGATGAGCAACTATAACATAGGCCAAAATTTGAATCCTCTAGGAATTCCAAACCAACGACTGTGGCTACTTTAGGTAGCATAAAAAATTCAAGTTTTAAAACATATGATATTAAGTGTTTCAAATGACAGGAGTGGGGACATATAGCCCGCCAGTGTGTGAACAAAAGGGTGATGGTGATAAACGCCCAAGGAGTGCTTAAGTCGGAGAATGAGGAAGAAGTAGATGATAATGACATGCCACCTCTAGAGTATACTGATGATGAGCAAAGTGCTATGGTAGGAGATTTATTAGTAGCAAGGCGAGTTCTTAATATGTAGGTTAAGAAGGAAGAAAGTAGCCAAAGGGAGAACTTGTTTTATACTCGGTTCTTTGTGAAGAACAAAGTTTACAGTGTTATTATCGATGGAGGGAGTTGCACAGATGTATGCATCACTTATTTGGTGGAGAAATTGGCCTTAACTACTTTGAAACATCCTCATCCTTATCAGCTTTAGTGGCTGAATGAATGTGGCAAATTCAAGGTGACAAGGCAAGTACTGGTGGCATTATCCATTGCTAAATATGAGGATGAGGTGTTTTGTGATGTGGTTACTATGCATGCATGTCATTTACTATTGAGAGGACCATGACAGTATGATCAGATGGTTATACATGATGTGTTCACAAATAGGTATTTTTTCACTCGCAGAAAACAACCTATTATTCTTATGCCATTGAATCCAGAACAGGTCAGGGAGGACCAATTAAATACAAATATCAAGTGAACAAAAGAAAAAAAATAAAGGCCGAAAAATGAAAATAAAGATTTTAAAAAATAAAGACATAAAAACATTGATCAAAGAGAAAAAGAAAGAGAAGGGATTTCGTCCATAATGAGAGTAAGAGAGGAAAAATTCAATTACATTGCAAAAAAAAAAAAAGTGAGATCAAGAGAGCATTATTTTCACACCTGCCCTTTATTTTATTCGTGTACAATGAAGCTTTTTTGTGTACTAATGATCTCATCGGTGCTTTGCTGAGTGATATTGTTTCTCTTTGCAGGAGTTTGAAGATGCTCTTCTTGAAGAGGTACCTTATGGATTACCTCCAATCTGACGGATTGAACATCAAATTGATTTCATACCAGGTGCGTCAATTCCAAACCGACCTGTTTATAGGAGTAATCCCAAGGATACAAAGAAACTTCAGAGGCAAATAGGTGAATTATTAGAGAAGGGATATGTGCTTGAAGGCATGAGTGCTTGTGCAGTCCTGGTGCTATTAGTTCCTAAGAAGGATGGAACATGAAGGATATGTGTTGACTATCGAGCCATCAACAACATAACGGTAAAGTATCGTCATCCCATTCCTAGATTAGACGATATGCTGGATGAATTGATGGTTTTTTTGTCCATACAAAAGTGGATCTTAAGAGTGGATATCATTAGATTAGAATAAAGGAAGGTGATGAATGGATAACTGCTTTTAAGATTAAATACAGTTTGTATGAGTGGTTAGTGTTGCATTTCAGTTTATCTAATGCTATAAGCACATTTATACGTTTGCTGAACCATGTTTTGCGTGCATTTATTGGCAGATTTGTCGTTTTGTTTTTTGATGATATCCTAATTTACAACAAAAACTTGAAAGAATATGTAATGCATTTGAAATTTGTCTTGGAAATTCTAAAGAAAGAAATGTTCTTTGCTAATCTCAAGAAGTGCACCTTTTGCACAGATAAACTTGTGTTTCTTGGTTTTGTTGTTAGTAAAAAAGGAATTGAGATGGATGAGAAAAAGGTTAAGGCAATCCAAGAGTGGCCAACACCTACAACAATCAACCAAGTGAGGAGTTTCCATGGCTTAGCATGCTTCTATAGACGGTTTGTACGTGATTTTAGTAGCTTAGCCATACCTCTAACTGAAGTCATGAAGAAAAATGTGTCGTTTAAGTGGGGGCAAGAACAAGAAAATGCATTTAATCTAATCAAAGAAAAGTTAACTAATACACCTTTGCTTTTTACCTAATTTTGCTAAACCTTTTGAAATTGAGTGTGTTGCTTCAGGAATAGGTATTGGAGCTGTTTTGATGCAAGAAGGTCATCTAATTGCTTATTTTAGTGAAAAGTTGAGTGGAGTAACCCTAAATTACCCTACTTATGATAAGGAGATGTATGCCTTAGTAAGGGCTTTAGAAAACTAGCAGCATTATCTATGGCCAAATGAGTCTTTGAAGCATTTGAAAGGATAACAAAAGTTGAATAGATGCCATGCTAAGTGGGTGGAATTCACTGAAACATTTCCTTATATGATCAAATATAAACAAGGTAAGGAAAATGTGGTAGCTGATATATTGTCCCGAAGGTATGCTTTTCTTTCCATTTTAGATACAAAATTGCTTGGCTTTGAATACATTAAGGATTTGTATGCACAAGATTTTGATTTTGGTTGTGTTCAATGCATGGATAAAATGACATTTGGAAAGCTTTATAGGCATGAAGGATTTTTGTTTTGGGAAAATAAATTACATGTGCCTATGTGTTGAAACCCCATGGTTTGTACACCTCTTTGCCAATACCTAGTGAAGCTTGGACTGATATTTCTATGAATTTTATTTTGGAATTACCTAGGACTAAGAAGGGGGAGATTTCAATTTTTGTCATAAAACTGATGATGCATCACATATAACTGATTTGTTCTTCAAAGAAGTTATCAGGTTACATGGCATGCCTAGGACCATTATTTCTGATAGGGATGCAAAGTTTTTGAGTTACTTTTGTAAGACTTTATAGGGAAAGTTAGGAATCAAATTATTGTTTTCTACTACTTGTCATCCACAAATAGATGGTCAAATTGAAGTAGTGAATAGAACTTTGTCTTCTTTGTTATGTGCTATCATTAAAAAGAACTTGAAAACATGGGAAGATTGTTTTACACATGTTGAATTTGCTTATAATAGAAGTATACATTCTGCAACTAAGTTTTCACCATTTGAAATGGTTCATGGCTTTAACCCTTTGTCACCTTTGGATTTAACTTCTTTACCTGTGAGTGAACGTGTGAGCTTAGATGGCAAAATGAAGGCAAAATTTGTAAAGATGATTCATGAAAAGGCACGACTGAACATTGAAAGGAGGACTAAACAATATGTCCAACAAGACAACAAAGGATGCAAGAAGGTAGTGTTTGAACCAGGCGATTGGGTATGGTTGCAATTAAGGAAGGAACATTTTCTAGAAAAATGACGTTCATAACTCTTACCTTGGGGTGACTGACCATTTCAAGTAGTGGAACGCATCAATGATAATGCCTACAAACTTGACTTACCAGGTGAGTATGGTGTTAGTACAAGCATTAACGTTTCTTATCTATCTCCATTTGATGTAGGTGATGATTTGAGGATAAATCCTTCTCAAGAAGGGGGGAATGATGCAGTTAATCATACACTCGGGAATGCATCTGAATTTGCACAAGACCCTTTGTCACTTCCAAGTGGCCCAAGCACAAGACTTAGAGCCAAACATTTTAAGGAAGCACTAAATGGGCTAATCTAATTGATTTGGGATGAATCTAAAAAGACCAAGATGAGATTAAATAATAATCAAGGCCTAGTCCACATCATCAAAGTAATTGAAGAGGGTAATAATTATGCAAAAATGTTTCAGCATGGTTTGACCATCAAAGGGCATGGATTTGATGAGTTCTAAGGGTATTAAATAGAGGAATGAATTTGGTCTATGTTAAATACATTGAATTTATTTATTTAACTATTTATTGTAGCCTATAGAAGTACAAGAGACCTAAAAACATGGGGACTTGTTTATGTTACTGTTTGAGCTCTTTTAAAGCTTTAGTTATGACTTTTTCTATTCTTGTAGGGTTGTTCCAAGTATATAAATGAGTATTTCAAAATAAATAAACAGGTTATGTTTTTAGAAAATTATCATATTTGTGAGGTCGTGTTCCTCTTCGTTCTTAAAAGAACTCCTAGAACTTATCAAGTTAATCTTGTGGCGTTCAAACAACCAAACTTATCACCTTAATTGTTGAGAGATTCTCAGGCATTCTAGGTGTGGAATTTCAATCTTTCGTAGTCTTGGTTTTCATCTTGTTAGGTGAAGGGTGAAGGCGCAACCAATCTTGTCTACACGATTTTGGGGTTCTAAACCATCATTCTTATTAGGTTTCATCACAATTGCTGATGAAGTTCATATCAAAATGTGCACTATTTAAATTTATGGTTGAGGGTTAGAAAACACACTCAAAGTGGAAGGAAAATACGGTTGAAATGCATCCTATTTTAATTGATGGTCGATGGTTGTCACACTCGATGATGAGGAAAAAAAAGGGCTAGAAAGCTCATTATTTTGATGATGGTCGAGAGTTGGAAAACATACTTGAAGATGAGGGGAAAATAGAGCTAGAAAATACACTATTTTAATGATGGTCAGGGGTTGGAAAAAAAACTCGAATATGAAGAGAAAATAGGGCTTCAAAACACACTATTTTAATGATGATGTCCAGCAAACTCACACAAATTCAGGAAAGAGATAGGGCTAAAAAACATGCTATCTTAGTTGGTTTATGGCTAGAAAGAACACTCTAATAAGAAACAAATAGTGTTGAAAAACATGTTATTTGTGCTAATAAAGGGCTCGTAAGTGCACTTATAGAAGTGAAAGTGATTAGGGCTCGAAGGCACACACAAAAATGATGAAGGTTTGTAAATTACAATCCTTCTAAAACATTCCTTAGACTCCTAGGGAGGTGAAATGCATGATGACACCCAAAATAAAGAAAGAAATAAAGATGAAAAGTGCACTCAAGAAAATAAAAGAGGTGATAACTTGAAGGCGTGCACAAAATGATGAATGAAGGTTCGTAAATTATGATCCATCCAAAACATTTCCTAGATTCTTACTGCGGATGCAATGCATGATGACACTCAAATTCATGAAAGAGACAGAGTTGAAAAGCGCACATAAGGAAATGAAAGAGGTTAGAGATCGAAGGTGTCTTAACCCAATTTTTGGGTTACTCTCCAAAATAAAATAAAAATGACAAAAATAAAATAAAATAAAAGTGGTTTGGTGTTGTTAGAAAAATTGTGGTGAAAATTTTGAATATTTTCTGAGCTTAATCATGTCTCTGTTACGCCCAAAAATGAGAAAAAAATACTAATTCGAGGTAAACATTAAGTCAAAAATCATAATTATATTTTTTATAAGCCAAGTTGATTTAATCATGGGCTAATTCAAAATATTATTATGTTTGAGAATTAATTTAGGGTCCAATTGAAGAATTTAATTAAGTGCAAGGACTTAATTATGCTTTAAATTGATCAAATTAATTTTATTACGGGTTTAATTGACAAAAAGTCAAATTCTTGAATTTAATCCGGGTTCATTCTAGAAGAATAGAATTTTTGGAGACCGAATTGATTTTTTTCCAAGCTAATTGTGCAAAATTAGGGGCCAAATTGAAGACAATTGAGAATTTAATGCTCAATTGAGGATCAAATTGCACAAAACAAAAGGCAGGGACTAGAATAAAAAAGGTGCGTAGATTTAAGGCTAACATTGAATTTCTGACTCGGATACAATTGCATAAAATTAAAAGTACAAAACCAATTAGGGGTGCAATTGCAACAATTACAAATTGAAGGACCAAAGTGCACGAACGAAACACCAGGGGCAACATAGAGAAGGAAAAAAGAGCTGCAGGGAGAAGAAGAAAATAGGGGAGCAAACCTGCAGAATAGGAGAAGAAGCCGCAAGAGAAGAGAAAAAATCTGGGGAGAAAACAGAGGGGAGGCCGAGAGGAAACCAAAGAAAAACAGAGGAAGAAATCGGGAGGGACAGTAAAAAATCACAGAAGAGTGCGAGGTGAAGGGAAGAAGAAGAAAAGAGTTTTATTGAAAAAAAGGAAAGAAGAAACGAGTAAAAGAAGGAGATTAGAGAGGCAATTGAGAAAAAACAGTTTTGCTTCTTCTTCCTCTCATTCTACAGAGCCCTATCTCTTCTCTCTCTCTAAAAACTTAATAACAAACCAGAGGCCTCTCTCTTTCTCTCTCGGTGCAGCAGCTCACCGACCACCCCTCACCACCATTTCATCACCATCATCTCTGCCCTCAGCCCCACGACAGAGTCACCAGAAGCATCCAATCCATCTCCCTTCTTCTCCGGCAACGTGCAATGAAGAACAGAGGATCAAGCCAGCACAGACCGGCGACTTCCAGCCCTCGTCCCAGATGCCACAGACCTCCGTTTCCAAAATCACGATGACAGAAAGGATCACCTCGATCTCCTCTACCTAACGTTATTAACACTTTTTCATTTCATCACACTCGAAAATCTACCAAATCACTGTTCACGTTCTTCTTCATTTCTGTTTTTTGTTTTTTGTTTTTTTTTGGTGTGGGTCGGGTTGACCCGACCTAGACCAGGAGAAACGGGTTGTCAGCCCAGCCCAATATCCACTGGGTTTCCAGCCTAGATGAGGCTGGAAGCCCAACCCAAATCGGGCGGGCTGTCAGCCCACCAGGGTGACAACCCAGACCGAAAAAAATAAAAAAAAAATAAAAAATATTTTCTCTTTTAAAAAAAATCATTAAAAAAATACTTTGTTTTCTTGTATACGACCGAATCCCAAAGCTTTTCTCATTGTATTTTTTTCGTAAAAAATATGTTGCATATTTTTTTCATATCTTAAAATGAAAAATTTGGATATTGTAATCGGTTTACAATTATCCATCGAAAGTCGGCCAAAATGTCAAAAATGATTTAATAATTATTTTGCTTTCGCGGTGTAAATTTACATTGTAAAGTACACCCGTAGATAGAGAGGATTTTAACTACGGTGTAAAATTACATTGTAAAGTACATCAGTAGATTAAAAACAAAAGATCTTCAACTGCGGTGTAAAATTACATCGTAAAGTACACCAACAAATTTTTTTTTTTTTGAAAAATGCAGTGCAAAATTTTAACTTAGAAAAAAAAACAATCAAACAACAATGCAACTTACCTTAAGTAGGGTGTACTGGGGGTGATGCGTCTTCCCCTTGCACAATAAGTCCCCTTACCTTAGACTCTCGCAGACCAATAGGTTCCTAGTGACCTTAATACTAGGTGGCGACTCCTGATATTTATAGTCATGATTTTTACGACCATAAACAACCCTATTTTCACTGCGCGTTGTTGTTCCCCGAAACCGAGGAATGGCGGGGTGCTAAGCGCGTCACAAAAATCGTCGTCGTGACAGAAGGCGTGCACAAAAATGATGAATAAAGTTCATAAATCACAATCCCTCCAAAAAAAATTAGATTCTCAATGGGGATGCAGTGCATGATGATGCATGCATACTTTTATCTACAAGATATAGATCCCCTTCTTCATGGTCTTCCCTTTTTAAGGTTTGGACCTCTGACTTTAACGACTTCTCGCTTTTGCTTACTCGAGCCACAACTTATACTTTTCAACACTAGAGATGACAAATCTTTCATATCCACATGCCCCCCCTTCCCCCTCAATGTTTTTCAACTTTCTTTGAAAAGGAAAGATGGGGCCAACTTTAATTGCATTTTAAGATTGCCTCCTAGTTTGGTCATGCCCTATAAGTGTTTTAGGACTCAAGTGTTTGCAAGAAAATGTTGATTATTTGTAAAGATTGTTTTCATGTAGGATTTTTGTAATTTCAAAGTCATTCCAAGAACAAAAGCTATTTTGATTGCCCTCTCGTTGGGTCATGTCACACAAGTGTTTTAGGCTTGAAGTGTTTGCAAGAAAGAAATGATTATTTGCAAATATTGTTTTCATGTAGATTTTTTGGAATTTTAGAGTCATTCCAAACATAGAAACCATTTTGATATTTGTTTAACAAACTTGTTCTCAAAAGAATTCTTCAAGTGATCTCATTGTCTGATTTTATATTGCTTTTGACGGGAGTGTGAAATTACGTTTGTTTTATGTCTTGCTCGTCAAAAGGCTGTGATCAAGTTTGTAAAGTATTTGTAGCACTTGTTTCAAAATGAAAAGCATTACCTACTAATCCAAATTACCTGTATTTGATCAGAAAAGGCTTTATTGGGCTTGTAATGTAGGCTTAGATTTCTGACTATAAAAAAAGATATTTGTAGGCTCAAAAGGTGTTTAAGGGTTTTCTAGACTAAGAATCACTTAGTGCTTACTTTTATAACTCTTTTTGGTCCTCATAATTAATTTGTATAATGATCTGACATACCCCTAACATTCTGTTTGGACTTTTGTCTTAACATGCCTGTAGTATTTTGTTTGGATTTTTGTCTTGACATGCCTCTATTATTTTATTTGGGCTTTCTATCATGTATTTTTAGCACTAACATCACGTTGACTTGACATGCCCCCTAGTATTATGTTTGAGCTTTTTATCATGGTTTTTTAACACTATCATCATGTTGACTTGATTTGCTATTGTATGCCAAAACCTTTTTTTTTGTTTTTGCCCCAAAACTTTTTTTGGGTATTTTTTTTTATCATTGAGTACTATTTTATAGAATGAAAGTTCTTTTTTTTTCACACTTGCCCTCTAGTGTAAGGTGTGACCCTTGTTAGGGTTAATTATCAAGAAATAATTATTAGGCTCAAATAAGGACTGTAAGGGATATTTGAGACTTTATGAAGGCATATCATAGATGATCTCTCCTTACTTCATAAACTTGGATCTAGGATTGATAAGTTTTTCTTTTCCATATGAAATGAGTTTTTTGGATGATTTGTTTAGCTAAGATTTTAGCTTTATTATGAGGGTTTTTTTGAAGGTATGAGATCACCTTTCAATGAAATCTCTTGAATTCACAGAACACATTTGTTAAACAAATATCAATTTGGCATTTGTTTTCATACTAAACTTTGATTTGCCAAAAATCTTTATGAAATCATAAGATCATGCATAATTTAGATGAAAGGTTATAGGGTGTGTTTGTGTTATTTGAACAAAAAGCAAGAGCACATCATAAACACAAGAAAATACATGATCTTATAAAAAGAAATGTTTGTTTATAAAATGGTCTTGTGGTGATATTAGAAAAATTATAGACAAGGCAAAACAAGTTTAAATTGAAACATGATGTGTGGACATGACCAAACAAAGAGCAATTATAGAAGCAAACTTCATTTTCCAACCCGGATGCATTTCTTCTTTAGAGGCTTTTGTAGGGGTTCATTTTAGTGCTTGCTTAAATAAGCCGATAAGATGAGCCACACTAGCTTTCAAAAAGTCCAGTTGTTTTAGGGAGTGAACATGTTCTCTTTTGTCCATATTTCTTTTTCAAAGTCGAGTGTTTGGACAGAAGTTCTTTGGGGAACTATTTATAGCCTGTCGATGATATGTTATGCACAGTGATGGATGCATATGGATGCTAATGTATGTACATACACATTGGATGAATTATCAGAGAGTTTGTACCCAAAGATAAGTTTTAAGCCATTACATGAGGGATAAGCCCCTATAAACTGCTCAGTTACCGCCTTACATGAAGATAATATAGGGGCTTACAAGAAATGGTTGGGGCACTATGTGACCGCCATTATCGAGTAAACTCTCAGCTTATAGTTGGACGTTTCATGAATTTGAATCCCAACTGAAAGTTATGAGGCAGACCGTTACTCCCAACCTAACTTAGAATCGAGTTTATTCACAAAGTTAAAATGCATGATGACATTAATTCATGCCCGATGTTATGTGTGAATTGAAAAAAATGCATGCTAAAGAAGTAAAAATACATGTAAGAAAGCTAAAGAATAAACAATCAAACAAACAAATCTCAATCCAACAATGTCCCCACTGGAGTCGCCATCTGCCGCACGCTGTTCTCCCCCTCAATAGGGGATGGCAGGGCACAAAGTGTGAAAAAACATCGCGACGACATTGTCAATGAAGATTTCATTGTTTTTATTGAGTCAGGTCTCCAAAAGTCTTGAATGGAGATGGCAAGTCAATGCATAGCTTTCAAGGTTTAAGGTTAGTGTGAACTTTAGTATTTTTTTATTATGTTAATATGTTTATTTAATTGAAATAACTGAAATTTCTCTTTTCTAATTTTTTATTGCAAGCAAAAACTTGATTAGAAAGATGTTAATGATGATGTTACGAGAAAGGCGTGGAAGAATCACGTTGCAACTAGATAATTGTAGCTAACTTGGTATTTTTTAAAATACCAAAATTTTATTTTTCATTAACTAACAAATAATTCATTTGTACCATACATATAACATTGCATGATTTCTAGTACGAGACATAAAAAAGGGAAAAACATATACACGGTTAAGGGAGTTTTTTGACCAAAACAACGTTGTAGGTATGGAAGGAATTCAGACCGCCATACATCCGAGAGACTATATGGGCATGGGCTAATTACATTGAGCAGGTGATGTCTAAGCGTTTCAAGTGAGTCTCAAATTCTAGTATGCAGAACCAGAATCAAAGTTTTCTTTTCTAATTTTTAAATTAAAATGTTCTTTTGTGCCTCTTATTCATTTGATATTGAAATAATAAAGTTTCATTTTAGTTATTTATCTTACACTACAAAAAATAAGAGGGATTTGCAACGGAAGTATCCATTGCAAATAAGTAAGGATGCCGTTGCAAATATGTTTTGCAACGGATGCATTCCGTTGCAAAACCGGGACTGCAAATTAATTTGCAACGGATTCGCCGTTGCAAATTAGATTGCAACGGATATTCCAATGCAAAGTGGCAACTGCTAATCCATTGCAAATTAATTTTTTTAAAATAATTTCAAATTCAATTTTTTTAATAATTTCAAATTTATTTATTTTTTAATTAATTTTAAATGAATATTTTTATAAATAAATAATTTTTTATTAATACTGAGAACTAAATACATATAGTTAAAATAAAAATTTCATAGATTAAAATTTATATATTGATTAAATACCCTTTCTTTTATTGCTTCAATAAATTGAATCAGTTTTATTTTTTAGATAGCAATTGACATGTTTTTTTAGTTGTAAGAACTTAAAGAGGTATTAGCTATAGATGTATTAGAGATCTGAGAAACATGGAAGAAAACGAAGAAATGTATTTCACTACTAAAAACACAATCTAATAATAGCAAACATGGCCGGCCACCACATCAGTGACCCCAAAAGCAAAACCAACAGATAATTCAATTCTGAACGTGAAGAACCAGAAAAGACTTCAGCCTTCAAAATTTGTCTTAACCTATGTGAAGAACCAGCAAGTATATACTTGCTCTTCATCTTGACATCAAATTCCTTTCCTTTAATTTCAACAATTTTAGCTACTTTTGCCATGGATTCCTCTTGTACCTTTGCAATCCGTCTACTCCTGTTCTTGGTTGTAGCCTCTCTCTCAGCTTCCAGCCCCCCATACTCTCTAACTCTTCTTCGGCCGGAGACGAAGAACGATAGAGAGAGACGAAGAGAAGCTAGCAGTGTGTGTGTGTTTTCGTTGTGGTGGTGATGGGTGTACTGGGTAACCGAAGCTCGACGCCTGCAAGGTAGAGATTAGGAACAAGAGGCCGGAGACGAAGAACGAAAGAGAGATGAGGAGAAGCTAGCAATTAATGAGGCAGAATGAGAGAGGCTACGTAGAGAAGCAAAATTTATATAATTAATGTCAAAGAAAATCAAAACAGTGTGCTGTTGCAAGATAATTATATATTGCAACGGATTATCCGTTTCAACTTGTTTTATCTTGCCACGAAAAATCCATTGCAATTAAAATTTAATTTGCAACAAATTTGCCATTGTAAATGGTTTTTCATTGCAACGGATTATCGGTTGCATATCCGTTCCAACATATATGTCTATTTTTTTAATTAAAGAATTTGTTTATCAACGGAAAAATCCGTTACTAACTCCCTCTATTTCTAGTAGGTAAGATAAAATATATGAAATGTTATATATTTTAAGATAAAATATATGAAATGTTATACATTAAGACACGTTAACTGCGCATTAAGATAAAATATATGAAATGTTATATATTTTAAGATAAAATATATGAAATGTTATATATTAAGACACGTTAACTGCGCATGAGTACTTGTAAACAAAATCTCTTTTTACGAGAAAAAGATCTTTAGAAAAGAAGGGACGTGAGGTTTTTGGGAGAAGAATTCTAACAAGAGAGTGTATTCAAATACGCTTGCTTTTGGGTAGACTAGGTGAATACCCATCAAATACGTACGTATCGTGGGAATCATTACTCTACTTGTGGTTAGTAATCATGAAATAAACGAAGAAATTAAATGACAGCAGATATTAATTACAGGATTCTTGAGGCTCAACACAGTTATTATTCATCACAGCCTGCTATATATATATATATATATCATCACCTACCATTCTACTCAGCGTTCTCTACCAGAAGCAGCAGACACAAAACGATAAGAACTAGCTGGTAGCTAAGACACGAGACCATACATCAATAATTCAACGCAGCAACACCTCTGCATGCTTGCCCAACAACCAAAACGATCATCTTACAAGACAAATCCAAGTGCTCACAAGAATAACAACAACGTAGTCTTAAGCAAATTAAACAGAAAAATCGGATTTCGATTAAACTAATATAGAGCGCTAGCGGAGACTCGATCCATTGATATTCTCTTTAATATTCTAGAACAGGAACTGGCTCGTGAGTGCGGCTGATGAAGGTGAACTCGTAAATAACCCCGGCAAGCCCGCCTCCGATCAAAGGTCCAGCCCAGTAGACCCAGTGGTGGTGCCAGTTCCAGCTCGCCAAAGCCGGTCCGAAAGCCACCGCGGGGTTCAAGGCTGCTCCTTCGAAAGCTCCACCAGCCAAAATGTTAGCTCCCAGCACAAAGCCGATGGCTAGAGGTGCTATGACTCCCACATCACCTCTCTTTGGATCAATGGCTGTTGCATATACGGTGTAAACTAGGGCAAAAGTCATTACAATCTCAAACACAAATGCGTTCCATACACTCACCCCAGAGGACATGTTGAATATTGAGACTGTCTGCACAAATTTTTGTTTCCAAGAACATATAATAATGTCAAGTTTGGAGATACTAAATAATTGGCAACATCATCTCAAATAAAGCACTTTTCTATTTTCAGTTCTCTTAATAATTAGCTTGAGATGAAGCTACTCACCATATAATGAGTGGCAAACTTAAGAAGCAAGCAAGCCACGGTTGAACCAAGGAGTTGCGCGATCCAATACAGAACCCCGCGGAGGAGAGTGATGTTTCCGCCAAGGAAAGCTCCGAAAGTGACAGCAGGGTTGCAATGACCGCCGGAGATGTTGGCACTGGTAGCAACTGCCACAAATAAGCCGAAAGCGTGTGCTAGTGCCACGGCGACCAGCCCAGCCGGGGAAGTTGCTGCATTTGATGTGAGCTTGTTGTAGGCCATCGTAGACCCTTGTCCAGCAAACACAAAAATTAAAGTACTGATGAACTCAGCCAACGCAGCCTTGAATGCAGTAGGTTGAAAGTCAGTCGCTACATTTCCGATCGCTATGCGGTCCATCACAACAAAATTAGGCATGGCGGTCAATTTTCAAGATCAAAAAGGATGGAGAGAGGTCGCTAATTAAAGTCACCAGATAGATAGGAAGAGAAGTTATAATGAGAGTAGCTAGCTATATATGATGAGGATGTGCCGATCAGTTTTGGTAGATGAGATGGAGTTTGTGGCTCGCTTATATTGAACTTTCAAACCAATGGGAAACCTGCTATATGCGGTATCCGGTGATCACCTCTCAAACGCTGGGACCATCTTTCTACCCACTCCTGCGCGCGCGCGCCATGGCATGATGAGAACAGAGAAGCATCCACCTTCAAAACGTATGTAGGGTAGCCACGTGGACAAACTAGATAAGAGCTGTGTGCAAATATATATAGAAAGAACTAAACGGGCGGGGGAGGGAGGCTCGCTAGCTAGCTTGTGAGGTCATAATTTAAATATTATTCATGGATTATTCATGGAAAAATATTACTACCAAGTTTATTCTATGTGTAACTTTGTCTGTAAAAATAACATATCCTTCTGCTTTTCTTTTTTTAATTTTTTTTTCTCACTGTAATTCTCTTGGTATGAGTAATATTCATCGGTGTTTACCAACGAACATACCGAGGAAATGTTATGTCAATAAAGTTCGTCATAATCTACGAATAGAAAATAATTTCATTTGTATTTGCTATTTTTTTATAGTAATATTATTATACCATTTTTATGAATAGCGCCAATTTAAAAAATAAAACATAAAATTCATGTATAAGATTTATGCAATCATCATTTTCAAAGCTATGCACTAGATCGAGTATAAGGTATGCACTAGAAGCAAAGAGGAAATTTAAACCTGTTTGATTAAAATAAATAATTGAATTCACAAGGATTAATTTTTGATTTATTTGGGAGTGGAATCTTGACGGCAAGCAATCTATTGATGCAAAGTTGAGGCGATGGATACTCAAAAGTCACAAGGCTTAATTTGTTCTTGTTACAGGGCAGAAAATGAAAATGAAAATCTGATATAGCAGACAGGTCCAGATCACTCATCTGACTAGTTGGCCATGGATTCCTGCTTTTCAACTGCCGGTCTCACACATCACCAGCCATTCTACTTGGAAGCCATGGTGTGCATGGAGATCACCTTTTGTCGGTTGCCTCCAGAGATTATTCAGTTCATTTTAGTGCACTCCATTCTCATCTTTGGCATTTATAGAGAACAGATCTAGCAAGATCATGCTGTTGTATTGTTTGTTTCTGCATTTCAAAAGTATTTTTTTTTAATTTTTATATCATTTTTAATATATTTTTAAATAAAAAAAATACTTTTAAAAACAAACTCAAATACATTTTAGATGCACTCCAACCTCGGTTAAAAATCAAGTTTGTATTTTATTTCAGAAGGGAAAAAATAGTTTGTCTTGAACCGACTGAGAATCAATTTATTTTAGTTGTTCAAATGGGAATTGGGAAGTATAAAAGATTTTCATTCCTTGACCGTCTAAATCAAGTGGCGTTGAGGGAAGTTGAAGCACAACACTGCAAGAAACGAAAGGGTGTGTCAAGATGGACAGCACACTCACTGCATTCATTCATTGTTAATCTGGGAGGAAGACAGACATGAATATGGATTTGATGATAATTCCAAAACTGCTAAGAATTTTATTTCCGTCCAAGCAAAATGATTGTTTTCAAATTGGAAGAAAATGGAGCTACTTTTCCTTGACATATCAGTTTATAATTATATCACTGCAGAAAAAAAGTATCAGCTGCAAGTCTGTGATACAGCAGGCTCCAGTGTTCGGCCAATGTTATTCCCTCGGTCCAAACAGGACCTCAGGATTTCCATTTGCATCCCTTTCTGCACTCCGGAACTATTTGTGCAGGAACCTTGCCTCCATGTTGCAACGATACTACAGAGGTCCCAACTGAAGAGGCGAAGGAGGAGAGAAGATAAAATTAAATAAATAGATGCACACCAGTGAAGGAGATGACAGCTTTCTGATTCTTTGGTTAAAGCAATTTAAATATTTTACAAGGACACTTGGGAACCCAAATCAGCCCCGTTGAGGAAAGACTTTCATGAGTCACATACAAAAAATTATTGGTTGTGTCAACAATAACGAGCATAACCAGTATTTTTAGTTTCCTGAATACTAATCAAAAGAGAGTTACCTGGGTCATGAACGAGGTGCAAATTGCAGTGAACACCAAACAAATTAAAGTCGCACAAAAGAACATCATCCAAGCATGTTTATCTAGTTGAGGGTGAGCATCTGGTATAAGAGACTGGTACGCCCGTGCAGAGTGGCGAATCACAGCAACACGAATGACTGCTTGACAGCGCCAGCCAGCTTTAGTTATAAATTCTGCAGAAATAAAATATCACGGTGAATAAAAAACAAATGACAAAGAATGTTGTAGAGTGAGGATTAAGCAAAATACATGGCGATGGTTAAACGCTGTCAACTCCTCAGCTTTCAGGTTGTAGCTCACCAATCACCAAATACAGCTTCAAGGTCATTCAAATCCTTACACTTCAAATGCATATGGGTGCATAGAGCTTGGCTTGTTTCTAGTTTGGCTTGACATGGAGCTTCTACATCATTGAAGAAAGCCATTATCTCATCCATACGGGTGCACAGCTACAGAAAAATCTTCTGTCACTCAGCTACAATAATGACCTTATCATCTATAACTATAAATTCTCTGTTTGTATCATATTTTCCCCGTGTCATACCCAAGGGGCATTTTTTTTCCAGTTAACTAGGGGCTAGGACCACAGTGTGTGGGTAAGAATATTGGTCTTCCATCACAGGAGTGCAGGGTTCATGCAATAAGATGATAGATTTCAAGCAACCAAGGCTAACACTTAGAACTATCCATAAATTGTACCTCCCAGGATGATATGACCCAAATCTGTGAGAACATGACTGGGTAATGCCTTTTGATATTTTTCAAGGTCATCAATCTTTAATTTACAGCAGATAAGGTCAATTTTTCACACAAAAATCTATCATGTCAGTACACATACAACGAAAAGTAGTTCAAGAAAGGAAAAGAAAAATAAACAAAGGATATAAACCAAGTCCTGAAACATAAACAAAAAAAATCTGAGAATTGTACAAATTGCTAAACTAAACACGCACCTGAGCATAGGTATAGTCAATCAAATCTGCTTCCATGAACTCACAAAATCCATATGTCAAAGCAATGTCCATGTTACAAGGTCTAGAAATTCTAACTATGTCTGGTGTCCCTCCCTGAGTTTACTTGCCAGGGAAACAACTTGCAGGGCTGTGCCCCTCATAATCCAGGCTGTCATTTCTGGCTGACTTTCAAGAGCATTAAGAGGGACTGAATTTCCATCCGCTAGCATTACACCATACAAAAATGGGAGTTTAAGAGTAAGGAAACTCTCTGGTGGTAGGACCACTTGACATCCAAGGCTGAACTGCAGTTTTTGCTCACGGTCCGACACTGATGGCGGGAGGCATGCTGCCTGCAAAAAAACACAGTGCTAAAACATGAATCCAAACTAAAAGGTATAAGCTCTGGTGAAATCAGATGACACAATGAACAACACTAATAATTAATGCTTAATACAAGAAAAGGAGTTGGCAAACAAAGAAACAATGAAAACCACAATAATGTTCCAAGACAGCTCTGGTGAGCTCTGGTTCATGAAGGTGGAGAGCTCCCTGAGCACACTGGATGCACTTCTACAGTCATACAAATACAATGTTGATGTATATGATCTCAAAATAAGGCAGGCCTACCGCAAATTGTATAACTGGGCATGTGGCCAACACAACTGGAAATGGAGGTGTTACCTGCAAGCAGATTCTAAACATTAGGTATTTAATAACAGAAGACAATATTATAACTTTCACAATTACAAAATAAAAAAAACATGCTGGTGGATATGGTGTATTTCTGTTTTTCATCACTTAATCATAACTCTTCAGGTTCATGAGATCAGGGATATGCATGAAAAGGCTAGAATCATTGTGTACCAGAAAAATCCTCTGCAACTGTGATAATGTGCTTGCAAACTTGACCTTTGGTGAATCCTTCTTGTTCTTGGAGAGCTGGCAGTAAGGGCAATTCATATATATTGGTAAATTTCTATTCAAAATGGAGAAAGCAGTTCCACCATCATCAAGGCTAATAGAAAGAAAGTCCGCTTCATGACGTTTCATAAAATTGGGGTGTGTTGGAACATTGAGAGATGTCTGCTTCTGTTCCTTCCCTGAACCAGAGAGCTTTACCAGCCCATTACTAGATGGATTCCAGTTTACCCCCATCTCCTTTGACTTATCTGTATTTCTCAACTTATTTGCAGTAGCAACAGGCATGTCCTTTGATCTTCGATGACTTTTACCAGTGCCACTGTTTCTGCCAAAGTTTGAAGGATCAGCCAGACTATTGTCTGAAGTTTCCACAGAAGGTACATGAGACTCTTCAGGCAAAGAATACGAAGGTCCTAGTTCATTGAGATGATCTAAATTTAATAAGAATCGGTGGCCATGGGGGCACTCGTGCTCAAAACCAACATAAACTATTGCATGCTTAGAAGATTTCACTACTTCACCACCATTAATATTCACAGGGACTACATTACTTCCTATTTGTAGCAAAGGATCACCATCTAGGCCACCATTAGAAGCCATTCCATTTGAAGTTTCCTGAACAGATGACATATCTTCAGATTTGCGAGATCCTTGAACAACTTTAGGATGAATCCATTCTACACTCCTATCTGTCACCCAGGTTTTCCTGGAACCTTTCTCAGAAATTGATGGATGTTGTTTCCTCTGCTGTAGGGGAGGAAATCCTGAATCTGTAGCTGATGATCCAGCTACAACCTCAGAAAAAGGCTTTCTCATTGTAAAATTTGGAATATTTCTACCAAAATTAATTTTTTTTTGATCTAATTTGCTATTTACTGAAAGGTTTCTTTGATTTTCCACCCCCGTCTCAATATCTGCAGTGTAAAACACAGTTTTCTTTGTATATACATCACCATTAAATTCAACCTGGGGATCAGAACTTGACCTCATTACAGAACCTTGCAGCAAATTTGTAGCTGGTAGACCATTTAGGTTTTTAGGTTTCTCTAGAAATATCGTCCATTTTGAAAGAAATTTATGTGTAGAAGAGAACCCGCTCTGCAGTAGGCCCCTAGAAGGTTCATAGTACCTAGCACCTGCAACACGAATCAAACTCCATGAAGATGATTGAATCGGTCCGATATTGCTTCCCTCAGGTAATTGGATTGCAGGAAGGAGTCTGTCACAGTCTGTGAAGAAATTAGAGGATACATTTGCTGATTCAAAATCAAAAGGGTCAGATAGTAGTTGACGTGAACGACCACAAGCACAGGCATGAAGAAAAAAGTATCCGCTTGAATGAGGCTTGGCTGCAGCACCATTATGCGGCTCACCAGTATCGACATTGTGTCTCTGGTGCATGCACGGTTTCCCTGTCAAACTAACAGCATCACATAGCAGCCTTCCAGATTTCCAGATGGATGTGCATTCATCCTCCAGCTTTTTAGCAAACAATGGAACTGCAGGTCCCCTGACCATGGACAGGAAAGCACGCAATGCTTTTTCTAAATGGGCCTCATGCTGTGCAGTGGCATAACAAACAGGCAAATCTTTCAAATACTCATTCTTCGCAATTGGAAGAGCTTTTTCACACCACGAAGTTGAAAACTTTGTGTTAAGTCCTCTGCTATTTTCCAGCACGTGCACTGCAGCATCTAGAGGATCCATAACTCTTGAAGTTCCTTCAACTTGAGCTGAACCACTGTTTCGTTGACGAGATTTCCTTTTGATAACTTCAATTTCATCAATACAACTGCGTTTTGCAGAAAGAATTCCATCTAGAATAAGTTGACTGGATGATAACCATATTTCCAAACTTGGAAGTTCAGGAATAGTCAGTATCTTTCCAGACCCAGCTGAAGCTGAAGCTGCAGCTGCAGCTGCAGCAATCGCAACCATGCCAACACCAGCTGCAGAGCCACTGTTTGTGCCAGTAACCAACCCCCCTTTCCCTCTCAAAATATCAGACTGTTTGTAAATGAACTCCTTTATGGATAATATGTCCTCTTTGTTTGCATTCTGACTATGCCTTTCAAGCAAAAGAGAGTCTGAGGTTGCTTTTCCAATCAAAATATCTTCCACGAGATCAGTAGCAAACTCCAACGATTCACCCCTCAGATTAGCAGACCTGTCAAGCAACACAACAGATTTTGATGCGTCAAGTGAAAACAAGGGTGTAGAACTTGAAACAGCCCCACTTCTCAAACCAGTATGATGACCACTTTCAGAACCTGATAGTGTTCGGCATTTCTTTATCAGAAATCGAATCTGTGCCTCAAGAGATGACTGCAGTTTCTTCCTGAAACCACCTTCTGATTTACTTACAGGGCGTGATAGCACAACAACTGAACCAGAACCCTTTGCTGGTGCATTAGACCTAGCCACACTACTCAAACCAGAAGACTGATTGAATGAGTAACTATCAGTTGACTCCTCCACACTAGAGCCAGAATTTGGCACATCCAAGAAATCATCGACAAATACAAAGAGCATCACTGGAGTACAATATCCCGGAAACAATGATGCATAGGAACCTAAACCAGACATCATAGAAAGAGCAGAAGAATTGCGACTAGTGAAACTAACATTTCTAATAGGAGAAGAACCAGTCGAAGAAGCTGGCCTAGATGAAGACATCGAAGAATGAGGCCTGGATGACAGTGGCGGGGTAGTTCTCGATCTCACATATGGAGTTAGTGCATGCTTAGATGTTTGTAAAACCCTAAACTTTTGCAAAACATGAGTGTCAAAACGGGAACCCTCTTGTATATATAGTATCATATGGCAAACCTGCATTGCTAATTGAAATATTTATTAGATAAACCACACACACACCATCCAAGCTCACAAACCATAAGCTCCAACCTAGTAATAGATTATCTTTATTATCGCAATGCTATAAGCCCATCTAAATATAATACAAATTTAACTAAAATAATAACTTATCTTTAACAGAATTAACCAAAATTACAAGCCCGTTAAAAACAATTACATAAAAGAAAATTAAGCTTGGAAATTTTAACCAAACCCAAAGTTCATAAAAACGACTTACAGAGAACATGAAGAGCAAACCCTGAAGTTCTTCAAACTCCAGCTCTTCCAAACCCGAATTCGAAAGCCCATGAATAATGGGGCAGCGGATCGAGCAAAACTGCAAGAATAAGAACCCTTTCTCTTCTTCATGGTAGTAACTTATTTTCCTCTTAGTAAACCAATCCTTAGCTTCCTCTTTATCAACAAGCAATGTTCTGTCCAGACGACCCGACCCGAATGCGTTGGAGTCAAGGACCCGATTGATAAGGTGTGTAGACTGGTCGGGGCTCCGGGAAAGGAACCCAACCACTACTAGACCCTCAAGGGAGCGAGGATGCGACTGGGATGATGGTTGGGGATCTGGAGAGGAAGTGAGCATGGGTCCCGGCACAGGTGTGAGTGTGGGGGGGCGGGTTAGAACCCGCATACAATGGGGGTTCGGGCTGCGAGAGTCCATGGAGAAAGAGAAGCGAGAGGAGGAGAGTTCGAGGGACAGCGAGTCATCGAGTTTGGAGGTTCATCGGAGTGTCTTCGCCTCTTTGTAATTGAGTCGGTATCAGCTCGTTATGAGATGCTTAAGGATACAGCAGATTTTTTTATGTTCAAATAATATTTTTATTACTATTTTTTAAAATTTAATTTTAATATTAGAATCTCAAAATAATTTAAAAACATATAGAAAAATATTTTAGTTTTACAAAACATTTCTTGTACACCAATGCCAAACAGATCTTAGTATCTTCTCAAGAATAATTATTATAAATCTATTTTTATTTATAAATATTTTCAATCTTGATTTATATATGTTTTTATCTTTCTTTTTTACATATATTAAGTGTATTTTTGTTGAATTTATTTTTTCAATTTTTATTTGTTGAATTGTTTTGATGCAAAAACCTTCGAGTGGAACACTTGCAAACCTAAATAAACAATTTCTCAAATATATGATTATATCTTCAAGTAAAGCCCTATGATTTCAATTAACATGATTATTAAATATTCATATAATTTATTGTAGTTAAATTATTTTGATTTTAAAAATATCACTAATATAAGATTTTTAAATTATTAATGAAATTCAAAAATTGAATTGAATTGGCTAATATATTTCAATTTCACTCCTATCTTTAATTTTAGAAATGAAATGAATGTTTTGATCCAATCAATTAGATCATAAAGAGATGAACTTTATTTCGATTAATGAGAAATTTTTCTATACAAATATAATATTTCAAACTAATTTTCAAAATTTAATATAAGAAAACAAACATATTTTAGATATTCTCCATGTTTTTTCTATACAAGTATTTTTTTTTAATGTTTTCTAAATGAAGAAAAAATAAATATTTTTTAAATTTAATTAGTATTATTATAAATTTAATTTCTTTTATGAATATAACATAGATACTTTTCTAAATTAGCAATATAATATTTTCATGATATTTTTAATTTGAAGGAAAGAAAATTAATAATCTATAATACAAAATATTAAGATGACTATGGTTTTTTTATTTTTTTTAATCAGGGTATTGGGACAAATTGTATGGACTATTTCCTGAATTTATGCTCCGTCGATCAATGGTATCGGGAAAGGAGACGCACCTCATGTACCGTGGGTTATGGTTTTTATATAAGAAAATAGTTGTAATCTCAATGTATTAATTATTTTTTGAGAAAAATCATTTTTATTTTCAATAACTAAAAGTATTTTCTAATTTCTTATTCAAAAAACGCAAAAAGAAAAAAAGGAAAATTATTTTATATTAATGTACAAACCTCAAAAAATCCGAATCTGATCACAGAAACAACTCACCAACCAGAGGGAAACTCACTGAGCATTTTTATTTTATCGACATAAGAGAAATGCAAGCAGCAGCAATAGCAGCCATGGCAGCCCACGCCATCCTTACAGCCAATCCGCCAATTCTTCACCTTCCTCTCTCTGCACTTCCTCTTAACCATTCCCCTTTCCATGGCATCTCCCTTAGCCTCCCACGCCAATCATTTTCATTATCTCTCGCTGCCAAGAAGGAACCGCCTCTTTTTGTTGTTGCTGCTGCTACCAAGAAAGCTGTTGCTGTCCTTAAAGGCACTTCTAATGTTGAAGGCGTCGTCACACTGACTCAGGAAGCCGATGGTCTGGCACTCTTGCCTCTTCCTCCCTCTCTTCTTTTTAATGTTTTGTTTTGGATGTTGTTGTTGGTTGTAGTTGGCTTCTTGATTCTTTGTTGGATGATAAGAAATTACAGAAAAGAGTAAATGGGTATGCTTGGTTTTTGTTTTTGGGAAATGGGTTTCCTTTTTTTTGACCGAGAAGGAATTTTTTGATAAATTGAAGTTGTTTCTTGATGGATACGCTAACCGCATTATGTTATCCCTTGTTAAGTTTATATTTGATGACGCCCTTCTTCTTCTTTTTTTACTAATTCAGATTATAGTTGAAGTTATTGATTTTGAAATTAGTTCGCAAGTAGAGAGAAGAGGTTGGAGCTTCGAACTAGATAAGCAATGTTAAATATTCTTTGTTTCAGATATGTTGTTATTTGATTTCTGCTTTTTAAAACATAAAATTTGATATAAAAAAAAAGTTATTTTTGAAATTTTACATGACAATTTGATTTCAATTACCCTCTTTCCTTCTTTTTTTCCACAAATTGTCTGGTAGATGGTTTATTTTTATTTTTTAATCTGTTTTGAGGTTTGATTTTTGTTCTTTAATGTTTAATTTTGAAAAGTAATTCTGAAAGGAGTTTTACTGTCTTGTCTAAGATTTTGAATTTCAAATCTGGAAATAGGAGATGCCTGCAATCCTGGGACCTGAATTAACTAATTGAAAGGGTTGTTGTTCTTTCCATAACTGAAAAGCTTGAATATGCAATCATCCCTAGTCAGATAACCATTGTGGTTTAAATTGAGTGGAGGTTAATGTCGAGAGTCATAATCATTGGAGCCCTGATTGTTATTAACATATTATTTGAATTTTGCTTTCGATAGGTCCTACAACTGTGAATGCTCGTATTACTGGGCTTACTCCAGGGCCTCATGGATTCCACCTGGTGAATGTTCTTGGCTTCAGTTTTTGTCATCTTTGGACATGAATATTGTGTACTTTCCAAATTTTAATGTCTGTTTTTTTTTTTTCCTTTTCAAATTACCTATTTTTAGCATCAATATGGTGACACAACAAATGGATGCATGTCAACAGGTAGGACATGAAAGAACTGCATTGTCATTAAACTGTTTCAGTTTTGGTTCTTATATTGTTTCAATTAATGCATAGATAATCCTGATTCTTTATTTGTGCTATTATAATTTCCCTTTCAAATTCAAATAACAGGAGCACATTTTAATCCTAACAATTTGAAACATGGTGCTCCTGAGGATGAAATCCGTCATGCGGGTGACCTGGGAAACATAGTTGCTAATGCTGAAGGTAATATCATTCTGGAATTTCATTTTTTATGGGCTTCCCTGAACCAATTAACTTATCCTTCTAATTTTGAAAATAAAGGGGTGGCAGAGGCAATAATAGTGGATAGCCAGGTAATTTTTTAGAACTGAAGCATAATGTTTATTTTTTATTTTTTTCTTAACAGGCACTGAGTGTTCTTTTTTTCTTTGCATATGAGCTGACACATGGTTTATGTTCTTATTTTAGACTTTTCTTCTTTATTGATATGCATTTACTCAGTTTTGGAGTTTTGAAATAAATAAAAAAGTGTAGATACCACTGAGTGGTCCTAACACGGTGATCGGGAGAGCACTTGTGGTTCATGAGCTCGAGGATGACCTTGGAAACGGTAATTTCTTATTCTGATTATCTTACCATCCATTGCAATGCAGGTGCTTACACCCATTGCACCATGGAGGCAACCCTGGTGCAAACCTTTGCTACATTAGTTTTGTTACCTTTCAAACTTAGCTGAATATAAATTTTTGCTTGTGCTTGTGTTTTTACACCTTTATGTTCGTTGCAACCATGATAAATAATCTGTCTCTTTGTGTTAGGAGGGAGGGAATAGGTGACAGGAGCAGACTTTTAAATGCCTGTGAACTTGTTTTTTGATATTTTGTTACTGTTATTAGACTATGAATATAAAGTAGGAATTTCGTAAAGGAACAAAGGCACAAAATGGTTGCAATTTAGCATGGATCACTTTGATGACCTTTGCTTTCTTGATGTTCATAACGTTTCTTCTCCATCCTGGTTGGTTTTTGCATCTATAGGTGGGCATGAACTCAGCTCAACCACTGGGAATGCAGGTGGAAGATTGGCATGTGGTATGTATGAAGAATGTTTTTCTTTTTTTTCCTTAAGTGCATCTGTTGCATTTATCTCGTTGCTAGATGGTCATGACTTTGTTGATCCATTCCTTGATCAAGTCGAATTAGATTGCTAGTTAAAATTTTGAAAATCATGGTTATTGTTTTCTATAGATGAAGACCTGCAAAACTTCTGATGGCATTCTTTGCTCCACGCTTGTGCATGCAATGTTCATAGCTGTGCGTGCACGCCTGTGCACTCGTGCATAATGTGTAATCTCCTTATTGTTTGCCTGTTTTGTATATGATCATGTGATGAGGTTATTGACAACTTGCATTCGGTACCTAGGTACTTTTTGGAATAATCTGAATGTAGAGTGACAGTTCATGCATTAGATGCATTATGTGATTTTGATCATGTTGGAGTGCTAGATGTAAAAATTGAAAGCATAAAGCAAGGCATCTAAAAGAGCTTTTAAGTTTTGCAGTCTCTGTGAGGGTTGGGTTTGATATTTATTTTTTTCAAACTCAATTTAATATTAATTCCAGCGCTAGGTTTTCACTGCATGCAGGAGTTAGGTTCTTTTGACTGACTCTGTGAGAGAGAAGAAAATCCTTTTTTGACCGAATATCTTGATGGAATTCCTGCATTGAGTGAGATATCCATGTCCCGACATGATTGCTCACAAGCTCACAGTTACTATGCTGTGTATATTCCATTCCAACATATGAAGGCATGTCACCTAAGACACGGAGGAATTCATTCCTGATTCCCTTCTTTTTTCTTTCATGGTTGCATGAATGGAAAAAAAAAGTTCCAAAATGAGCTTCTTGTTAGGATGAGTGTTGGTTCCCTCAATACAAATTTGCAGAAATCATTTGACCATGCATTTCTTGCTTTACAACCATTGTAGCGTTGTTGCAGTCTTGTGAACACACTCTAGTATCGAATGCCACAAGCACCAATTATTTGACTGATAACTAGAAGAATACATCGAGCAAAACACACTTACGTGTGAAGTACAGAACATTTTCTGTTTTTCTGCCAATTTCTTATGTGCTTTTTACACTGAAGCTTCCAGTCCATCTCTCTGTCAAATCTTCATTAAACACTTATTCTTATTCTCATCCCTTTCTGCCATGTGTGTGCAGGAGTTGTTGGTTTGACTCCAGTATAATGGCAGCTGTTGTTCGAATGTTTGCCGCATGCTTTCACCATTCTCTAATATAGAGCCCAATGTTAACTTCCCAGTGTGGAAAGTAATATTGTCAGGACAGCAAGTATCAATCAGGTCATGATCTTAGACATTTCTGCTACCTGAAAAAACTTAGCTGCCAATGCATGCCTTGTCAATGCCCAGAACTTGATGTATCAGTAATTGATTCCATCAAATTTGGATTGGTAACTTTTTTATATTCCTCTAGAACCTCACAATGTGTTTCTATAATGCCTAGCGTAGATCATTTCAGGAACATCTCCATTTGGTTACAGATAATCTGATGCAAGCGAAAAGACAACAAACAATCACAAGATTTGATGAACAAAAAGGGTTGTTGAAATGAACTTTAAAACTGTAGCTCTAGAATCAAGTTTGATAAAGAGGTTCACAATTTGTTTAATTTATTTAAATAAGCTAGAAAGCTGGCATGTATCAAGTAATGAAATCAGAACTCAAAAATTTAAAGAAAAATAACAGAAATGAGCTTTTTAGTGCTTTCTAAAAGCGCTTCTGACTTGAAAAATCATCAAGGTAGTGTTTCTGTAATGATTTATGATTTTTGATGTGCTAATATAACAATAACATGCATTTAGGTTATTTTGAATCTTTGCGGAGAATGAAAACAAAATCGGAGAATTTTACAAAACATGAACGGTACAAAATACAAGTCCAGATTATTTTCATTGCATTACATTAGAAAAGGTTCACTGGATAGTAAGATTTTTTTTATAATTTGATTGCAATACTAATTTGACTCCCAATAATTTTGACGAACACTGTCCTTCCCAAAACATGAAATCTTTCAATAGCATGTGGTGGATGTCCTAATTCCTACCGAGTTCTTGGGACACCAATTGCCTACATCTCCCTTAATTAGCAATAATGGCGGTAGACCTGCGATGGAAGAATGGTCACCTTTCTAGTAGGTTTGGCAAACGTGAGCATCAAGATAAAAGATCAAATGGGGACTGGAGGGGATTCGGTCGTCACAAAAAGGTTATGAATGGTGGACTTGGGTTGAGAATTTTTTTTTGTTTTTTTTTCTATTTTAACATGGTCTCGCTCGTTCGGAGATTAGAAATCATCTATCAAGCGAATTCGAGTCTTAGAGAGTGAAATTCATGGTGTCATTAGAATAGCCAGCAAACTGATCTCCTACATAAAATATGCCCATCACGTTCTCAAGTTTTGGTGGCTAATCGACTTGTTTTGCTTCGGCCAGCAATATACTTCGGTGGATGGTCTGTCCTTGTTCCCTTCGTCACATCTTATTCCTTTTATATATATATATATATATAAATAAATAAATAAAAAGAAGAAGCTCAACAAGTCTTAATTTGTGCTGCTTATCCCTTGGTGTACACTCCCAAACAGGCCATAAAAGTGGAGACATGCGCCCGAATATATATATATATATATAGCCAGGTACGACTTTGAGTTTTCTTCAAATGTTAGATTAATAAAGAGCTCATTCATGAGTAATGGGTGCTCAGAGAGTGTATATATAAAGCCTAAGTTAGGGTTTGATTTGGCATGAAGTGGCTGTCAACTATATTGAAATGTGGGGAGGCCACAATCTCTTACAGTTCCCGAAGTGGCTCTCCAGCAGTACATCTCTCTCTCTCTCTCTCTCTCTCTCTCTCTCTCTGTCTCTGTGTGTGTGTGTGTGTGAAATTGAAACCACGACTCCATATAAGAGTATTCAACAACTAGAATAATAAGACTTTCAAGTTTCATCCTGTGAGAGATTCATGGCAGGGCACGCACCCACTAAGAGGATTCTATACATGCATGCATGTATGCATGTATTGAATTACAATAAACATCATATAAATATAAAACACATCATTATACATTTGACAATTGCACTTGTGCCGTGATTCGTTGACCTTGCAGATAAAAATAACAGGAGTAGAAGGCAGTGTTCGGTAGCTATAAGCTTTGATTTAAATAATCATGTATATAATAAAATAAAAAGGGAATGTACAGTAAACTACCTTTACCTTTACCTTTATTTAGAAACTGGAAGTGCTAAAAGTCAATCAATCTTCTTTTATGGTGTCAACCATAATGTATAATAATTAACAACTCACCCATTTCTCTCCTGTGTTGGAATATATATATATATATATATATTATGGCAAGCCCGCTTTCGCTCCACATGGTAATGAAATAATGAATTCATCAATAAGCTAGGGTCAATGAAGAAGATGTACATCTTCAATTGATCGATAGGAGGGGGGTCGATGAATGCCTTCCCTTTTGGCTTTTGTAATCCAGCTAGCTTGAAACAAAAGCAGCACGCACGCACGCAAGGGTCAGCGTTTGGTGGCATCGATCCCACCACTTAGGTTAGGTTAGGTGCCTCTCACGATTGACCAAATCAAATCTCTACCTCGTTCCTTGCACCTCCACTACCCTTGGTCGATCCTTAACTAGCCTCTCCTTTTCTTTCTTTTTAAATTCTGCTTCATATTCACTTGAACTAGCTTCTAATCAATGCCATTCCGTGGCCTTCCAAGCCTTCATAAGAATATTTAGGACTCGAAAAGTAGAAAGCTTCCTAAGGAACTGGGTGATGATGATAACAACTAGTTGGGTCATCGAACACTTGGGTTGATCCATCACCATGCATCCATTTTTGCTACAAGGGAATATGTTTGAAGCCACTTTAATTAATGTGTTAAAACTTCTTCACATAGTCATAGGCCAACATGGCGAAGCGGATGTTCTACAATTTTGTTGACATGCATGCATAATTTGCCTCCTCCCTTTAACATGTATTGTTGTTATGGTTTTTGCACGTGGACATCAAAGATGATACAAGTGTTATCACACGTGTGAGAATAGCAAAAGATAAACATTACCTTATACATCATCTCATATATGGTAAGCTATATTATTTTCTCTTTTTAATGATAGAATATGTTTAATGTGCTTTCATGTTAAGGCTTTCCTTAATTGCTCCTATCAAGTTGAGATTGAACTTGGTGATTAATGCAATGAAATTCCACTATAATGTTTTTAGTTTGTTCATAAAAAATCAGGTTATACACACACACACACATATATGTTGATTCATCACTAGAGCGAGCTACCTTAATTTGTTTTTTTTCCTTTTCTAGGAAACTAAATTACCACCAACATACATGCAATATCTATTTGTAGATCAAAAACCTAGTGAATTACATGTGCATTCAAAATCAATATAGTCTATTAACGTGAACATCATGTGTCATAATAATCCCACGACCATTTATCCCTTTGAGATAATGTATGATACATTTTACCATACCAAGATGATGAACTATTGGAACATGCATATATTGGCTAACTATACTAACAACAAATGTAATATCAAGTTTGATGATTGTTAAGTAAATTAATTTACCAATAATTACTATATATATATATATAAAAGGTGTGGGAAAAACACTATAGCATCTATGGTGTTTTTCCCATGACACACACACACACACACACAGATATATATTGGTATTTTTTTGGACAAAAATGATCCATATTTTATGTATTTATGCTTTTAGATTTTCATTTTATTTTTTGTACTTATCGTTCTGAAATTTTAATTTATGTCGGTTATATTGTATTTTATTTTTAATTTTTATTTTATTTTCTTGTCCCCGAAAACATTGTAGCAATCTACAGTGTTTTTTCCTGCACCATGATAATATATATATATATATATATTGGTATTTTTTTGGACAAAAATGATGCATATTTTATGTATTTATGCTTTTAGATTTTATTTTTATTTTTTCATTTTATTTTTTGTACTTATCGTTCTGAAATTTTAATTTATGTCGTTTATATTGTATTTTATTTTTAAATTTTTAATTATTATTTTCTGGTCCCAGAAAACATTGTAGCAATCTATAGTGTTTTTCCTGCGCCATGATAATATATATATATATATATATATATATATATATATATATTATTTTGGTGTTTTTGTTCTTTTTGGACAAAAATGATACATATTTTATGTATTTGTGTTTTTGGATTTTATTTTTATTTTTTTCATTTTATTTTTTTATACTTATCGTTCTAAAATTTTAATTCATTTCAGTTACATTGTTTTTTATTTTTAAATTTTTTATTATTATTTTCTGGTCCCAAAACAATATATATTAATAGCAGGTGTTACTATGGATTAGCACGGTGAAACCAGGACGCGTTTTATTGTATAGTTAATAATATATATATATATATATATATAACCTCCTATTAATATATATTTTCGTGAAAGACAAAAGGTTGTTGAAGTAGCAAATCCACATTAAAATTATATTTAATATATATTTTTGAGAAAGATGAACGAATGTTGAGATGGTCGAGCGGGCCTATAAGGCGGGAGACAAAAATAATGTTCGAGAGATTGGGGGTTCAAGTCCCACTCTTGATAGATTTATATTTTACTTAAAAATATGATTAATTTTTTTTAATGATGATAATTTTCTTGCTTTTTTAATGATGATGATAATTTTATGTTGATTATTTCGTTGAAACCTATTAAACAGATAAATTTATATCGATTTAAAATTCATATATTTTATAGAAAACTTGCACTTCATAGTAATTCTGCACAAATTTATCATTTTGACCAAAAATATAATATAAAAAAAATAATTTTTTGTGTTGAAAAAAATATGGTACTGCCCGCGACGAGGCACGGGGCATTAGCTAGTCTTATGATACTAATTGTAAGACGGAAGAGGTTCACTTGAAGGATTCAGTGTTAATTTACTGTCTAATGGATTGGCAATAAGCTTTGTATAGAACATCTCAACATCTTGTAATAAATCAACAATACAAAACAACACTTCAGGAGGTCAAGGTTTTTAATTGGAGATTGTTATTGAATTCTTTAGTTGAGATACAAAGTCACCATTATTCCCAATGATGATAAGGTCATTCATGTACATTACCAGAAAATCAGTTAATTCGTATGGGAACATTACCAAAAAAAAATCATTGTCAGATTGAAGGATTTTAATGTGAGTTTAAAATTAATATATAATCAATGAGTGAAATTCTTTAAAACAACTAAAAACTTTAATCCTATAGAAATCATCAATAAAAATAACAAAATACTTACAACTATAAAAAAAAAAAAAAGTGTACAAGGGTCTTTAAACATTTGAATGTACAAGTTCGAACTCATGAGTAGTTCATGATAATGAAGAGTTAAAATGATGTCTGAATAATTTGGAAAAACAACAAATCTTATAATTGACAGGTTTCTTAATTTGAATTAGACTTATTTTGCTCAGAACAAACATGAGATCGAAACCTTAAGACCCCAACAAAATATATACCTGTCACATACTTGTAAGGTAAAGATACCCTTCCTATAACAGATATATATATATATATATACACTGATAATAATGTCCCTTTCTTTTCTTGCTGGCTCAGGCACCTGGTGCCCCTTATTCCATGCCCTAGCTAGCTAGTATTCCCACAAACTTCACATGAGAGAGAATAACACATGCAAGTTGATCAAGAAAGGGAAGAAGAAGAAGAAGAAGAAGAAGAAGAAGAGTAATGGGTTTGCTTGAAAAGGCAACCAGATCGATCTGTAAAATATACGACTGATCAAATGGCGGTGGTGATTGTACCTTACTTTCACAAGACAACATGGAGTGAATGAGTTGAGGTAGGCAGCATGCACGCTTTTGACGTGCAATACTTCCCTTTTCTTTCAATGGGTTTCAGTCTATTCGTGACTTGGTTGGCATACGTACGTATATACTGTGAGAGAAAGCAAGTGTGAAACTGACTCCATCTTTTAATGTTTAGACCACCTTGTTCATCAACTGTCTGTCCGTCCTAACTCATGATGATCTGTAATCTATCTGTTTTCTCCATCGATCTCTAATTAAATTCTTCCCTCAAATTTCCCTATTAAAACTGCTTAATTAGTAATGAAGGTACTGTACATGTCTTCTTAAACGGTAACTTGATTAATCACAATAAATTCGTCTATCAAATTCACCTGAAATCATCATTATTTCAACCCTAAAAACAAATAAACTTAATAATTTCGATACGTGCTCGCTCGCAGATAACATCATCAAATTAATATATATATTCTGATCTCCTCTTCTTTTTCTTGCCTGCGCGATTAATTTTGAAGCATGTACAGTTTTCTTAAAACATTTAAACATGTAGATATAAAGCGCATGAAAAGTAAAACCTTTCCTTGCTCGTAACACCTTCGAAGGTTGGAAACGCAAGCAAGAAAAGTTTATTATGGTTCCTTGTGTGCTGCTGCTGTAGACTACACTATTCACGGGTCGATCGGCTTTTCACTCGCATCAAATACTACTACCTTTCTAACTTTCTAGCAGCTCGCTGGCGCCCGCGCGCGCACAGTACGTACTGGCATATATATATATATATATATATATATATGACAAGCAACAAGCACCAAGCACCGCGTTACCCATCACTGGTGTGCATATATAACGAGCCCCACCATAGCCTCCCTCATTATTAGTACTCTCTTCTTTTTGTTTATTTGTCAGTACTCCCTGCAAGCCCTTGTGAGTTAGGTCACCTGTGCAAATCACATCTCTAGTGCTATATCTCACACGGGGTCTCTGAGGATGGATATGGAAGCTCAAGATGAATTCATGGGGTCTAATGATCTTACTCAGATCGTTAAAGGCAAACGCACCAAGCGGCGAGGGTCATCTTCATCCCCATACAAGGTGATGACCTCCACCTCATCAAGTGGTTGTGATGGTGGCGGGGGGGTGCCTATAGAGGAGTATGGCTCAACCTCCTCCCCTACAACTTCTAGCGAGGTTTGTGAGAGAACAGAGGAGGAAGAAGATATGGCTAATTGCTTGATTCTACTAGCACAAGGTGACAACCGTCGTCGAAAACAAATTCACGAAAATAAAGTGGAGAAATTCAGTGCTGGAAAATTCTCAGATATGCCCGCACCAACCATGAACAAGGCCGGTTCCTTGGTATACGAGTGCAAAACTTGTAATCGTAGTTTCCCGTCATTCCAGGCATTAGGTGGGCACAGAGCCAGTCACAAAAAACCCAGGACCACCGTACTGGGAGAGAGAAAAGGTCTTGCTGTGGCATCAATGGAGGATCTTGACGACTGTCAATTTAATAAAGGGAGTCCTTATCCTTCTCTCTCTCTTCAAATACCCCACACCAACCACAGCAACGTTAACAAGGGTTTTCAGGCTAACAAGGCTAAGGTTCATGAGTGCTCAATTTGCGGCTCGGAGTTCATGTCAGGTCAAGCTCTTGGAGGTCACATGAGAAGGCACCGGACCAACACCGGCGCCGCCAACCAAGCGAGCATGGTCAGTGCCGATTCAGCAAGTACTACCACAGAGTACTCAACTATCTACGCTGATCACCACCATCCGATCAAGCCAAGAAATATTCTGGCTTTGGATCTTAATCTACCAGCTCCTCCTGAGGATGATCAGCACCCTCGCGAATCCAAATTCCAATTCTCGTCAGCACAGCAAGCACTGGTGTTCTCCTCCCCAACCTTAGTGGATTGCCATTACTAGAAAAATACTAAAAAAGATCAAGATGGATCGATCGATGTGAATTAATTTTAATTTTACCGTTGCTATAATTTACCATAATTCATTACCATCCAAATTCGTTCTTGTTTGGATTTTGTGGCAACATTATAACTAGTTAACTTTGAAGACATGTTTCTCGATATTTTGTTCATCTACTAGCTTGTGGAATTCTGAATACTTTGAGTAAGTGGTTAGCGTCCATGGTTGCCTTCCATTCACGAAAAGTGAGTGATGGAGGAGGGATCTTTTATATTTTTTTATTTTATCTATCTTTTAAAAATAATTTTCTGGGTTCTTTCTAAGTGGGACACCTACGAAAGAGAAGGAGGCACGAAATGGCATGGCTAGGGTTTGTCATACCGCCACCAAAAGTCGTGGGACGTGCATTTTCTCCAGTTGACATAAAGCTAAGAAAAAATTAAAAACCTATAGCTTGTTTCAGAATAAATGGATAGCAAAACTGAGTTGGTAACTGCCCATGCCACATGAATCCAACTGTATTTCACCTTTGTTTATTTGTCTCCCTCTCCCTCTCCCTCTCCCTCTCTCTCTCTCTTAAAATGATATATAAGATATTTGTTTATATATCTTATCGAAGGTCCACGGCATCCCTATAGTTTTTCTTGCCTGATTAACCAAGAGTATGGATCATCCCTTGCCTTGTAAGGCACTTAGTCGTGATAATCCCGTGAGCCATGCCGTCCATGCCATCGTCCTTGATGTTCCCAGGAAAGATATTTTTATAATTAAATTATTTTGATGTTTTTATATCATTTTAATTTATTGTTATCAAAAATCATTTTAATATATTTTTAACTAAAAAACATTTCCAAAATAAACTCAACCACGATGTGCCATCAGGCTATAAACTCTTGTATGCCACGGCTAATGGATAGACGAGGTCCATATATAGCCACCAGCTTTTCTTCATTATTGTCCATATGTGCTGAACCTGATCGTTCAATGTAAGATAACAGAAATGTCTTGCTATGAACTTATAATGTTAGGAGTTGAAATTATAATAAATTCACTACACTACTATACAACCTACCTATCAACAACTTATAAGTTAAAGACTTAATATACGATCATCTATTGTGCTTCATTTTAATTTAATTAAAGAAAATATGGATGTTGAGATCTACAGTCAATGTAAATGGCTTAATTCTTTCATATGTTATTAACGAACCCTAAATTTAAAAATCTTAAAAGTTAAAGACTTTAAATGTGATTTTTAAATTGAAAATAATGATTAAATTCATAATAATTTGGTAATTAGTAGCTCTTTAACAAAAATCCAAGACTTTATATAGGTATTTTTTCCGATAAAAATACCACCAATGTTACCATCAAAAGTATTTCATTAGTAAATACTGATAGCGTGACAATAAAATGGTTTCATCAGTTATTGTTGGTGGTGAACACCAAAGAAATTATAATGAGATTCAAAAACTTATGACGTACAATAACATGACATTATTTTCAACAGAAAAACTGATGAAGTTATCAAGGGATTGCAGCCAAAACAACTAAGGATTTCAATAATCTATGAAGTATGATGACGTGTCATAATTACCAATGGTACCACCTATAAATTTACCAACAAAAATATTTCATCAGTATCGGTTATCATTTAATTTATGACTCAATCCTCCTCTCCTCTCCTCTCCTCTCCTCTCCTCACCCCTCCCCTATTTCTCCTTCTTTTTGTATTTGTTTTCTCTGCAACCCCGGCCACCATCTCCTCTTAATTTCATCACAACTCAGCATCTCACTTACAACAAACTCAGCAACCACAACACTAAGTTTATAATCATTTGTTTCCTTATTCGATATTCTTAGGGTTCTTTGATTTAAGTAAGCAAAATTACCATATTTGGTTTAGATTTAATTTTAATATGTTAATTTTTTGTATATTTTTGAAATATATTGATCCTGTTTAGGTGTTTGTAGTTTTTTTACATAAATTTATTGTATGGATTTATGATGTTTACATGTTAGGGTTTGTTTTAAATCATATAAAATTGTATGTGTTTAGTTAATTTAATTAATCATGATTATTGTTTATAAGTTTGATATATATAATGGAGGACCGTTCATAGATGTATCGTGAATCACCTTAAGGATTATGTAGGATGAATTATTTCAATGAGGTTCAGATATTTATTAAGAATGCAATATTTAATTTGATAAACAGTAGTGGATGTGGTATTAGATGTCTATGTAAAAAGTGCAAAAATAAAAAGTTTATCAATCTAGATGTTGTGACGATGCATCTTCTACAAAAAAAAAGTTCATGGAGGAATATATGTGTTGGTATGCACACTGAGAAGAATTTGTTCCTCATGAAATCATGGTAGAAAAGATGATTTGTTCAGCTTCTACCTCTAGTGAAATGAATTGAGTTGTAGATGCCAACAATATTTTTTATATGAATATTTTTATAGATGCGATGAGAATAAATCAAAGTGTTACAGGTGAATGCCCGATCATAGATTAAAAACCTAATACAGACATGACCAAGTTCTTTTATATTTTAAAAGACTATGATAAGTCGGCATGGGATGGTTGTATAAACCATAGTAAATTAACAATCGTGGCACAAGTGTTCACCATCAAGTGAGATGATGGTTGACTGATGCCCATTTATGATAGAATTGTCGAATGGACAAGAAGTATTTTACCTGAAAGAAATTAGATAAAAGAGAACTTGTATGCTGTCAAATCCATGATGAAACCTCTCAAAATAGGATACCGAAAAATTGACATGTGTCCAAACTTCTGCATGTTGTACTACCTTGAAAATATAAGGTTAACTAAGTGGATAACATTTGAGCATCCTTTTTATAAACACATAAGAACTTAGATACTTGTTATTCACACCTAGAGCAAAGAGGTTATTCATGTCACCAAAGATTGTGAGCACATGACATCATATGACACAAAAATATTGAAAGAATGATGGTGCACCCTTTTCATGATGAAGTCTTGGAAACATTTTAACCTCCTCAATTTTTAGTGAAAGCAACAAACAGGCATCTTAGTTTATATACAAGGCATCTTAGTTTATATACAAATGGATTCAATCCATCCGGGTTATTTGTCGCTCCTTATTCATATTGGCTGGTGATACTCATGGTAAACAACTTGTCATCGAAAAGTGTATGAGACCAGAGTTTATATTTTTATCAATGATCATACCTGATCCTTATAGTCTAGGTTGCAATATTGATATGTCTTCAATCGTTGATTGATGAGTTGAAACAATCATGATCACATAATTTATCTCGTTTCATTTTAAGCCTCAATTGACAACAAGAATCAATTATGAGACTTTCAAGGCATGAAGATAGTGGAGAAATGCCTTTAACTGGAAATTTGTCAATATTCTCCTATCCTAAACAACCCATTTCAAAAAATATTGTCAAGAAAAGATATATCAGAAATAGAATTAAACAAGCACATGATTATTGATTACATTCTTTTTAACTGTGATGAACTGAGATCTTTATCTAGTAAATATATTATTTATTTTTCAAATAATTATTCTCTTACAAATATGATAAGCTGATACATTGTTGAATTTCATGTGGACAACAACATTAATTTTTTTTTTTATCCCAAAATCCATAGCTAATTGAATCTCAAATCTTTTGATTACAACATTAACAATTTCCCATATAGCTCAAAATACATATTAGTACTTTGTAATTACTTTTATCTCTCAACATACTTAATTTCATTACATAGTCTCTCCTTAATTATTTATGAATATACTTCATGTACCAGGTTTATCAACTAGGAAGATATGCTAGTAAATACCCTGTCTTTACTAAGTTTGGGTCATAAATGAAAAGCTAAGTGTTACAATAGGTATTTCGTTAATGGACACATGTTTCATAGTGAAGAATATAAATATGGTACAAAGATATATAACACTAGGATTTGTTTGAAGGAATCTACTTTCAATAAGTTTCAAGTTAACTATTATGGGAAGTTAGAATATATCATTGAATTGCAATATCATTGCAAGCATAATAGAGTATTTTTATTTCAAAATTATTAGTATGACACAATTGACAGAGGAGTCGAGTAAATTTTCATCATGCGTTAGTTGAAATTAATTCCAAATCTAGACTCCACAATGTCAACAATGTCTTTGTTTTTGTCAAGGACTGCCAACAAGTATATTACACAAACACTTTTTTTCTTTATGAAAGGAACGTTTAAGAGTTAAATGATTATTTGTAGTGAAAACTAAACTATGGATCGAGTCAATGTCGAGGTTGTTTAGGACAGCAATGATGAATTCATATAAGGAGATGGTATCTATCAAGTTGGCAAGTTAGTTGATCCATAAAAGTTGCTCCGTCTAACAAGCTGGAAGAAAATTTAAATTTTGACATCGCTGAGAGTATTTTTATTAACATTGACGCTAAGTTGAATGATGTATTGGGCTTAATCTAACATATATAATTCGATGAGGATTGTCGCGACGACGATTTTTTAGGCGTGAAGCCATTCCCCCTTGATTCGAGAGAGACAACGACGTGCGATGAAAAATGGGTCGTTTATAGCCCTAAAATTTACAACTATAATTATTAGGAGTCCCCACCTAGTATTACGGTCACTAGAAAACCTATTGGTCTGCGAGAGTCTTGGGTAAGGGACTTGTTATGCAAGGGGAATACGCATCACCCCCAGTGCACCCTACCTAAGGTAAGCTGCATTGTTGTTTGATTGTTTTTCTAAGTTAAAAAATTTACATTGCATTTTCAAAAAAATATTTTTTTTGTCTACGTGTGTACTTTACATTGTAATTTTACACTCACTTATAAGTTTTTTTTATTTGTTGATGTATTGTAATGTAATTTTACACCGTAGTAAAAATCTTTTTTTTATCTATGGGTGTACTTTACAATATAATATTACATCGTAGTAAAAATTTATCCGCGGTGTACTTTTACAATATAAATTTACACCCTGATGATGAAAAAAATATTTATAATTATTTTTGATATTTTGGCTAAATTTCAACGGATAATCATAAACCGGATATGATATCCAATTTTTGTTTCAAAATATGAGAAAGATAAAATAGAATTTTTATGAAAAATATGCATGGAAAAATCATGGAATTTGGCTATATGCACAAAAAAACAAATACATTTTTTATATATTTTGGAAATTTTTTGTAATAATAATAGTAAAAAATAAATAAAAATATTTTTTTTTGTCAATTTGTATTTTTTATTTTTTTAATTTTTTATTTTTTCTGGGTTGGGCTGTCAGTCATAGTGGGCTGGGCTTCCAACCCCTAGAAGAGTGTGACTGGGCTTCTAGCACTCATGGGCTAAAAGCCCAGATATGTGTGGGTTCAGCTTCCAGTCCTCACGGGCCGTAAGCCCAAATCTTTGAAAACGTGGGCCGGGCATAAGGTCTAGCCTGCTTATTCTGCCTTGGCCCGCATGCACGAACAGGGGACATGTCTTGCTGCTGCATGCAGAGCTGAGGAAGACGATGAATAGTCTTTTTTCGAATGAGGTTATGATTCTTGTCGTGGTGGTGTCGTCAACGGTGGCCTGTGGTGGCCAGAGGGGGTGTCCAAAGGTGCACGGTGGCGTTGTAGTGGGGTTGTCGTCGGGACTGTCTTTGTTTCTTCTCCGGATATGACAGCTAAGCTATTGGAGTTTAAGGGAGGTTGAAGGTGATGAAGGTGGTTTTGGGGTGGTGGAATGGCTTTTAATGATAGAGAGAGAGAGGATCGAGAGACTGAATATAGAGAGAGAAAAGGGATGTGAAACTGGAGAGAGAGAGAAGAAGAAGAAGAGGAACTGTTTTTTTCGTGTTTTATGTGTTTTTCTCTTCAGTTTTCTCTCAATTTTTCTCCTCTCTGTGTAAAACTCATTCTCTTCTTTTTTCTTCTTTTCTGCGTCAAACCCCCCTTCCTTTCTTCTTCTTTTCTAGTTTGTTTCATGTCACTCTCTCTTCTCCCCTCCTTCTACCCAATTTTTCTTCTTCTATTTATAGGGGTAGAGGCAAGAGCTGCCTCTGCCTCCTCTATAAAGAATTGCAGAGTCTGCCTCTACAAATTGAATTTGTAGAGGCTGCCTCTATAAGGAATTTGCAGACTGCAAATTCTTTGTAGTTTCCACAGCCTTTGCAAATTTGCAGAGGCTGTGGGTTGCAGAGTTTTGGCCTTGCAATTTGGTCCTTCAATATTTGATTGGTTCAATTGCACCCCCAATTAGTTTTTAACTTTTAATTTTATGCAATTGTATGCCCGTCAAAACCTTAAATGTGCGTGCCTTTTCTTTATTTTGGTCTCTGGTTTCCGATTGCGCAATTTAACCCTCAATTGCGCGATTTAACACTTGATTGATTGTTAAATTCTCAATTCGTTCAATTTGGCCCCTGATTTTGCATTATTGACTTAAAAATTCAAATCGGTTTCTGAAAATTCCATTCTCATCAATTGAACCCGAATTAAATTCAAGAAATTGATTTCTCATTGACTAAGCCCTGAATAAAATTAATTTGATCAATTTAAAGTATAATTAAGTCTTTGCACTTAATTAAATCCTTAATTAGACCTTAAATTAATTCTCGATCATAATTAAACTTTAAATTTGTTGACGATTAAATCAAATCAATCCATAAAAAATATAATTATATCGTTTAACTTAGTTTTTACATTGATTCATCCAAAGATAAATTATTTTTGCCTTAAATCTGTATTTTTCTCTATTTTTGGAACCAAAGAGATACGATTGGACTCGCGAAAACAACTAAAATTGTCATATTGAATTTTCTACCCACATCAACTTCTTTTATTTTATTTTATTTTTGTCATTTTATTTTATTTTGGAGAGTAACCCAAAAATTAGATTACGACAAAGATGATGATAGCAAAGAAATCAACATTAAAGATTGTGATGGGGATGACGATGAGTTACTAGAGAGCAAAAAACTCATTTTGATTAATTGATTTTAATGTAATGACAATGATATAAAATTATTATTCAATGACAAAGATATCTAATGTCTAACATTACTATTGATAGTATTGCATTGTGTGTTCAATTATGTTAAGTATTTGGAGAACAGATACATAAAGAATACAGGTAAAATCGTTTAGATCAAAAAGTTGCATACAGATTTGTCGACAAGTTAATCCTGTCAGTATTTTCTAGTATATTTGAAAATTATTCCTCTATCCATTGCAACTGTTCAATTGATAAATTGCACTATGTATTGTTGACGGATTAATTTGTCATTATTTTCTAGTAGATGTGAGAATCATTCCCTTCCCCATTGCAATTGTTCATTTGCAATAGATCGATGGAATTGTTCCTTTGGTATGTTTCTATTTTCACCAACAAAATGAAATGTCATTTGTAATATATTGAGGGTTTTTTGATTTTTTCATGAAAGAGAAAATTGTTAATTTAAATCACCAATGGAATAATTAAAAATATTAATATTATATTAGTAGTTGGTGATTCAATCTATAAACTCAATATAAAAGATCAGCCAGAACATAGGCATTTCAAATCTCCTTCATCATTCTTCCCTTTTTCTCTCATATCTCTCTTTCTCTATCTTTCTCTCTCTAACACACACACACCTACCTTTATATCTTTTAGTATTCTTCTTGTGTAATCTTGTTTTCTCCTTCACTTACACAAGGTATGTCTTCCTTTTCTTTTCTCATCTTCTTTTCTCTTATTGCATTATTTTCATATAATTTATTTTTTTATTAATGTTTATGGTGTGTGATTATTGCATTATTTATACTTACTTTTTCTTGTGTTAATGAATTATTAATTGATATTTCCTAAGTTAATTCATTTTTATTGTATTACTTCATTATTAAATAATGATTTTTATGTTCTTAGTGCATTATTATTATTTTTTTGTTTGCATTATATTTTATTTTAAATTTATGTTATAGTGTGTTGTGGCATTATTTGAATTTATTTTGCTAATATTATTAATTGTTAATGTTATTTCAATGAATTATTAAATAAAGAAATTAAGGTTTCTAATTAAATTATTATTGTTATTATTTTTTAATTACTTTTTGAGTTTTTGTAATTGTACAAGTCATTTGTCCAAAATTAGGATTAATTTAAAAATATATATTATAACATAAAAATAAAAATATTCGATGAAATTGAATTATGCAAAATTGTTTGAAAATAAATAAATAAAATCAAGTGGTTTGTGGAATATATGAAGCTGCCAAAATTTTTAAAATGAAGAAAAAATGTAATTTTGAATATTCATAAATTTATGTAGATGACTAGGATAAAATTCATTGTGTGACGTTAGGACAAGATTGATGGTAGTTCTTCTAACAATGATTCCAATAACCACAAGTTATTAGGTGTCAATGACAAACAAGAACATGTAGTACATGCAACGACTCACGACACAGGTTCGTCAAATGCTGTGTTGCAAAGTCAAGGGAGTGTCCCTTTACAGTGGGATCTAGTTACTCGCAAGTATTGGGCCCAATAGAAGGATGATCTTTCAATGTATGTTTTCATTTTAATTTTTTTTTAGAGTTAAATTTGTTTAAGATAATTTTATTTAGCAAATAAAATCTCAAGTTTACAAATCATCGATGGAGATTCTATTGTTTCAATGGAGTCAATTTCTAAAAATCCTAAATGAAGAGAATTGATGCATGGTTTACAAGGTTAAAGGTTAAAATGAAGTTAATTTTTTTATATCATTTTAATTCGTTTAATTTATCTTTTCTAAATTTTTACTCAAAAAGAAAAATTGATTGAGATGATGCTAATGATGATATTGCTAAAAGAATGTGGGAGAATCATGTTGCAACTAGGTAATTATGATGATATTGATAATTTTCATTTTTTTTACAAATAACACAATTTTGCTTTTCATTTCCTAATAAATAATTCATTTATACTAGGTTACGTGATTTCTGGCACAAGATGCAAGAAAAGGCAAAAATATATGCGAGTGAAAGAATGTGACAATCTAAAAGGAATTCAGCTCGTGATACATCTTTGAAACAATATGGTCAAATTACATTGACCTGTCACGTTTTAGCGTTTCACGTGACTCTCATATTATGGTTTTATACAATTAAGGAAAAATTATTTAGCCAAAACAATTAAAAACACAAAAGGAGCCATGGGTCATGGATAAATGTTTCATATGATTTATAATGGTTTATATGACTTATAAAGTGTATAAAATCTAAATAACCTCATAGAAAACTAATCAAAATATTATTGAAATATGACATTAAAAATCAATTAAAAAAACAAAAAAAAAGACTCGGATCAATTCACTAAATTTATGATACAAGATATAAAACCAAAATAATCTCATAGGGGAAAAAATCTAATTTAACTTGAGATAACCTGTCAAAGGCACTACCCTAGTCATGAACTGAAATAACCTTATATAAAGTAAATAAAAATAACTTATAAAATTCAATCTCTAACCAACCATGTTGGATTCAATCTTAAATCATGAAATATATAAAAGTTTCAATTAAAAGAATGAGATAAAAATCAACCCAAGTAAGCATGTGTTAACCCGCTAAACACAATTTCAAAATCATGAGATTATGATAATCTAATAAAAAAAAAATTATGAAACTTAATTCTTAATCAATACAATGTTTAATGATGAATTCAGGTAAAAAATCAATTAAAAAAATAAGTCAACTTGGTTAACTCACCAAGCTCGCGACTAATGTCATATCACAAGGACAACATAATAAAAAAAAACAAATTCAATGATGGAAGAACCCGTGACCCAAGTCATGAGACTAGGATATCTTATAGAAATCTCAATTCTCAATCTACTTAATGTTGAATAATGAAACTGAAAAAAAAAAATCAACTCGATTTAACTCACAAAGTATTATTCTCACATGATGAGGCTGAAATATCCTAATAAGAAAATAAATCATAAAATCTAATTCTCAATCAACATAATATTAAAAGATGAAATTGAAAAACAATTGTTGAACAAAAACAAATCAAGTCAACCAGGTTAATGTATCAAACTCGCAACTCGTTTTATGTGAATGGAGCAACCTAATAAGAAATAAATTTAAGGGTAAAATTAAGGGGAAATCATTGATTGAAAGGGGGGAAATCATTCTAATGAATAGTTTTTTTGTGAGAAGGGGCAAAGTAAATCTCCCTCTTATTTTAGTTTTTTTGTTAATTAGATCATTGGTTTTTGTCTTAATGTGGTGTGGATTTGATTTTTTTAATGCAAACAAAATATTCAAGTGTTGTTAGCATGTTTTTTAATTAAAAAAAAATAATCATAAACACAAAACATGATGCATAGTAAACAATATATAAAAAAATGATATAATGAACTTAATAATTTAGGACAATGCAGCCTATAGGGGTAGAATGTTTTAGAGGCGATACTATCTCTTTTTATCATAATTAATCCCTTATTGCAAATATTTGAAGATCAGTTAGAGTTCTTATAAACCATTATATTAAATGACTAATGAACTTTTTCTCCCTCACACGTAAAAAGACCAATTTCTTTCAGGTTTCGAAGAATGAGATCAGGTCGCTATGATGTTAAGTGCGACAGACATCAACTCAAATATTTGTTATGAGTATTTAATAAAGCAATTCAGCATCTTGATAGTAAAATCTGAGTGGCATAGAATTTTCACCCTACAACTTTAGTGCCTTTTGGACATTGTGGCAGTTTCTATTTTTCAAATTGGGTTTTTCCTGGAAAAAAAAAGTGTTTTTTTTATTGTTTTAATGTGCTAATGTCAAAAATAAAAACCAAATTCTGAAAATATAAACATCCATTTTCAATTGAAAAGCATTTTACAGCACAATACCAAGCACACACTAAATAACCTTGGAACTCTGTAGGCCACAAAGTCTGCCCCGCATGCTAAAAATGTGAGAATCAAGGCTGCTATTTGTTTTTCAATCCTATCCTTTTATCTTTCATTTTGGTAAATACCTATCTTTTTTTATTCTTTGGCTGAACAATAGAGCTATTATTTACCTAATGACTTATTATTCTAAATTAATGTACAAGACAAAAAGGAAAATGAAATATAAGAGCAACTCATCTGCTCATCCAAGGTAGAGATTTGAGTGCATGAACACGTTCTTTATATAGGACATGTGAGCTCAAGTTGTGTCCTGAGATACAGTATTTGAACCACAAGGGAATCAACAATTCACGACACGATAAATAAATCAAAAATAGGAATTTAGACTGCAAAAATATTGATAGGTATTCAATCTGCCGGATCCATTGTAAGTAAGCTTCAAGATGTGGTTAGGAAACTATCCTCTCTGATTTTAACAAGGAGATTATGCTCACATACCTTAATGATGTGATTAGCGCACAAGTATAGTCCATTCAAAAAGTAGCTCCAAAAAGTAGTTTGCCCTTAGTTGGCATAGACATTCAGCCTCACCTGAGCAGTAACTTCTGGGTGAAGCTTAAGTTCAGCAATATATTCTCCTGTTTCCCTGATTTCTGGAAGAGAAACAATTCGCTTGTCTACATCCCTATGAATCAGTGAAGAAAACAATAAGCAAAAAACAGAGGCATGAAAGAGAAAGATGAATGTGTGTGTGCACGAAGCCACACAGATGCAGACACCCGCATGTGCACCTAGTGCGAACTGAACTGTCATTGGATCAAGAACACTCTATTTGTATCCTGATAGCTACACTATTGATCAAATACAATCAAATGATTAAAATAGATACAGCATGCATAAAAACAATGCTTTCCATATCTTAAACCTCAATGCTAGTATTATGAGCTCAGATTGTATATATTTGAAAGTCCCAATGGAATGACCAGCAACTTGAAAGAGACCATTAAAGGTATGCAAGGACTGTCTTTCTGAATTCCATTTCGAAGTACTTTTTCCTCTAAATGGTTTTAGGACATTATAATTATAAATGATATTTATTCTTGTAATGAATCGAACTAACAGTAATGTGGACTTATTCACATGTTTGCCTTTCCTAGAAGGCATTATTCACATGTTTGCCTTTCCTAGAAGGCATACAAACATTTAGAAATCAACACTTGGAAATAACACGGAAGAAGTTGCTTTTGTGATTGAAGAAGGGTGGTGTTTCCTCTATAACAAAATAGCACATATTACTCTAATCATAATTCTATGGTGCATGTATAATTACAGGACCCATCTTGAGAATTTGATAATAGAAATGCATGTTTCCTGAGTTACTAATAAATTTCTGGGGTCAAGTTACAATGCTCATGATAGTGACAAGTGTCTGCATAATTCTGCATAGATGGAAGAGAGTACCTCTGAATCTGTGCCTTGATTATGTCAACAAGATCTTGAGCAGTTACACTGCCAAAACACATTGATTTAGACAGGACATGCAGACAGTGAATTATGAATACCATAAGAAAACAAATTTTGCACAGGATTCAACTCACGTCCCAAATATCTGTCCTCCCTTTCCCCCTTTGCGCTTCACCTTGAATGCTCCAACAGTTTCAAATATGAGTGCAAGCTGTTGTGCCTCTTCTTTTACCTGAAGAAATATAAGAATGATAGAAATTAAACGTGTAAGACGGGCAAATAATAGTGACATATATGTGCTGTATTTCTTTACGTGTTTTTTCTCAGCCTCAATTCTTTCCTCTTCTATTCGCATTTCCCTGGAAATCAAGAGAATGCGATAAAATTAGTGTTGGATAAGGAAATAAATAATTTTCAAACAGACACAGATTAAAACATATACTTTGTCATCAGGACATTTCATTAGCCATAAACCTCATGCAAAACTTGTGTGGGAACATTTGGTTGGCAGAAATTCCAGTGAGTTTTGCAACAAGTTATTGGAGATTCTGTTTTTAATAAATGGATAGTTGAGAACCATCATATCTTCAAGATTTTAATTAAACAGGTCAGGAACATCATGCATCTGGTATAATAATCCACAACTCCCAAAAATAAATGTCCTGGGAGTCCAACGAACACCCTGTGTCTTATGTTGTTTTCTTTTACTTTTTAATCAAAACTGGTATGTCAGAAATACGAAGATAAAAGTTATCTGGCCAAGTAATGTAATATGAGTAAGCCAATGAATATTTTGGAACCTGAATTTTGATTATATTTTTTGTGTGAATTTGGACCGTGGCAAATTTTTTATGCAATTATTAATTTCTTACATGCACTGAAAAGAATAGGGCAAATTAATAAGGACATCCAACGGTAAAAGCATACCATAACCTGTTGGATGACATTGGCACCAATCACTCAAGTTTTATCATTTCAGAGTTAACATATGTGATGAACAAGACCAATACATGATGGGAAAGGTTTCCTACATATGCTGTTAAATTTTGACTCCACCACCATTCTAAGTTCTTATTCACTATTTCTCTGAGTGTCATAGGAAGGTTAAGAGAAACTAAGTGCGATTAAATTGTAGGAATGGTTGTTGTTGTTTTCCCTATTTTCTCAATACATGAACACGGAAAATAGGACAAAGGTAAAACAGAACCACAAGGCTCAACTTAACTATACTTAAGTCTCCATTAACTAAAGTCAGCTACATTGGTCTTTCTCCTCCAAATTAATTATGAATAGTGCAGATTGTAATGATTTCTCAAAAGTCCAATCTGGTTATCGTTTCCATAGATGAGTTGTCTTCATGTTCATGTTTTACATTCCACAGTTTCCATGAGTAGGACTGCCAGCTAGACTAAGTTTGTTGTTTAAGACAAATAGATGTTAAGGAATAAAAGAGATGTTTGTCAATTTACCAGAGGCTTCTTGCTATCAGATCATCCATGCGATGAGCCAGGTTTAGCCAAAAACAATGTCTCCCTTCAAGTCTAGATGAATGAGATGTAATACAGCGTATTACTATTATTTATTCCAAACCATGAGTAACATCATCTCGTTTTAAAAGAGATACCCAAGCCATTTATTACAATTCCCAGTGGCATCTGTATAGACCACCTACTGCATTACATGTTCTGGATATACACTTTGAACCAGTATATTCAATCCATCAATATCTCATTCAAATTGAGAAAATGGATGATAAGTTTCTTTCAAAGCACTCCTTGTTTGAAAAAAAAAAACAGAAACAATCAAAACAATATTCAAATAAAAACACAAAAATTAAGTCATAAAAACATCAATGCATTTGTCAAGTTAAACTTTACTTGAGTAAATCAGGAGTGACAATCTGAGCCCTGCCTGTGGGCAGCAGAAAATTTCTATAATAGCCTGCCTTGACATCAACCAGTTGCCCTTTCTTTCCCAAATCTGTCACATCCTGTTTCAATATTATCTAACACAACAATGCAAACAAATCTATCAATTAAAGACTAAAACCTAAGAGGCTCATATCAAGATTGAATTTTTCTTCAGGAAAACACAATTTAAGAGAGAATGACATGACCCCGATTCAGGTTATGCAGTCTTATTGATACCTTTCTTGTCTTTTTGGCTTTCTTCTGAGCTAAAACCAACATGGGCATTCTTTTGTTTGGTAATTTGGAGATTTCATTTGTGGGTCCACCAAAGCTGTGACGCCAAGAAGAAGAATTCCATGAAAGAATTGCTGATGTAGATGATGTTGCCATTTTGCCACTACTAAGAATCCTTCTGTCTCACTGGTCTTATCCTTTAGACATTTTGGCTTCAAAAGAACCGATATACAAGTTTGTGTTTTTTTGCTGATTTGGTCCTCCTTATATGGATATCAACTACAATGGTACCGCTTCATTTTTCAAATTGCATTAATGCCCTTTTATTTTTGTACCATTCGTTCCCTCCTTTTCGACATATAGTTAAATTGATCGTTCTACATTATTTAATTTCAAATCTATCCTTTGAATAAATATTTCTCATGGTCAATACTTAAGGGAAAATACCTTATGATATATCAGCATTTATTATGATATATAAGAGGAATACAATAAATAAATCTTTTTAGGCTTAGCTAAGCATTTATATATGGATCTGGCGAGTTGTCGGATTCATTATCTTTACCCTTAATGACTTGTTAAACTTCCAACACATTTAGGTCTATTAAGTTAGCTAATCATCATCTTTAGCAAGTTGAACCTAGACATATATAGGTGTGAAAAGTCATCACCCCATTTTTTTTAGGTTTGGCCAAGTGTCGAGCTCAAGCACACATGGACTTAGTGAGATGTCAAACAAACCATTTCTAAGATTATCCAAGTGTTTAAGACTAAATAGGTGTGGGTCTAGAGAATTATCATATCCATCACTTCTAGTCTTAAACAAGTCATTATTATTTCTAATTATCACTGGATTTGAGCCTTAGAGGTTTTAGATATTTTAAACATATACTAGCAAATATTTGTTCAAATCATGTAACTTTAGGAGTTATTTTAAAACAGGGGCTTCATTGTTATTATCATCCTTGATTATTATTGAAATCAGAACTTTGATGTTTTTAAAAGTTTTCAATGTCTACCAACAGAATATTGGTTCAAATCATGCAAGTTCATGAGTAATTTCTAACTAAGAACTCCTATCAAGTTTTTGAACTTAACATGATAGATGATCTTTAAGTATAGGAGTTTTTTCCCAGACATATTCTCATAATAACCAAAGGAACTATGTTTATCTAAGAAAATTCCTTTTGACAACCACCTAGAAAACCTCCATCAAAGAAATACAATTTCCTCTTTTTTTAAGACCAAGACTATAATAGCAACAAAAAAGTTTTTCTAACCGACTACACCCCCAAAATAAGATAGAAATTTATTATAGTAAATGAATAAAAATAAAAGTTCAACATTATTTTTTCTTCCAATAATTAAGCAATGGTCAAACCATTAGACAACTTGTTTAAGAAAAAAATGATTGTTTTCGATGGATTTTTTTCCTTGTTAAGCCTTTCGAGATCCATAAACTAAATGAAAATACACAAAAGGTAATGAGAATGGATACTTAAACTTTATTTATTTGAAAGTTACATAAGTACATTCTTCATAATACCTCTTTATAAAGTTTAAATCTACAGGTCTACACAAGTGTTCTCCACCCATTCTTAGTAATAAAAGAGCTTATTTAGAGAAAGTGTTCTTCACTACATAAATTCCTTCATAGTTAGGTAACATTTACTTTGATCTTTATCGGGTAAGGGTAAGATTTTCTTAAGCACTAATTTCCCTTCATAGAATACTTTAGGACTCACTTTCTTTTATATTTTAGGCATCCTCTCTTTCTAATGTTGGTGATGACACATCACAACCATTATTTTCTCACTAATTAAGTTTAATTGCTTATGTGTCACCATTCAAATTCTTTCAATCCAGAGTTTATCAACACTCTTAATGATGAGATTTCTATTTATAAGGGTATTAGTACCTCCATTCTATATATTAAGAAATATGAGGTAACTCTTATTGAAGTTCTAATTATGGTGTGATATGCGTGGAAGGCAAAATGACAGTATATCATGCCAATCGTTACACATGACTATCATCTTTTGGAGATCTTTTTAATATTTTTATTTGTGACTTGCACGACGATATTCATCTTTGGCTTATATACGGATGAATTAAAATGTTTAACTTTTCATTTTGCACAAATCTCTACTATCATTTTTCCATTGAAGTTATAATTATTATTAGTTATTATTCTTTAAGGCATTACATATTGGCAAATTATTTATTTATTATTTATACTTCTTTAATTCTAGGCCCCACTTAGTTTTCATAGACAATTACACTATATAGAAGAGTGTAGACAAAATGATCCAATAGAATATCTTCAACCTTAGGGGTCATCGAGCCATTCTAGAAGCATACACTCTTTCATAATGTTCAAACATAAAGTGGTTTTTCTAAGTGTCCATTTGGGCAATATAAGAAAACGGTTATATGCGCATCATGTCATCCTTCGCCAAAGAATCCAAACTCCCATAAACTTGATAGGCTTACAAATGGAAAATAGATAGAATAAGAATTAATCTAGAAGGATATCTATACTCCCTACCAAATCAAAGATTCTCTTATATCTGCATATGTGATTACATCGTTATTAAAATGATCATAGATAACTATGATGGACTCATAAATCTCAAGGAATATGTATACAATGATACAACAATTTGGAGATAGTCATTTAAAATAGTTATGCCACATGTAAGATCCTCCCTGGAACCTTCAAGGGTTTAATAAGAGTATGGTATAACAACTAGGAGTCAAGTCCACTTATTAGTTTTGATGATCTTTATGCCAAGTTAGTGGTATATTGTAGTACAAGTATTCTAGCCAAAAGGAGTTTCATTGAACTCTTTTGAATCACTTAAGTAAATGATGAGTTTACAACAACATACTTGAAAAGATTCAATGAGAAAACATTTCATGTTGACGATTTAAGCAAACTTGTAGTTTCAAAAATCCTTATTAGTGGAGTAAGAAAAAAAAGTTTATGGAGGGAGATGTACGCCGTATTGGATAAAGGAATTATAAAAGTAAAGAAAACAATAATGATCCATATTTAGGTACAAGAGGCAAGTATGTTATGTCATGGTCCTCCCTGTTTTTCTAAAGATCCATACAAGGTCGATCACCCAAATGAAATTACTTTCTCAAAAGGAATAACAATCTTAAAAGGGTTATAAAAATCATTGAAGGAACGTTTAGGTGATCATAAATCATATGTTTCTTCATTAGACACCACCCTCATTGAATTTCTTGTGACCATTTAAAGCAAATAACTTGTCTAATATAGTCACCTATGAAGCCTCCTCTCAGCACATGTACATCTAAAAAGTATTTTTTTTCACAAAAACAATGGTCATTACATTTATAATTGTTATTTCTTAAAAAAAAAGAAGTTAAAAGCTAAAGGTTATCTTTGTCGGTTTCTACAAAAAAATCTTCACCCATAATAGAATAAATAATATCTTGGTCAATTTGCCTCAATTTTACTTAAGATTAACATAATTTTAAGAGGAGCCTTTATAGAGGGCGATTCAATGAAAAGAGAAAGTATATGAAAAAAGTGCTCACAACTACCAGATCACTAAGTCAATAGAACGAGTCAATATTTTTTTTTACTCTTGAGAATAGGGAAGGAAGGAATTTTTAATGTGAGAATGTCCTCATCATCTCCATTGCTCTCTCATATTATGATAAAGATAGTGATGATAATAAAAACAACTCAAACAATTATCTTTTTCTCTTTCAAAATACCTATGGAGAAAGAATTGTGTGGTTTTGACCGTTATCATGTCTCCAATAGGCACAAGAACACCCATTTGGATCATTGCCTCATGGACATGCACTAGCATAAAAAAGCATCAAACAATACGAACTATGATACGTGAAGTTTGTATAAAAAAGAATATGGAAACCTAGATATGGCCATCCACACTTTAGCACAATCAACTTATCAAGATCCTTTTCATAAATTCTATAAAATGCTTCTAAAACTCTTCTCAAATGTTATGATTGATACTTGTTGAATGTTTGGATTGTTAGTGCAAAATATGAAGACAAAAGAAAGTCATAACACTAATATTATTATGACACACAAACACACATAATATTTATTATTTTATTATCATATATATAATGATAAAATGATAAATATTATGCATTTACTACTATTTTTTTTATTTTATATTAAAAAATAAATAATATTACATATATATAAATTAGAATTGATTGTTATTGTTCACTGTGACGCATTGTCACTGTGGACACGAAATTTGATCCGGTAGTGCGCGCGAGTTCATCCACCCTATTTTTTATCTTTTTCCGCCCATGAACAGTGTTATGACGATATCAGCCCTCGCAAAACAACAAAAAAGGCGCTGGTCTGAGGGGCTAACCGGTTATTGTGCGCTTTCAGTCCGGTTCGGTCCGTCCGACAGATTTATTGTTTTTTAATATTTATTTAACAGTGCAATCACCGTTTTAGCCCTACTAAACGACAAACTAAAGCATAGGGTGGTAGGGGAAATAAAGTAATTAGCCTATTTTTAATTCTTTTTTGCGTCGGGTTACTGTTAGTGCGTCCCATCACGCGTCGTCCATTTCTGCCCTCATGCATCTTTCGGACGGTGCTTACTCTTTCATATAGCACCCAAAAATGTCCGACGGGCGCCCAAAATGATTATTCATCATGCTCTCTTCCTCCTGGGGCGGCACATGTAGCTAATTGGTATCCGGGTACATGAAAATGGTCGTTTGAATCCCCCCTCATTTCTCTCTCCTCCTGCGTAAGCTGACATCAGCAAAGCAATGTTTTTGGCAAAGTCATTTCGGTCCCTAAACGACCGAATTTGATGTTCTAACCCTTATGACAATTATAAAAGTTTTTATGTGTTTCAATTGCGTCCTTCAATTCAAAATAATTATAATATATAGTTTCATTCGGTGCCTAGGCTTTTAATTTTGCATTGTGGCCTGCAATCCTTAATATTTTTAATATCAAAGTTTTGATTCATTTCAATTTTATACTTCCAAGCAAATTAATCATAAATCCTTAATAATTTTGGTGTCAAAGTTTGATTTGTTTCAATTTTATCCTTCCATGCGGATCAATTACATATTTGAGTTTCATTTCGGTCCCACTTCTTTTAATTTATGATTTTATTTTGGATTATGGAATTTCCATATTAGGATTTATTGCAGTTGTCACGACGACGATTTTGGACGCGCTTCTCGCCCCGTCGTCTCGCTGGAGAGACAACGGCGCGCGGTGAAAAGGGGTGTGTTTTATAGTCATAAAATTTACAACTATAATTATTAGGAGACGTCACCTAGTATTAAGGTTACTAGGAACTTATTGGTCTGCGAGAGTCTTGGGTAAGGGGACTTGTTGTGCAAGGGGAAGACGCATCACCCCAGTGCACCCTACCTAAGGTAAGCTGCATTGTTGTTTGATTGTTTTTCTAAGTTAAAATTTTTACACTACATTTAAAAAAACATTTTTTTGTGTCAGCATGTGTATTTTACACTGTAATTTTACACCGTAGTTACAAGTTTTTTTATCTACGGATGTACTTTACAATGTAATTTTATACTGTAGTAAAAATATTTTCTGTTTTATCTACGAATGTATTTTACAATGTAATTTTACACCGTAGTAAAAGAAAATTTATCTGCAGATATATTTTACCATGTAAATTTACACCCTAACAGATGAAAAAAAATATTTATAATTATTTTTGATATTTTGGTCAAATTCTAATGGATAATCGTAAACTTGTTACGATATCCGAATTTTCATTTTAAAAATATGGAAAAATATGCAACATATTTTTTTATGAGAAATACAATGAGGAAAGTTTTGGAATCCGACTGTATGCACAAAAAAACGAATACATTTTTTATATTTTTGAATTTTTTTTGTAATAACCATAATGGTAAAAAAAAATATTTTTTTGTCAATTTGTATTTTTTCTTTTTTCTTTTTTCTTTGGTCGAGTCATCACCACGATTACTGACAACTGCCTAAGTGGGTTGGGCATCTAGCCCGTGAGGGCTGGAAGCCCAAAAAATATGGCTGGGCTTCCAGCCATCATGGGTTGGAAGCCCAAAAAAGTCTGGACTCATGGGTCGGGCACAAAGTCGGACCCGCTCCCTCAGCCCTAGCGCATGAACAGCAGGACGTGAATCACGTCCCGCTGCATGCAAACCAAGGAAGGGGAAGATGAACAATAGGTTTTTGACTTTGACGAGAGGCGTACCTGCTAGCACCGTTGTGTTGAAATTCACGGATTAAAGCAACTATGCACCTAAAGGCGGAATTGATGCAAATACAATAAATAATGCAATCTTAAAATTAATTACTTGAAAGTAAAGAGATAAGGGAAAGAGATTGCTAACTCGGTTTTTAACGTGGTTCGGCAAGCCTACGTCCACGACTCAAGTACCAACCCGTACTTGAGTATTGTACTCTCTTACTAAACCAAGTAACAAGATTACAATTTTTCCGCTTGATGAATCCACACCAAGACTTTACACCACATGAAGATATGTCCTCTTCAAGATTTTCCTTTTCCCACTTGAAGATGTCCCTCTTCAAGATTTTCCTTTCCACTTGAAGATGTTCCCTCTTCAAGATTTTCCTTTCCTACTTGAAGATGTACCCTCTTCAAGATTTTTCCTTGGTGATGTTCCTCACCAATACCAAGAGTTTTATACTCAACTCTCAAGAGTTTCACAATGGTTGTTTTTGTAAAACAACAATACACTCTTAATAGTATGGATATTACAAATGAAGATCTAAAATCTCTTTCTCTCACTTAATAGCACTTAGGATATTTGAAGGTGTTTAAGTGTAGTGAGAATGAGAAATACTCTTTGTGTTAGGATATGAAGATTTAAACACAAATATGAGTATTAATGAGGATTGATGATATGAAGGTGTTTATGCACTTCTAATTGCCTCAATATAAGATATGAAAGTTATGTGTATTTTGTTTTGCAATTAAGTGGCCTATTTATAAGTTTCAAAGAGAAACTAGCTGCTTCTAGCCGCTTTAGTGCAATCGCCATATCAAGCTGGTCGACCGGTTCATAATGGACAAAACCAAGCGGTCGACCGGTTCACAACGGATAAAAATAATTTGTCTTCCAAGCGGTCGACCGGTTCACAACGGATACCTCAGCGGTCGACCGGTTCATGCGTAAATCTATTTTGACAAATTATCTTTTCGAATTTCTTGAACCGATTGATTATGCCTTAAACCTATTAATCATCAAATCCTTTTAATGCCTGCACCGTGAAGTGTGTGAGGTCATTTTAATTTGTGCTATCAAGGTAGACATAGAGATGTACATAAAGCACTACAATGAACACTTATTCTAAGTCTTCACTTGCTTGCATCTTGGACTTCTTGGAGTGATTTCTTCTTGAACTCCATTATGCTTGTTGATGTATTCTTTGAATAAAACCTGTTTATAGCTTAATCTCATCCAAGCATATTATTAGTCAATTTTATTTTTATTGTTATCATCAAAATATATAAAGCATACAAAGTATGACATTATATGTCAACACGTTGGGTAAAGGAGATCAAGGTATGATCCCTATGGTGGTGGCGGCGTCAACGATGGCCTGTGGTTTTAGAGAGAGAAGTTGAGACCGAGAGAGAAAGAGTTGGACCGAGAGGGATGAAAACCAGCTATATTTCTCACGCAAATCCTCCCTTATTTTTTTTTTACTTTTCTCTGCTCTTTTTTGTTCTTTCTGCATGAATTCCTCTCCCTTTTCTTTGCTTTTTTATTTGCCTCTCTGTTACGTGATTTTCCCTCTTTTTCTTTGAAATTCCCTTCTCCCTTATTTATTCCACAGGTTTTTCCTCCTCCCTCCAGGTGCATGCTGCGACGAATGTATTTATAGGGAGAAAAACATGCATATGGTGTGTGTGGCGTGCCATCTGCATTTTGCAGAAACCAGAGGGTTGCAGTTCATGTGGTTTGCCTCTGCCTCTACAAAGGATTTGCAAAGGTGAGTTGCAGAGTTGTGCACTGCACTGTTCTATTGCCGGAACAGTGCATCACATGCAATCTTGTATTTTTGCAATTTAATCCTTTTATGCTTGATTGGTTCAATTGCACCCCCAATTATTAATTTTATGCAATTGTATCCCCGTCAAAATTTCGACAATAACCTTGAATGTGCATGCCTTTTTTTATTTTGGTCTTTGGTTTCCGATTTGCGCGATTTAATTCTCAATTGACCATTAGATTCTCAATTCGTTCAATTCGGTCCCTGATTTACTTAAAAATTCAAATCAGTCTCCGAAAATTTCATTCTCATCAATTGAGCCCGAACTAAATTCAAGAAATTGATTTCTCATTGACTAAGCTCTTAATAAAATTAATTTTACCAATTTAAAGTATAATTAAATCCTTGCACTTAATTAAATCCTTCAATTGGACCTTAAATTAATTCCCGATCATAATTAAACTTTAAATTTGTCGACGATTAAATCGAATCAACCTATAAAAAATATAATTATGTCGTTGAACTTAGTTTTTACACAGATTCATCCAACGATAAATTATTTTTTCTTAAATCTGTATTTTTCTCTATTTTCGGAACCAAAGAGATATGATTGGACTTGCGGCAACAACCAAAATTTCCACATTGTTTTTTTACCCACGCCGACCCTTTTTATTTTATTTTATTTTAGGGAGTAACCTAAAAATTAGGTTACGGCAACAGTTTTGTCCTTTAAATTAGATTTATTATATTTTTTTTTATTTTATCCCTTATACTTTTAATGTTATACTTTTAATTCTTATTTTTGTCCGTGTTTATTTGTGCATGCTATTGGTTATTGTTTCCAAGATTTTTTTATTCCACTGTTATTAAGATTTTTTTCAATGTTTAAATTTTAATTTGTATTGTTGATCATTTCAAAAATAATGTTTATTATTATTTCTTTTTTTATTCTTCAAGTTCAATTGTTTCTTTAAATATAATAATATTTATTTTTTGTTAATATTGTAAGGTATTGAATTTTCTAATGATTATTGATAAAACATTAAAAATAATTTATTTGTAAGTTTTATTTTCTTGTAAATATGTCAGCCTAATTATATATTTTGATATTTATTTAATGTCAGACCTTTAATATATATATATATATATATATATATATATATAGCATAAGTTTTTTTTGAAAAAAAATTAATATTATTGTTCTAAAATACTTTTAATATCATAATATGAAAATAAAAAAAAATTATGGAATTTTTTTCTCATCAATTTTATTATTTCCATTGTTATTAGGTTTAGTTTTTTTATATTTACATTATAATTTCTGTTGGTGATTGTCATGACGGTGATTTTTTACGCACTTCGCTCCCCGCCATCCCCCCTCAGAATTGGAGGAGACAACAGCGCGATGTGAAATGGGGGTTGTTTACAGCTGTAAAATTTACGACTAATATTCTAAGGAGTCGCCACCCAATATTAATGTCACTAGAAACCTCTTGGTCTGCGAGAGTCTAGGTAAGGGGACTCGTTGTGCAAGGGGAAGACGCATCACCCCTAGTGCACTCTACCTAAGGTAAACTGCATTTTTTTTGTCTACGAGTGTACTTTACATTGTTATTTTACATCGCCACCGGGTAGAGGACATCAGGGTAGTTCTTCCTGTCTTGGTGGCGTCAAAAATGGTGGCTCGTAGGGGCGTTGGAAGGGGTTGACATGTGCTGACGTTCGTTTGCAATTACTACTGCTACTCGTTACCTGCGATGGAGAAGGAGGCTGAGTTGGAGTGGCTGGTGGAGCTGGCTTGGGGAGAGAATTGGAGTTGCAACCTTTTTTAGAGAGAGAAGGGTCGTCAATGGTGGCTGATGAATAGAGAGAGAAGGAGTTGCAAACGACAATTGAAGAGAGAGAGAAAGGGTTGGTGGGAAAATGGACGAGAGAGAGAGATGGCTCTTAGAGACGAGGAAGATGAAGAGATTTTATGTTATGTCATCTCCCTCCCTTTGCGTAATTTCTCTCTCTTTTTCTACGTAAATCCTCCCTTTTGTTCATAAAATTTTTGTTCCCTCTACTCTCTGTGTTTTTCCTCTCTTTTCTCCTCTATGTCTATTTTCCTTCTTTCTTTTCTTTTTGTCTTTTCTTCCCCTTCTCTGCATGCTGAGAACGACATTTATAGGGAAATAGGCATGCATTTTGTGTGTGTATGCGTTGTTGCCCTCTACATTGTGCAGAGGGCTGTGGGGTGTGTTGTGATTGTTTCTGCATTTTTGCAGAAAATAGAGAGCTTCATTGCCATGCAAAGAGCCATTGTAGGGTTGTTCCTGCACTGTTCTGGTGTCAGAACAGTGCAAGGACATGCACAATTTGTGTGATAAAAAAATACAATTTAGTCTCTCAATGTTTAATTGGTTTGATTGCACCCCCGATTAGTTTTAAATTCTTAATTTTATGCAATCGTATCCCCTTTGAAATTTCAACAATAACTTTAAATGTGCGCGTCTTTTTATTTTGGTCTTTGGTTTCCGATTTGCGCGATTTAACCCTCAATTGTCCATTAGATTCTAAATTCATTCAATTCGGTCCCTGATTAACTTAAAAATTCAAATCAGTCTCCGAAAATTTCATTCTCGTCAGTCTCCGAAAATTCTCCTTATAATATAAACACAAAATCAAACATACATAATCTCATAAACACAATCACAAGTTGATCAAAATAAGGAGAATTTTAAAACCGGAATGGCATGCCCGGAATGGTACTGAGACATTCCAACTAGTATTTCTACAACGGGCTGGAATTAAAAACAAGAAAAAAACGATGTCGTTTTGTTTCGGTTTTTTAATGGCACAAAATATTCTTACCGTTTCGGATGGAACAAAACGATATTGACAATCCTGATCCTATCACCTAAGAAAATTTAAATATGTAGATTTCAGATATTATATTATTTAAAAATAAAATCATCCTATAACTCACTCGCTAAAAAATGTTATCTGACATTTAAAGGTAAGATTTGAGAATTTACGGGTTGAGTTTTTATAATATTTAAATTCTATTTATTATCATTTGAATAAAAAATTAGATATTTATTAACTATTTGTTAGGTTTTTGATCTACATAGAGATATAACTAGCCAATTTGCCCGCGCAATGCGCTGGGCTTATTTATCTGTATTGAAAACGACTTGATTTTTTATGTGCTGTAATTTTTTATTTTAATATTTAATCAGTAAAATTATAATTCATCAAATAATATAAATTATTATTTTTTGAAAAATAATATATATATATATATATATTAAACTTCAATTAAATAAATATCAAAATATATAAATATTCTCATATATAATAAGAAATGTAAAAATATTCCAAAACCAAAACATTCCTTATCTTTATCAATAAAAAAATACCGGACAACAATAATAGTAAGACGTCATTGCGATCTGGCAGGCAGTTTATTTGGGCCTGTGTGGGCCTAAATAAATACGGCCCGTCTTGAAAAAGAAAAAAGGTCTGTCTGTCCGAGTAAGTAACCGCCCGACCGGTGTAAAAAAGAAAACAGATCTCTCCCTCCGCGCACAGCTGCTCTTAAGATCTCCTTCACTACTGTGATGATAACGAAGACAATTCCAAGGAGCTGAACATCATTATCATCATCAATCAATCAGCTAAGATTAAGAATTATGATAAACCTCAACCGTTCGATTTTGATTTGGATCCTATTATCATTATTTCTCACCCTCTTCCTTTCTAAAGCTGAAGTTATAACCCTAACTCCTGAAATTTTCTCTGACAAGGTGGTTCTAATTCTTTCTTTTATTAGTAATGATTAAATTGGTTTTATTTATGTGTTTTATTTAAATGATAATTATGTATGTAGGTGAAGGAGAAAGACACGGCATGGTTTGTCAAATTTTGTGTTCCATGGTGTAAGCATTGGTAAGTGATTTTATTTATTGATTCTCTGTTTAATACTATAATTAAATTTTAATTTTATATTTATTTATTATCAGTAAGAATTTGGGGACCTTGTGGGAAGAGGTGGGGAAGGCAATGGAGGGGGAAGATGAAATAGAGGTTGGGGAAGTGGACTGCGGCGCCAGCAAATCTGTTTGTTCTAAAGCTGATATCCATTCTTACCCTACTTTTAAGCTCTTTTTTGATGGAGAAGAAGTTGCTAAGTATCAAGGTTTTTACTGCTTCAATTACTTTTCATTCTGGGGAATTTATTTAGCAAAGCATGACTTCGGAACTTTTCGTTAATTACTCTACTCTTTTTTTTGTGTGTGTGCTTTGGTCGTACTTAATGTGTTGCTCTATGATCTGATGGACTTGACTTTCATTCTGGGGAACTTTTCTAATGACTTCGGAACTTTTCGTTAATTACTCTTACTCTTTTTTTGTGTGTGTGCTTTGTCCATACTTAATGTGTTGCTTAATGATCTGATGGACTTGACTTTCATTGCATTGCTACTATGAATGTGTTGTTTCACTGGGTTTGTTATAGGGTGAAGATGCGTATATTCAATGAATGGCTACATTTTAGTTTTTCAGCTACTTGATCTATTTTCCCATCTGGGTTTTCTTTGAGTTGTAACGGGCACTTCTTGAGCAATGAAGGCATATGGTTACGAGGGGGTTGCTTGTTGCATGATTTGAGTTTTTTCACAATTTTCTCTGGAATTCATTTGCTCCATCCTAATTTTGTGACGCAAATTTCAATAACTGGCTATGCAACTGCTTTTCATTTTCAAATGGGGTGATCTGGGTTATGGAAAATTCCAGTGCCTATGCAGCTGTAAAAGATGAGAGAGGCGTTTTCTTCTAGCAACTTGTATTTCAGGTGTTGCCTTATGGTCAATACTTGTTTGGCCCTCACCACCATTAAGCTAGAGGGCAGCAGATATGTACTGATACTCTTATGAGCCTTTTCAAAAGTTAGTTGGATGTCTTGCCGATAGAAAATATGTATAGATGAGGAGTTTGAGTTCAATGTGAAGTTATTGAAGGAATATTTAGTGAATTATCTCCAAACACAATTTGTAAAGTAAATGTGTGGATCATAGACATTGGTTCAAAGTACTTTCATAACTTATTTGGTGAACCTTAGTATGTGAATGGAGGATTGTTTGTGAAAAGGCAAAGAAAAAATAGAAGAAACAAAATAATGCAATCTGTACTCTCAATTTGATCACTTGGGTTACTTAACCTTGTGGCGAGGAACCCAAATAAAGCAAAGACTATTAATCTAACATAGACAGATCTCGCTTAAGAAAATAAAGAGAGTGAAATTATAATGAAAAGAAGATCAACAGGAATGATAGGGCTAAGATGCATGATCCCAAAACTAACAAGTCTTCTTTGTTTTAGCCAGCAATAATAAATGTGGTTCTGATGGACAGGAACATAGATAGCAGTTTATAGTTTTTCATGTAGCTGGTGGTATAAACTGCTCCAAGTAATGAATGTGTATTTCTGGGCTTAGTATGCAATTTAGTATGCCGTGGCTCGTTGTGGTTGCTTACTATTGTGAAAAATAACATATTGGAAATGCAATGCTCTGGACATAGTTGTGATCTGCAATTTGTATGCGGTACTATTGAAATCTATTGGGATCTTCCCTAAGCATAAAGATACTCGTAGCATTAGGTTATTTGTCAGCTTAGCCATGAAAAAAAAATCTTGGATTTTGTTTTAAGATTCAACAGTGGAAGGTATGTGTGTTTAGATTCATAGGATAATGAATTGTTTTCAGTAATGATTCAATAAAGTTGTGGTTGCTTACTATTGTGAAAAACAACATATTGGAAATGCAATGCTCTGGACATAGTATGCCGTGGCTCGTTGTGGTTGCTTACTATTGTGAAAAATAACATATTGGAAATGCAATGCTCTGGACATAGTTGTGATCTGCAATTTGTATGTGGTACTGTTGAAATCTATTGGGATCTTCCCTAAGCATAAAGATACTCGTAGCATTAGGTTATTTGTCAGCTTAGCCATGAAAAAAAAAATCTTGGACTTTGTTTTAAGATTCAACAGTGGAAGGTATGTGTGTTTAGATTCATAGGATAATGAATTTTTTTTCAGTAATGATTCAATAAAGTTAAACTCAACCTCTTTATATATCTTTTCAGCATTAGAAATTGATAACCATGCTTCTGTTGCATTTGGCATCTTTTTCTCCAGCAGTTTTGTATTAGATGGTGCGATGAAATGCTTTTAACTGATGGTTTATAATATTACCACAGCTTCAAGATCTAATTGTCTATGCTTCTTACTGAAATGAACAGGGCCAAGAGATGTTGAATCTCTCAAAGCATTTGTTTTAGATGAAGCAGAAAAGGCAGCAGTGAAATCACAGCTTGACAATGATAAAGATTTGTGAGCGTTTGTAAGGTAATCTCTTCAGTGTGCACTTAATTTAGAGGGCTTGAGTTCTCTGCTTTTCGTGTTTTTTTCCACTGAATAATCCTCTGGTTAAGGTTATAGGAAAATCCAATTTATTACCGTTTCCTAATATTTCTTGCAAATTTTGCAGGCAAATCTCCTTTTCAAAATTCTCATTTGTTTGACAGTGATTTATCCTGAGACGTTGTGGCTGGCCATCCTCTAGGGGCGGTGGAGGTTCACAAATACCATGAGCGTTGTAGCAGATAATATTTGACAATATGCCCATTTTGGTTGTCATCTTGTAGTGGGAGGTCTTTTAAGCTTGTGAACAATGGATGGAGAACTCCAGTAAGGAACAGAACAAAAACTTGTAGGCACTGATAAAGGATTCATTGCGAAATTATATCATCTTTGCACGGGAATTGCAACACGATGCCTTGAATAGTTTAATTATACTAGCTTCAGCCATGCCATCCAAGGGTGGGCAGTGTTTGTGACGAAGATCATGTTGACAGCAGCTAGCAACCCACCTCCCTTTGTAGTTGTCCATGTTTCAAGTAAACTGCAGCAAATTACCAAGGAATTCATTTAAAATCAGTGGTTGTCATGCTAAAACCTTCAATAAAATTAATACTTAAACCTTAACCAGAGGTTCGTTTCTCTCTTTGATTTTTTGAGTTCAATTCTAAAGATATTTATCGTTATTATTTTAAGTGCACTGAGTTGATGAGAAGGATGCACTTCGATAAACAACAAACTAACTAGGGAAAACAAAAAACAAAACACAAAAAAATGGCAATGACCCACAAGATTTTGCCGAGACCATGAAAGCTGGAGCCGATTTTATACCAGTAAATTATTTTTTAAAGTATACTGGAATTTCAATAAACATGGAGTTGAAAGTAATGTTGGGATTACGAAAATTGAAGAGTAGGATTTATCCAAATGATTATTTGCAGAGTTATGCTCGAATTTTAATAATCAGTCGTCTTTTGGCACCCTGAGACAGTAGGTAAGGAGGGTGAGAAAATGCCAGGCTGAAAACTGAGTGCAGCTGCACCCTTGGAACATTCAATGTGTATATTTAACACCCACATTCATTAGAATCTAGCCGTTCATCAGTAAGAAATACAATTTGGCATCAGACATTTCGTGGGCTATTGAACAACAGGGTCTCTCAGAGAAAGAGCTTTCCGAATTAATGAAACCTTGATATCTTCACTGCTGTTCATCAGTGGTTGTGAAAGGGACTATTGCACTGGAGTGGCTATCTATGCAGCCATCAGAAATATCAGCAGTATTTGGGAGCGATGCAGTGGACTGTCCTATTTGGCCACCATCGGAAACATTGCTGCTGCCTTCTTTCTGCAAGAGTAAACGGCATGAAAAATTATATGAACTTCCATTTCCTTTTTTTAAGCCAAAATTTGTACCCTGAAGCAGCCATCAAAACACCCAAAAAAAATGAACCAGTGGGAAATTTGACCGGGAAGACGCTGCCTTCACCCTCGCATGATGACATAAAAACATCAACTACGTGTACATGACCCTTTGATGCTCAAGTTCATTTTTATATTTCTCATCCACGGAAAACCAACCATTTGAATACTATTTGAATTCAACATAAATGTGCTCTCTAGCATGCTGCTATACAAGTTTCCCATCAATACATTCTTGAAAGCCATGGCTGTGAGGGCTTGACATTTTCATTGCAGTGCACAAAACATAGCATGAACTACTCTAGCCAACAATTGCCAGGTATAGAATTTGGTTTAACTTTCTTTAGCTTATGTGTTCATCTGCTAACAATTTTGGGGGAGGAACCTTAACAAAGTATCAAGTTCCGTCATTATATCGAGTTCATTTATTATTCCGAAAGCTACAAGCTCTTGAAGCCTTTTGACAGTGGATTTGGGGGTGCCAAATGATTTAGCAACCCTATACTTACTGGTTAAACAGAAAGACAGACTAGTAGGGCAAACACATTTGTACCCGACACTATCCAGATCACCCATATAGCAGGAAGACACTGAACAAAAAGTTACAAGGTTGAAACTGGAAGATTCTTACTAGCTTCCACCAATTCACCTTCTGCACTCTCACTCCTTTTTAAGTTTGTTGACAGACAGAGAAGAACACTACATATAATATGATATTTATTGATTAATTAAACAATTTATGAAAGCAAAGACATACCACAATATCAATAGAAGACATTTACAGAGAGTAGCGGAAAGCCAGGCAATTCAAGCAACAACAACAAAAAAAAAACAGTTAATCAACTCTACCTTAACCATTTTCTCATTTATTGCCCGCAACAAACTAGACTAGACTAATTCTAGAAGCATTGGTTCCGATCTGATCGAACAAAAATCAATTGCTACAGATTTTATAGAAAAAGCAGAGGCAAATTAATAATAAAGCAACAAAAACAAAATACCTTTTTACTCAGCCCTTGGGCAGCCATGAGATCATAAAATTTGCGCATCAGCATTTCTTCCTCTACCTGCAATTCATCAAAACTTATGATGTCTACTTTAGAATTAAGAAACAAACAAACAAACCAACCTGGAGCTTGTGCAATTCATGAGACATTGAATTATAAGCGTTCTTTAATAACACATTCTGCTTCTCTAAATGCCTACACAGCACCCAAAGACCAAAAACAATTACAAATTTCGATAACAATCTACTCCTCATACCATTAGATATAAATTGAATGGATCCCAGTGCTTACTTGAGTATCTCTCCAGTGTATCGAGGATCCATATTCGATTTACCTTCTGGAGCCACTGAAAACCCTCGACTAATAAAAACACCCTGCTCCTTTTCTTCTTCTCAGGCCAGGGTTTTGATAAAAAAAAATATACAAAACTGTTGCTCGCCGCCTATGCTCCGCCCGCCCTCCCAGATATATCCGGTAAATTAACTGATTTAACCTTCGTGCAATCTCCATATTGCCCTTGCTTGCAATGATTTTAGTTGCTCTTTAGATGTTGAACTTTGACCTCAAAATAACATAATGATGATGCAGCAGTATATAACTATGTATTTAATAATAAATCTATATATGCCATATATTATAAATAATAATAATAACAATAAAAATTATATATGCCATATATGCATTGGATGCATATATCTTAATTAACAAATGGCAATGGATTTTTTTTTAATTGAGATGGAACAAAAAAAGGCACTTGTGTGGGCTTGGGAATGAAATGGGCTAGGATTACTAGTTACTATCCTTTTTTCTTTTTCTTTTTCTTTTATTTTTTTAATTAATTTTTTTTGTATGTTTTATTTTCAAATATATATATATATATATATATCAATATCCTTTCTCTCATTTATTTTCGTTTCTAGAGCTTTTTTAAATTATGATTATGTTTTTTTTTATTTTGTATGTATTTAATTTTTAAAGAGGTTTTTTTATTCATTATATTTTGTATAAGTGAATATTTTTGAAAATAAAAAATACTTATTTTCAAATAATATTTTTAATATATACGCCCTTGCATATATGTGTATATTCTATTCAATTAATTTAATATGTGTTTATTTTTGTTATTATTTGAATGAATAAGAAATTTAATTAGATGAATATTTTATCTTTCAAGATTAAATATTTTAATCTGTATCTATTATTTGATTTCTTATAATTTTATTTAGAGTTATAGTTTATAATTTTATTTATTTTATTTTATTTTTATTAATATATATAGCTCTATTCTATTCACTTAAAAAAAATATATGTTAAAAAACGCTTGTATACATATTTGTTTTATAAATAATATATATATAGCTAGAAAAGGGTAGGACTCAAATTTAGGAAGGATGAGGCGGAGCAAAGAGGTTGGCAAAGGGCCAAGCAGACCCTCCTCCCCATCCAGACCCTCCAGATCCGACCCGTCTCCACCCAGGCCACGAAAATCCACGCTCAGCTCCTCCGCCTCTGCTGTCGATAACCTTGAAGTGGTGAGTGAAAAGCAGGACCCGTTCACTACAGGGTCTGAGCTCTTTGATGAACCAAGGAGTTTCCCTTACAGCGTGAAGCAGCAATGCTGGGAAAAGGCAGAGAAGGTCAAGGGCCGAGACCCAGATCGGTGGCGCCGCGACCCTCTGGGTAATATTGTCTTTAGAAAGCTCGTGGGCTGTCCCGGCTGCCTCTGCCATGATTATGACCACATCGTTCCCTACTCCAAGGGAGGAAAAAGCTCCCTGGAAAATTGTCAGGTTTTGCAAGCAACAGTCAATCGTTCCAAGGGAAACCGGACCGAGCTATCCAGAGCTGAGCTCATTCGAAGAAGTTCCTACTGTCGAGTTTCAGGTCGTGACATGGATTTTGTTGAACTCTCAGCCTATGGCAACGTCCGTCGCGAGCAAGAATCTGGTGGTTGTAGAATCCAGTGACCACTTAGTTACCGTAACTTTATTATTTGTGCAATTTGTCATTGTAATCTGGATTTTCATATTTTTCATGATGTAGAACAATAACATCAAAATTTAAATGCAATTGAATATTCCAGAAGTCGGGATGGGAAACTCACTCAATTGATGCGTCTTGTCTTGGTGATTCCAGAATTAGTCAAAAGCTTTGTTGTTAATGCATATTGTTTTTTTGATTGAATTCGTGGTTTTGGACTCGAAATTATTGTTATTGCTATTTTAGAAAAGTTTTGTTCTGGTCATACCTCTTAATATCCAAGTTTAAATCGATTTCTGTCGATTCCAGAGCTTGCTCAGAATTTTTAACCTTTTAAATTTCTATATTTATCCCAAAAGGGTTAAGCTAGAGTTATTATTGAATAAAGTTTTGATTTTTCTTGAGAATTGCTCTTATCCCAGAATTAGAATTATGACGATGTTTATCATATTCCTTGTGTTTTCTCATGCATCGTTTCCTTATTCCAATATGCACAAAGCTTTCTTTGTATAAAATAGTTGCAACCCATAGGCAAATATAATTGATTGTTATAACTAGGATTTCTAATAATGATCATGATCCAGTGGAGAATTATATTATTTTCTGAATTTCTTCATAAGTTTTAGTTTGATTTTTTCTAATTAGCATTTAAGAGCTTTTCCCTGAATCAATTTCAAGTTAAAAACAGCTTTGGAGTTAGGATTCTCTCTATATCTACAATCAATCATGAATTTAAAAAAGTAATTCGATTAATACTGTATTTTACATCAAACTCTTTCTTGTAACCTTGTAAACACAACGGCACTGCTCGGAACAGTCACCTTTGAGAACATCTATTTTGTTTTATCTTGAACGCTGTAAGCTACATCAAAACTGTACAAAGTCACCCGGCTAACACAATCTTCTCTCTGGTAAATTTACATTTCATGTAGATTCAAAGTGTAAGCGAGCCAGCTCTGACTAGTGCAATGGCAGCCAAAACACCTCGAAATTGAACTTCTTTTGCATGTTGCTCAAATCATCGGCAGGATAAAATAGGTTAACATAAAGTATCAGGAATGAGTGCAATCCTCCTGCCTGCAAGGCTTGCTTGGTACACACCAGAGCCGCTTAAATTTTAGAGCCAACCTATCATGGCAATATTTTCTCATTCAAGTATTGAAGGTCATATGGTCCAAGCCACTGAAATTCAGGGATAGAGTGAAATCCACCCTGCAATGAAAGCCACTGTAATTTTGGGATTTTGAATTCCACTACCAATATACAACAAAGTCTGCAGCAAGGAAAATTGATGGCAATTGAACTCCCACCAAACACCTTCCAAATATTAGAGAGCTTATATCCTGTTCTCTAGTCTCAATCATACCATTTACAATAGAAGTCTTTTCCTTTTTTGTTTTTCAATTATCTCACAACACACGTCTTGAAACTGCTCCAAAACAGAGAATGTTGCTCCTATTTAACTTGACCATATGCATGGGAAACGTTGGCCTTCTTTTATGTGGGGTAGGGTAGCCATGCTTCAATAGCTTTTCATTTGTTACTACTTCTAAATATCATATATCTAATAAATTGAAAAGGAAGATCCATGAGCATAGGGAATGATGGCATTCTATTCTATTCTAAATACTAAATGACACGTTTTAACAAAATATAATTCCATGTCATACAGGATCGAATCAACTAGTACAATCATCACACAGCATATGCAGAGTAATCACAAAGGAATCTGAAATGATGAAATCCAGTAGGACTATAAATGGGATAATCTACGATTTAAATCACAATGTCATAGGCATGAAACAAATGCTATTTACCAACCATTTGCAGGGCATATTTTTTAATTCCAGATGTAGTGATGTGATGGATGAACGACACATGGCTGGTTTTAAACAGCCACTTTATGTAATTGTAAATAACAAAATCATAATCTCTCATTGATGCGGAGATGCATTGGAGAGAATAAAAAAAATGTCATGGGAGTGAACCTCTCAATTTGTAATAAGCTGTCAGATCATTTAGTAGGTGTCATCAAAACAAAGACCAAAGGGAACTAAAATCATTGTTATTACACTAGATCGGGAAGACAATTTAGGCCCTCAATAAGATGAGAAAATATAAAATCTAAACTTTTAAGAAGTAGAAAGTACAGTATGTGTGATAATAGAGCAAGATAGGGCTATATCATGGTAAATAAATAAACATCAATGTACTTGCCACAAGATAGAACACAAAAGCACAACCAAAAAGTTAGTTTACCTGCCACCATGCAGACCATGGCATTGTGAACTGGAAGAAGTTTTGAGCACTGCAAACAATTAAGCAGGTCTTCCCAGGTGCTATTTGCATATTGAAGGAACAAATCCATAAAATCCCATTTCTAATCACCAACAATAGGAAGTTTTGAGGCTATCTCCACTCTGGAAAGAAAAAAGCATCACTAAGTCTAGAATCAATAGTTCCTTGGGAGAGGGATGACAGATTGGAAGAGTTCTAGACAATTCAGGACAGAAAAATACATGATTACTATCCGTGAACAGCAGTTGGTGTCGAAATAAACAATTCCACCATGCACTTTCATTTGTTATTCACTTCATACAGCAAAATACAAGCTTCTCTCAATATCCTTGAAGCATTGACAATGCCAAAGCTTCCATGATTACAAACATAAGCTGGAGCGAGGGGGTGCATTCCCCATACAAAAGCCCACATCAAATTGTATTCACAACAAAGGAGGGCTTCTTTACCAGACCTCAAGTAATGAAATGAGGTGATGTTGAAGAATAAACTCCATATATTCTTATTGAAATTTGAATTACAGTTACTTGTACTATTATGTTAAAACAAGAAAGCTACTAAGGCCCCCCTCAGAAACAATAGAGCACACAAGTGAACATTTTGTCAAAATGAAGACGTTTGCAATTGTTTCTCCTAATTATACTCACTTATTCATATAGTAACAAGGTGCGACAAACTCAGCAGTGATCTGTGGGTTCCCATCATTGGCTCCAGCAAAGCCCCAGGGACCACTAGACCAAACTCCACCTTAAATAGCAAAGACTTGGCTCTATCTTTCCTTCCTGTAACCTGTGGATTCATTTATCCCAATTAGTACCATATAAGGGCAGAATTTTTCAACCACTGATAGATACCACGAACCCCATAAACAACTTATCCCACATTAAACAATGTATTCAAGAATAAAACATCAGAATGTGCAATATATCCATGTGAATTTCAGAATTCATACTGCCAAAATAGCAAGAAAGAAAAACTGAGTATGGTTTAATATACAAAAAATTTGCCACTGACATGCATAAATTTCACTGATATATTTGCATTGGGATATATAACAATATCGCCCCAGGCATAAATTGCACGAGCATGTGTAGTTTTCTCCTTACAAATAGCCAAGACTTGCCCATGGTCAGGTTTTCAACTTGAAACCAAGAAAGCATTAATTTTTCCCAGAAACAAAGATAGGCAGGCATCCTACGATTACCAATCTGACCTGAGCCAAACCACTTTCAATCCTTACTTGACACATGAAACTAGTTGGCATAAAATGATCCAGATTCCAGAAGCAGCATGAAATTCATGACGCTTCTTCTATCAATCCTTGGGCTCCAGAAAGACTACTACCAATGACATATAACAGATCACTCAAGAGAATTAAGTTGATCTCCATCAAGAAATTTTGAAGTATAGATACATTTATGTGTGAACCTTGGTAGGGCAGTATACATGCACATGTAATAACTGTAGAAATCAAAAATCAACAAAGTCAACAAAAATCAATAAAATTTACTTGTTGACCAAAAACCTGCACTGTTCAAATTGAATTCTAGGATTGCCCAGAAATGATGAACATACAAGAACACAACCCAGATTTTTAAGAACACGCAAGAACAAAATTTTAATCTCAAGGAGCAGAATCGAGGTGAGGTTACTGCCATCCCTTTTCTTTATTTATAGCAAAATTGAAATGTTTACAAGAGGTATAGTTGATTACAACTTCTTCTTGTACTAGATAAGTCCTAGACTTTAATTGCACCTAAGCTAGAAACAAAAGAAACATGATCAACATGATCTTAATTAAGAAATTGACCTACAACTAATCTCAATACTCAACTAAATACAAAAGCTAGAATCAAACTAGGACTTCAACACTTGATCTTCATCTGCTGTAGTCTTGATATCCATGATCTTCAACACTCCTCCTTGGATGCAAGACTGCACATGCCTATCTTTTTCCTCAATTCTTCAAATCTGTCTTTAGCTAGAGGTTTGGTAAAAAATCAGCCAATTGTTCCTTAGATGGGTAGTATTTCATTTCTAACTCCCTTTCTTGATGAAATTGCCTCAATGCATGATACTTGATCTTCATGTGCTTGGTTTTGTTGTGAAAGACTGAATTTTTCGAAATTGCTATGGATGACATGTTGTCACATAGCAGGTCTGTAGGATTGACTTGAACATAGTCAAGATCTGATGCAGAACAGGTTGCAGAATCATATATGCTGAAGAGGGATCACCCGAAATTCAAAGGCAAGTGAATTTCGGCAACCAGGTTGTCGAAGTCAAAATAACGCGAAACTCACCCTGTCAATGCGTTTCATCGTTTGCGGAAGAAATTAGCAGCTTTGGTGCTTGCCTCGACCCAATTTTGGCCAAATTCCATCGTTTCGGCCCCGAAATCATCGTTTTTGCTATTTTAGGAAAGTTTCGTTTTTGCAATAACTTTTGAATTAAGAGTCCGAATTGACTTTGGTCAATTGGTACTCTCTCAGAATTCATAAACCTTTCACATTCTGCATTTATCTCAAATTTGCCATTTATGGCAAATTTAATTTTTTATGTCCTTTCCTATTCTGTATTAAATTAGGCTAGGGTTTTATCTTTAAGTATCCCTTGTAAACCCTACGGCCGACTTATCTTGCATTCTATTGAATAAACTTTGAGTTTGATTGAGATTTAATCTTGTTTTCTTTGATTTTACGGAATATTGACGTTGGTCGTATTCCCGCGTGGTTTTCTGCTGCGTCAATTGGTATCAGAGCACGGATTTGCCGAACTCAATGGCGAATAACGGAGCACGAGATGAAAACTCTATTGGCAGAGACCATGGAGTGGAGGAGACGCGACAATAAGTAGCGCAGATTCGCGAGATGCTTGCTACCTAGATTAATCTCAATGCCAACAACGAGCCACCGGTTGACAGGGTTCGCGTTGAGGGATTTGCCCGAGGCCAATCTATTAATAGGAGACGCAACCTAGCACCTCGTATACAACCCAACAGTGATGATGATTCAGATGAAGAGGATGCTAGGGGGTACGATTTACCTCCACCTGCGAGGAGGCCAAGGGAGCAGGATGATTATCAACTGAAGGCAGATTTGCCTAGTTTCAATGGGAACCTATGAATTGAAGATTTCCTTGATTGGGTCACCGAAGTGGAGAGGTTCTTTGAGATGATGGAGATACCAGAAGAGAAGATGGTGAGGTTTGTGGCGTTAAGGTTGAAAGGAGGGGTTGCGGTTTGGTGGGACCAATTGCAGAAAAATCGGCAGCGGCAAGGGAGAACACTTATGCGGACATGGCGTCGGATGAAGAAGTTGATGATAGAGAGGTTTCTGCCTCCAGATTATGAGCAATACCTGTTTCAGTCACTGGAGGACTGCTCACAAGGGTCCAGGGCCGTGTTTGATTATACCGTGGAATTTTCGTAACTGTTAGAACGAAACAATCTGAATGAGACAGAAGGGCAGTGTGTATCCAGATACATGAATGGATTGAAACCATCATTGCATGACAAAATTGGTCTGCAGGTGGTGTGGACTGTGGAAGAGGCTCACAACCTTACGTTGAAGGCTAAATTGATGGAGCGAAAGGGAGGATTTTCGGGTTTTCATCGAAACAATCCAGAACCATCATTTAGCCATAGGGACAAGGGTGGTGGCAGCAGCAACAACAACAGCCCAACAAGGGTGTTGAATCAAGGCAAAGAGGGAGGCAACAGCAGTGGCAATCCCCCAGCACAAGTAAACAGAGGCATACCGCGAAACATGAACCAGAACACCAACTTGAACTCCAACCCATATGCTAGACCCGCACCTGGGGTCTGTTATCGCTGCCGAAAACCAGGGCATATGTTTAATACTTGCCCAGATAGGCGCATGCCTGTCAACTGGATTGAGGGTGAAGAAAAGGGTTCAGGTGTTGCGGAAGACAACGCAGGAGAGGATGATTGTTATGAGGGAGTTGAGTTCGCTGAAGAAGATGGGGAACGAGTGAATTTTGTGGTGCAGTGCATACTTTACACCCCAAGGCAGGAGGAGACAGGGCAGCAGAATAACATATTCCGTTCATTTTGCATCGTGAGTCAAAAGGTGTGCGATTTAATTGTGGACAACGGGAGTTGCGAGAACTTCGTTGCAAGGGGTTTAGTTCAACACCTAAAGCTGTCAACCGAGAAGCATCCAAACCCTTACACAATCGGCTGGATTAAGAAAGGACCCACGATGAAGGTAAATGAAATATGTCGCATTCCTATTTCCATTGGAAAAATATATAAGGATGATGTAGTTTGCGATGTGATTGATATGGATGCTAGCCATGTGTTGTTGGGTCGTCCGTGGCAATATGATGTTGACATTACTTACAAGGAGCGGGATAATACTTACAAGGAGGATGATGTAGTTTGTTGTTGTTTATTTCGACGACATTCTTATCTACAGTAAAAACGAGGATGAGCATGTGGAGCAGTTGAGAGAGGTGTTGTCAGTTCTACAGGAAAATCAGTTGTTCCTTAATTTGAAGAAGTGCAGCTTTATGACGGATAGCCTGTTATTTTTGGGCTATATGGTGAGCTCAGAAGGGATTCATGTGGATGAAGAGAAGGTCCGCGCAATCAAGGAATGGCCTGCACTAAGACAGTGAGTGAGGTTCGAAGCTTCCACGGTTTAGCCACCTTCTACCACCGATTTATTCGGAATTTCAGTACTATCATGGCACCAATAACCGAGTGCATGAAAAAGGGTAAATTTCTGTTGGGAGAAGAGGCAGAAATGAGCTTTGCTTTGATAAAAGAAAAGCTATGCACCGCGCCAGTATTGGCCCTTCCCAGTTTTGAGAAGATTTTTGAAGTTGAATGTGACGCGAGTGGCATGGGGATTGGGGTTGTACTATCCCAAGAGAAGCGACCAGTAGCTTTCTTCAGTGAGAAGTTGAGTGAAGCTCGGCAGAAGTGGAGTACTTATAACCAGGAGTTTTACGCGGTGGTCCGAGCTTTGAAGCATTTGGAGCACTATCTAGTGCAGCAAGAGTTTGTTTTGTATATTAATCACCAAGCTTTGAAATTTATTAATAGCCAGAAGCACTTGGATAATATGCATGTCAAATGGGCAACTTTCCTTCAAAAGTTCCTTTTTGCTATTCGACACAAGTCTGGTACTTTGAATCGGGTTGCCGATGCGTTGAGTCATCGTGCCAATTTATTGGTGACATTGGCTCATGAGGTAGTGGGGTTTGAGTGCCTGAAGGAGCTATATCAAGAGGATGAGGATTTTAAACAAATTGGGTGAAGTGCATTGAGAAACAGCCCGTCAGCGATTTTCATGAGAGCGAAGGTTTTCTGTTTCGCTGAAATCATTTGTTTATACCCCGGATGTCGCTGTGCGAGAAACTAATCCATGACCTTTATGGGGGCGGATTGAGTGGCTAGCTTGGAGGAGCGGTATTTCCGCAGCTGAAAAGAGATGTTGGCAATTTCGTGTAGAGGTGCTATGTATGTCAGGTATCTAAAGGTCAGTCACAGAATATTGGTCTTTATAAACCTTTACCTATTCCTAATGATATTTGGGAGGATTTTGTGTTGGGATTACCTCGTACCCAGCGAGGAGTGGATTCTGTTTTTGTGGTGGTTGACAGGTTTTCAAAGATGACCCATTTTATACCTTGCCGAAAGACCTCAGATGCGTCTCACATAGCCAGATTATTTTTCAGGGAGGTGGCCCTACTTCATGGGATGCTGTAATCAATCACTTCTGATTGTGACACGAAGTTCCTTAGTCACTTTTGGGTGATGTTATGGAAGATGTTTCAGACTTCGCTGAACCGGAGCACAACCGCGCACCCACAAACTGATGGGCAAACAGAGGTGACAAACAGGACTTTGGGAAATTTGGTTTGCAACATTTGTGGAGATAAACCGAAGCAGTGGGATCATGCGTTGCCACAGGCTGAGTTTGCTTATAACAGTGTCGTTCATAGCGCGACGGGAAAAACTCCTTTTTCCATGATATATGTGACGTCACTGAGACACACGGTGGACATAGTTCGTCTACCCAAGGGAGGTCCAATCAATGCGTTTCGTTACGGAAGAAATTAGTAGCTTTGCTGCATGCCTCGACCTAATTTTGGCCAAATTCCATCGTTTCGGGCCCGAAATCATCGTTTTTGCTATTTTAGGAAAGTTTTGTTTTTGCAATAACTTTTGAATGAAGAGTCCGAATTGACTTTGGTCAATTGGTACTCTCTCATAATCCATAAATGGCAAATTTAATGTTTTATGTCCTTTCCTATTCTGTATTAAATTAGGCTAGGGTTTTATCTTTAAGTATCCCTTGTAAACCCTGCAGCCGACTTATCTTGCATTCTATTGAATAAACTTTGAGTTTAATTGAGATTTAATCTCGTTTTCTTTGATTTTATGGAATATTGATGTTGGTCGTATTCCTGTGTGGTTTTCTGCTAAGTCAAGATCCTTAAGCATTTTAACCAAACCAATTGTTTTGCTGTCACATAAGCTGCCACATATTCTGCCTCAGCTGTTGAATGTGCAACAATGGATTGTTTTAGTCCTGAGATGAACACATTTGAACCTAAGACAAAGCAGTATGCTGAGGTGCTCATCATGCACTCTCTCCCTCCCCAATCACTGTCTGTATAGCCAATAAGGTTGACAGGTTTGGATTTCAAAAAATTCATGGCCTAGAGTTTTAGTCCCCTACAGATACTTTAGCACACGTTTGACAACCATGAAATGTGTTTGATTAGGTTCCTGCATAAACCTATAGAGATAATTAACAAAAAATACAATATATGACCTTGTGATGGTTAAGTATAACAAGCTTCCAATCAAGCTTCTATAAGTCTTTCCATCAGATTTTTGTGTTCCATCATCTTTTACCAATTTCAGTCCTAAAATCATAGGTGTTGGAATTGATTTGCAATTTGACATTGCAAAGTTATTCAAGATCTTCTGAACAAAGGATTTTTGACAAATAAAACATCCTTGTTCTGATTGAATTACCTCCATTCGTAGAAAATAGGATAGTAAGTCGAGCTCATTCATCTCAAATTGCTCCTTCATGTTCAGTTTGAACTCTTCAATCAGCTGCTTCTTATCCCCTGTGATTAGAAGATCATCCACATAGACTGACACCATCAATACATGTTCATAAACATGCTTAACATACAAGGTTACCTCATTTGCACTTCTTTCAAATGCCAAGTTCAACAAGTGCTCATCAAGTCTACTATACCAAGCTCTAGGAGCATGTTTGAGCCCATATAAAGCTTTTTTCAAGAGATAAACTTGGTTTGGATTATCATTCTCAAACCCAGCTGGTTGATCAATATAAATTTCTTCATTCAAGACACCAATAAGAAATGCAGATTTAACATCTAATTGATAAACATACCAGCCATTTTGTGTTGCAAGAGCAAGAAAGAGCTTCATTGTGTCATGTCTAGAAACTAGGACAAATGTATCAGTATAATCAACCCCTGCCTCTTGAGCATACCCCTTAACTACCAATCTTGCTTTATGTTTGTTTATCTTCCCATCAGCATTCAATTTTGTCTTAAAAATCCATCTTACCCCAATTATCTTCTTGTTAGCAAGTCTATCAACAAGCTTCCAGGTTTGGTTTTTTCAATCATTGCAAGCTCCTCCTTCATTGCAACTATCCACACTTGAGATTCAAGGCTTCTTCAACTTCAACAGGTTCAACATCAGCCACATTGCATCTGCTATAAATCTCAGCCAATGATCTCGTGCCCCTTGCAGGTTGGTCATCACTGTCCTCATCCTTTGCTTGCTCATAAAATTGAACCTGTTTAGGTAATGTTCCAGCTGTACTTTCCTAATTCCATGATGTATTTTCTATCATCTTCATATCTCTAGTAACAACAACCTTGTCAGCATTTACAACATAAACCTTATAAGCCTTGGATTTAGAACTGTAACCAATAAAGACTCCCATCTCAGCCTTTTCATCCAGTTTTTTTATGTCAATTTCAGGTTTCAACACATAACAAATACTACCAAATACTCTTAAATGATCAATACTTGGTTTAGTATCATACCACAATTCATATGGAGTTTTATCTCCTAAAACCCTTGAAACCATGTAATTCAAAATATAGGTTGCGGTGTTGATAGCCTCTGCCCAAAATTTTAGGGGCATTTTTTTCTCAAACAACAAACACCTTGCCATCTCCGTAAGAGTTCTATTTTTCCTTTCACTTACCCCATTTTGCTGTGGAGTATAGGGTATTGTTAGCTGATGTTTGATACCCTCTTTTACCAAAAAAAATCATCAAACTACCTAGAGGTATACTCACCCCATTGTCAGACCTCAACATTTTGATTTTGTGTCTTGTTTCTAGTTCAACAGCAGCTTTGAACTTTAGAAACTCAATGAACACATCAACTTTTGACTTCAAAAAATAATTCCAACAGAACCTGTTATAGTCATCAATAAACAAGAGGAAATACCTTGATTTACTCAAGGATTCATTAGATATAGGCCCACACACATCAGTATGCACAAGCTTCAATTTAGATGTGGATTTAAATGTACTATTAGGAAAAGTAATTTTTGATCGTTTCCCTAGCTGACAAGCTTCACAAAACACATCTTCATTCTATATATTTGGCAAACCATGTGTTATCTCTAGGTTAGACATCTTTCTCCAGGCTTCATAATTAAAATGCCCAAGCCTTTTGTGCCAAAGTACTGACTCATCTTCCCTACATGCATTTGCTTTTAAATATGTTGAATTCCAATCAATATTGAAGCTTCTATTCACCATTCTAGTGGATAATAACAACACCCTTTTATCATCTTTAATTTTTTAGATTCCTTTCTTAAATGATAATGCATATCCAATTTCTAACAATTGTCCCACACTCACAAGATATTGCTTCAATTGAGGTACATACATAACATTCCTTAAAATTTTCATACCTGCCATAGTGTCCACTGCAATTGCACCTCTTCCTTCAACTTGTACATAATCTCCATTAGCAATTCTAACTTTGGACATAAATTCTCTATCCAATTCTGTGAACAATTCTAGGTCTACTGTCATGTGATTTGTGCATCCTGGATCAATGAGCCAAAGTGAAGATTTCACCTCAATTATGTTGCATATTTATTCTGCAATTACCATGAATAATTGCTCTTCTTTCTCCTCAGCATCTTCTTTAGTCTGTGCAATCCTTGCAACTTCAGTTTTTTTGCAAAATTTTTGCATGTGGCCGAATTCTTTGCATCTTCTACACTGGATGTTTTTGAGCCAGCACCAGGTGTCACGATGATTTGTCTTGTGACAATACTTGCAAGGTGGAAAATTTTCTCTCTTTTCCACTCCTGAGGTAGTCCCTTTTCTGTTTAATGGTTGCCAATTATTTGGCTTCCAGTTGCTTCCTTTCTCTCTTTTGTTTTCAGAATTATTTCTAAAATTAGTTTTAGCATGGTATTTGTCTTTCACCTTTGCCACAAGTGCTTCACCACTTGACTCTTGATGTCTATAAGAGTGTCTCTCCTCTACTGATTGTAAAGCATTGATCAGCTCTTGAAGGCTGATTTCTGAGAAATCTTTTGAATCCTCTAGAGAACATATCTTATGTTCAAACCTGTCGGGCAAGCTTACTAAAACCTTCTCAACTATCCTTGAATCAGGAAAGTCTTCCCCCAAAAGTCTCACTTGGTTCACAAGCTTTGAAATTTGGGAAGAATAATCCTTAATTGTGTCTATCTCTCTCATTCCCAAGGCTTCAAATTGCCATTTCAGATTCATCACCTGCATCTTCCTTGATTTTTCATCCCCTTGAAACTCAGCCTTTAGCTTATCCCAAGCTTCTTTGGTTGTTTTACAAGCCATAATTCTTGTAAAAATCTCCTCACTTACTGCATTATGAATGTCAGTAAGAGCTAATCCCTTGGCTCTTTCTTCATTGAAAAACTTCATTTGAGCCACGGTTGGGTTATTGTTTAAAGGAGTTGGAACCTTGTCCTTCTCCACATATTCCCACATATCAAAGGCTTTCAGGTAAGTCTCCATTTTTATAGCCCACACACCATAATTCACCCCTGTAAATGTAGGTGTTTTGGTTGGAAAATTTGCTCCTAAATCCATTGCACACAACACACAAAAAAAGATGCACTAAAAAACCCAGAAATTTTGTTTTTTCAAGAACCCTTCAAAGCTGTGAAGCTTTGATTTTTTTCCCTTTTGACCTCACAAATTAACACTTGTTTTTCACACAATCCCCACAAAGAACAATCTGCTCTGATACCAATTGTAGAAATCAAAGATCAACAAAGTCAACAAAAGTCAATAAAATTGACTTGTTGACCAAAAACCTGCACTGTTCAAATTGAATTCTGGGATTGCCCAGAAATGATGAACATACAAGAACACAACCTAGATTTTTAAGAACACGCAAGAAAAGAATTTTAATCTCAAGGAGCAGAATCGAGGTGAGGTTACTGCCATCCATTTTCTTTATTTATAGCAAAATTGAAATGTTTACAAGAGGTATAGTTGATTACAACTTCTTCTTGTACTAGATAAGTCCTAGACTTTAATTAGACCTAAGCTAGAAATAAAAGAAACATGATCAACATGATCTTAATTAAGAAATCGACCTACAGCTAATCTCAATACTCAGCTAAACAGCCTTAACCAGCCAAACATTATACAAATGATAGTGGTTCTGTCACTGTATACTGCCCTTGGTTTAACTTAGCAACATTGAGACTCAGCATTACCTAAACTATATGGGGAATTCTTCAAATCTTAGGCAAACTATATTTATTGAGAGCGAAAAGTACAAATCCTCAATCAAGATGATTAGACACATCTTTATACCTTGTGGTGAGCAAAATCAATATGTGAAAGGGTCAGAAACATTCTCCATGAGGGTATCATAATAGTAAAGCAAATCACACGGCTGAGAAATCAGGTTTATAAGTGCATGGTATTGTCAAATTAGATAATTCAATCATTATACAAATTATAAATCATAAATAGGAATAAGAAAGGATCTATCTACTGGGGGTTTGGTGGCTTGAGCTCTTTCCCAACCATTCTCATCTGGCCAAACAAAGAGCAGACTTTGGGACACCATTGTAGGAAATCTGGTAGAATAAGTTCTTGAAGACTTGACTGCACGAGCTTCAGGGCCTTCAGACTGATAAGATTTAGTTTGTTATTCTGTTTAATAAATGTCCTAGTCCTTAGGGATTACTGTTACACTTTTACTCATTCCAGTTTGTTACCACGTTTCTAGTTGAACTTTGAGTTGTTATGTCTCTATTTCTTTTGTAAGGCTATATAAGCCACTTGTGCTCTTTCAATAATATGACATCATTCCCAGATAGTTTCATGTTCTTTTTCTTTAAGTAAATTACATTTAACACAGACATAGCCTGAGGAATTTGGGCGCCACACCCATCAAATGACCATCCATGATATGAACATTGCAGGTGGCCATTTTCATCCATCCTTCCTTCCTATCAAGTCAAAAATGAATCTATAAATATCATCTACTTGGACAAAATAATTTTCAGATTTATTTCCTAATAGTCTACGACAACGTGGAAAAAAATAAACAGCAAGCATACTTTTCAAATATTTATGTCTAACACATGTACAACCCAAACAAATAATCTTAGCACCAAATTTAGCTTTTTTCACGAACAAGATGCACAATTAGATTTGAAGCATGAATCAATCTCAAGGAAATGTAACCTGATTCAACTTTTACACTCAATTAAGACACTTCTCCAATTCCAAGAAACCACAAAAGGGGCCTAACACCACAGGTTAGCTTCCAAATTCCCCATGTTATGGAGTAAGCAAACAGAGAACAACTTCAATTACGCCGGGGGGGTTTGAATTACCATGTCTGTCATGAATTAACCCGTTTTCATGAGTTGACTCACAAAATCAGACGATTTTGCGAGTGAACTCGTGTTTTTTAACTATCATGCCTGGTGGTCAAGAAGGGTTTCTCCCTTCCTCTCATTCCAAGTTCAAGCTCTGCCATGCATGTCTGTCACTCCCGCAATCACTTACATGTTCATTGGGCTTGCAGGATGTTTAGTGGGCCTGGGGATTAGTTGTGGTGTGCACAAGCTAGCCTGGACATCTGGTTATCAACAAAAAAAAGAGCAATACAGCAAAGGAGAAGAATGAATGAAACACAACCATCCTGATGACTTGTAATAATTTTAAGAAAAGCTTCTTGATTATCAAAATGGATGATAAAGGTTCGAATCAAATCCACCAACCATGATCAAGACTCGTATTTTCAACAAAAGCTTCTTAAATGGATGTTGAATTCATTAATTCATAATTCTATAGGACCTTATTAAATTCTAAAAACAACCCCTAATGATAATGCATTTCGTCGTCAAGAAACTACAGTTCAATCACACATCACGTTGTAAAAAAATATCCATCCACACACCACCGAAAGCAATTCTCTAAACTGAGACTCGCAAAAACAATGAAGAATAAATATCTACAACAACAACCCATCATTGGACTTCCATCCACATGTTATTAGCCAGAGCCAATAACGTCATCAAACAGCATATAAAAACAATGCAAAACTCTCCACAAAAGAGAATCACAACAAGATACTACAAAATCAAGGATAGAGAGTTATGATCTTGAAGTGCCATCTGACAAAATCATAATTAAAAGAAATGGAAATTATTGAAAGAAATTAGAAACAAGCTTAATTATGATTTGATTGAACTTAAGAGCCGACATTCCTTGATTTTTTTTCCTCCCTCAACCAAGGATAGAGAGTTGTATATGATTCAATTATTGTAGCCATCTTTCATAAAAAAAACAGCTTTGATCTTTGTGCATGGCCATGGGAGTACTGGTAAAACTTTTTAATGGCACGCAATCATAAAGCGTGTTAGATATGAGGGCTTAATTGTCCTTACAGTGGCATCATCTAGTATTGCATCTCTTCTTCTCCCAAATGGACGTACAACCCATTCAAGATTCAAAATCCCACTTGCTATTGATTACTCATCAACATGTGCTATTAAGAAAAACACTCAACTTTCCAGCCTTCTTCAACAAAACCTCTCTTATAGTTTGGGACGAGGCACCAATGATTAACATTTTTCAGAGGGTGACAACTGTAGCAAAGATCTCCCATTTGGTGGAAAAACATTTTTACTTGGTGGTGATTTTTTTTAAATATTGCTAGTCATTCCTGGTGGAACAGAAGAATAAATAATCAATGCTTCTTTAACCAGCTCATCTTTGTGGTCTAGATTTATTATATTGACTTTTAAAGAAAACATGTGTCTCTCTACAAATGGCCTAAATTCTAAAGTAAATGCTAAAATCAGTGAGTTCTCCAAATAAATTTTACGCGTTGGCAATGGTGAAATGTCTGAATTGCCTTCACTCAATGAATCCGATGATTATTTCATTGTTGTTCCCTCATATCTTCTCTTGAAACCTTCATGTGATCCGATTTCAGCAATTGTCTCAACAATTTATCCAAATATTTCAGACCCTCAGATTGACACCAGCTATTTTAGATAGAGCTATAATTACAACAAAAAACACAATTGTTGCTAAAATCAATGATTTTGAGCTTCAAATCACACCTGGAGAAAAGTGTTTCTATCTTAGCATTGATTCTATTTGCATATCATCAATACAGAGTGACAATGTGAGCTCATTATATCCAATAAAATACATAAACTAGCTTGAATTCAATGGAGTCCCATCTCACATACTTGCTCTCAAAATTGGAACAACTGTTATGTTACTTAGAAATATTAGCCCATCTATTGGTCTATGTAATAGCACCAACCTTATAGTTACACAGCTTTCATCAAAGGTCATTGAGACACAAATAATAATTGGATCTAATATTGGCAACAAAGGTTTCATACCGAGAATTATCTTCCTTGTCAATGAAATCAGATGTCTCTTTACAATTAAAAGACGTCAATTTCCTTTAAACCATGTTATGCTTTATGTCGCTCTCTCAAGAGTCACTTCAAGAAAATATTTGAAGATTATTTCCTATGACAATGAAGGGCACTCTTTTACTTATGCAAAAAATATTGTCTACAAGGACATCATCAGCGCTCTTCCTTAAGGTTTTTGTTTTTTTTTTCAATCCTAAACTATAAAAAATATCAATTATTATTTGCTCATCAATATTTTGCAAATCATTAAAATTAAACTTTGCAATTAACAGTGTTTCTGGAATTCCCTTTATATGTTGTCCTGTTTAACAATCTTATTAATTCTTTTGTAAGGTGTTTAATAACTATATATATATAGTTAGAACATTTTATAATTGTTTATACTTGAAGAGTTCAACTTCATTTTTATTTATAATTATTGTTTCTTATTTGGTTCCTTATCTCTTTCCTCTGTCATGGCGTTGACAATCCAAAGCATAAAGAAATATATAACTTATATACATCTTTGAATGGAAGAGTTTGTCGTGTTTGGATCCCTAAGATCAATGGACAAATAGGAAGTTTTAATTGCATTTTGGTCGATGGCCAAGTAAGCTTATATTGTACTACAATTTTATTCCATCCATTTCTTCAAGTTTTCTTTTCTATTTGTTTAGACTTTATGTTTGTAGTCTCATTAATAATGTTTTTCTCTTTCATCTGACAGGGTAATGCAATTCAAGCCTCTCCTAAAGGCAAAAACATACAACCATTTTCTGCTTCTATTATTGAAGGAAATTATTATCAGATTTGTGGGTTTTATACCTTTAAAAACAGATATACAAACTTTGTTGTCGCCCATGAAGCAATTATTGATCATTAGTCTGACACCAAAATTACAAGGCTTGATCCATTAACACCCCCCGTACCGCGCCATTACTTTAACTCCATCGACTTTGCACATATGTTGACTACAGGAAAAAGATTAGGAGTGCTGACAGGTTTTATCACAAAATAACATTCTTTATGCTTTTTCATTCTTTTCTTAATTTTTTTCACAACTAATTTGTTTATTTTACATATATTAGATGTGCTTGTTCGATTAAAGGTTGTTCAATCACTTGAACAAATTATGGTTAGGTTTCAAAATATGACAGATAAAAGAGAGTTTATAATTGAAAATATCAGGTTAGTTATCTTAATCTCATACATCTTTCATCATTCTTGATGCCTTATCTTCTTAAAATCAATCTTATATGCAGGGGGGATGGATGAATTAAGGGTGACTCTTTGGGGTGATGTTGCAAAAATCTTTGATGATATTGATCTAAATGGCCAAGTCCATTTATAATTATTTTTGTTGGCTTTCGAATCACAGAGTTCAAAGGTTATTTATTTTAAACATCTCCCTTTCATTTGTAATTATTTTTATTTACGCCTTCCATATATATATCACCTTCATTTATCTATCATTCTTTTTATTATCATTAACCAAATTGTTGCACAAATTTATTTTGATCATTCAATTATTGCTTCATTCAACTCTATTTAAAATAATCTTAATATATATATATATATATATATATATATATATATATATATATATACCTTGGTTTAGGGAAACCTAACTTCGCAAGCATTGTTGCCTCATTATGGTATTTCAACCCAGAAAATCCAAAATTCTTCCATATGAACATTTGTGAGCTTCCTTATTTTTTGGTTGTCTTATATCAAATATTTGTTTTGTAAGCTATTTATATCATACAACTTTTATAATCAGTTATAAAGATGTTCTTGTTGAGGTCCATCAACCCCCTCCTTCAACAAATGCTCAAACCATTGATCAATAGCTAAAAGAATATAGAAAGACAATTAAAGAAATCCTTTGCATGGATCCACACCAATACAAAGTATGTCAACAGTGATCTCCACCATTATTTTACCACATTACCTTTGATTCAGTGTTTTGTCAAACTCAATAGTTCATATTAATTTTTACTTCTTATTTAAAAAAAACAGAGTGAAAGATTTACATGTAAGGCCTCAATAGCTGACTATGATCTTCATTGGGGTTGGTGGTATCATAGTTGTCCAGTATGCATAAAGTTGTTTTTTGATAAAGGAACGAGTTCTAGATGCATTGAACACAATGAAGTGACACCCATTCCATGGTTAGCTAAGAAAAAAAATACTTTTCATGTTTAGACCTGGATTATACATATTGTTCATTTACTTTTACATTGCATCTTATATCTAATTATCTCATTTCTAATGTTTTTCTAGGTTTAAAGTTGATTGCATTGTGACTGATGGCAATGATGTAACAACATTTGTTATAGTCGGAAAAATTGCTGAAAACTTCTTTGGCTCCTGTACCCACAGTTATGTCTATGATAAAGGGTTTATTGATTCCATTCCACCTCCCATAATTGACAAAATTACAGAAACCAAAAACTTTTCAACCTAGATTCGGAAATTTTCGCTCAATTATGAATCATTGCTATATCATTGTTGCCAATATTTTTGATGACATTATACATGTTGAAGCTCAGAACAGCATGTTGAGCCACAACTTTATGATATTGATGTTAAGTTTTATAGAAGTTGTTGCATCTTCCTTCAAAAAAAAAAAACATCATATTAGACCCAATAAGTCCCGCATATATTCCACCATTAAGAGCTCATATTGATACTCCACAATCACAAGCTACTATGAAACATGTATGATTTGAAGATGAGACACCTCTTAAAAGGCAACATATTTCTTCCTTTTTTTCATACCTATCACCTTTAAATTTCAATAATATCATTTATATATGTTTACTTTGTCAATTTTAAATGCACAATTTATTGGTTCTTTTTAAATTCACAGCTCTGCAACAAATGCTATAGGCGGAACTCCAGATATATTTCCATCGCTCGATGACAATGCATTGACCATGTCTAGAGAGAAAGATCCACCAAAAAAACATCAATGTTGATCTAAATCAAAACATGATTAGGTGATTTTAACTTACTCTTCAATTATGTAATTTCGCCATCTATAACATTTATTTGCAAAGCCTTTTTCCTAAATTTATGACAATGCATCACCCATTCCTACATTTACTATAACTTTTTTAAAAACCAAAAAAAATCTTTCTATAAATAATATAAAGATAAGGTGTTGAAAATCATAAAATCAATTCATATACTAACAAAATACAATTAACTTCTGTGGGTACCATGGTTTTCTTTTGGGCATCATTATCAATATCTTTTTTTTCATTGACAGGACCCCCCGATGAAACCATCTCTGGTCATTTTGCATGCCTACATGCTCTTTTTCAAGGACACTATACTCTCTTGAAAAAAATGACACTTTATGACATTGTTATGGCATCATTTTGTTGTATTAAATTAATATGTTTTTTTGTTGTGCTTTCAACTCTTAAATCAATAAGATAATCCATTTACTATTTTGGATGTACAATATGATGAATGGAATAGTTTAGCAGCTCTAATCATGTAAATGCTTTATCGCATAATAGCTATACACATTTAGTGTTTTGGTTCTTTAATAAAAAACTCCAATGGATAATTTAATTTCATGCACTTTTATTTCAGTTACAATTTACTTCAAACTATGTTGGTGACATGTTAGTTTATTATAAGAGAGTTTTTGTTAGCACTAAATTCTCCAACTTTTTTAAAAATATCAGCACAAATATTTTTCACAAAAAAACATGTCAAAATCTTTTCATGAGCCAAATAAAGCTTAAACTGTTGTTTTCTAACTCCTTTCCATTGAGTGTTCACATTTATGCAAACAATATAGCGTTTTTTTATAAAACAATAACAATCAATTCATTACAGTTTCGCACTCTGCAAATTAAATAAATCGAAAAGCAGTTTCATCAAGCCCAACCATTGATATATTAGCTGCAAAATACAATTAACTTATCTTAAAGGAATTTTATCAATTGCAATTTTATGATGTGTCAATTCAAGCATTATCCTAATAGGTAAAACGATGGCAGTAATAAACCAGTTCGATAAAAACAACAAATAAATGGTGTCAAAAAAATCATCTTTCATATATTCAATTGATTGCAATTTTTCCATCTTACGATTAAATAATTGTCAAAGCAATTAAAACACACTCAAAAATCAATCTATTACAATTGCGCACTCTATGAATTAAATAAATCAACAAGCAGTTTAATCAACCTCAACCATTGATCTATTGAATGAAAAATACAATTAACTTATCTTTAAAGTATTTGATAGAAGTGGAAAGGATTTCTGGTTTATTCTCAACATAATTCAGAACATCCTATTGGCTATAATTTATAGCCCACTAAGTTGGAAAGAGTAAATACACGTCAAACACTAAAAATAAAAAAAAGTAACAATAAAGAAATAACCTCCCCACTTAGTAACCCACTAAGCTCCTCACTTAGTAACCCCACTTAGTAACCCATTAAGCTCCTCACTTAGTAACCCACTAAGCTCAATCCTCCTTTCCACGTTCCTAGGTCGTGTTTAAAAGAAGAAAGAACGAAAACAGGAGAAAATAGAATTGAAGAATGCTAGAAATTGATTTGCACAGTAGCTGTTTTTACTGTTCACAAATCTTGAATGAATTACTGTAATTAATTGATTAAAAACTGAATTGCAACTTTACAATTTATAGAAAAGAAAGCTAAGCATGACAGCCATGATATGGATTCCATTATCATGTAACAAGTTGGCACAAAGACACAATCAAAAGAGCACTACACAAACCACTAAGCATAAAGTGAGCTTAATGTGGTGCACTACACAAACCACTAAGTATAAAGTGAGCTTAATGTGGTGCACTACACAAACCACTAAGCATAATTTCAAAGACAAAGACAATGACTAAAACATAATTAATCAAACAATGCAGGACTAAAATAAATAATTAACACTCCTCCATATTTTAGGAGCTGCAAATACCGAGTTTCTGCCTCAAAATTTCGGTATTTGCAGCTCCTAAAATATGGAGTGTTAGTTATTTATTTTAGTCCTGCATTGTTTGATTAATTATGTTTGTCATTGTCTTTGTCTTTGAAATTATGCTTAGTGGTTTGTGTAGACATTAAGCTCACTTTATACTTAGTGGTTTGTGTACTGCACCACATTAAACTCACTTAATGTTTAGTAGTTTGTGTAGTGCTCTTTTGATCTGGCTTTGCCCTCGGGGTTTTTGATTCACACGTCTTTCAAGTCAATATGCTAAAAAAGCATGCGGGTCCAGTCACTTCCATTTCTACTCAACTTCCTCCGGTTACCGATGACTCAAATCTTTTCCCTCAACCTGAGTTAGTGGTTTGTGTAGTGCACCACATTAAGCTCACTTTATGCTTAGTGGTTTGTGTAGTGCTCTTTTAATATGGCTTTGCCCTCGGGGTCTTTGATTCACAATGTCTTTCATGTCAGTATGCTAAAAAAGCATGTGGGTCCAGTCACTACCATTTCTACTCAGCTTCCTTCAGTTACCGATGACTCAACTCTTCTCCCTCAGCCTGAGTTAGTTTTAAATCGCCGAGTCACACAGAGGGGAAGGTTTCATCCTAAAGTTGAGGTTCTAATCCAGTGGAAGGGAACTTCCACTAATGATGCCACCTAGGAAGATGAACGGCGTTTAATGAAGACTTACCCCACGTTTCCTTGCGGGCAAGGAAACTTAAGGGGGAGGGATTGATGTGTTCAAAGTGGAACACAACCCAAGAACGTGAAAGGAGGATTGAGCTAAGTGGGGAGCTTAGTGGGTTACTAAGTGGAGTTACTAAGTGGGGAGCTTAGTGGGGTTATTAAGTGGGGAGCTTATTTCTTTATTGTTGATTTTTCTATTTTTAGTGTTTGACATGTATTTACTTTTTCCAACTTAGTAGGCTATAAATTATACCCAATAGGATATACTATATTATGTTAAGAATAAACCAAAAATCCTTTCCACTTCTGTCTCTTCTTCTCTTCCCTTCTTTATTTTCATAGCTGGTCAAAAATTAACTCATTATTATCATCCCAATTTTATTAGCAGGAGCCACATCCTTAATCTTTCTGATTTGATGAAATTAACAGATATTGTAATGCCCCACTTCTTTGAAGTTCAAGGATTTTTTTTATAGGGATTTTATCGTTTTTTAATATAAAAATTGTGCCACTTTATTCATTCCCGATCTAAGAAAAAAACTTGAAATGATTCACATTGACCGCTCTTGAAATCGCAGAATTTCCAAAGCAACAGCACAGCACTGAAAGAGTTATTTGAGATTTTCTTCTAGGAAGGAAAGGGGAAATTTATGTAATTTTTGTTGATATTTTGTGATGACAAAAAATAGAGATATGGGGATAGAAATAGATTATTTTAGAAATATTCTTGATCATGGATGATGAAGGTCAGTATCAAATCCACCATCCATGAACAAGACTCAACAAAAGCTTCTGAAATTCCATGATCGAGACCTGCATTTTCAGCAAAAGCTTCTTAAATGGATGCTTCGTGCCAAATCCATCGTCCATAAGCCTCGGGTCATGTTGAATTCTAGTCTATATACACTCCTAATCCACCGAAAACAATCTGCAGAAACAATCTCTCCTACTACAAGGCAACAAAATGAAGGCCGCCACCGAAACACTGGATATACCTTAATTTCAGAAAGAAACATGCTCAAAGAGCAATCCATGCCCCCTAAGTTTCACTTCTCATGCCATTCTTCCACTAGGTTTATCTATTTCCCTCCCTCCACCCCTAAGGATAATGCATTTCGTTGTCAAGAAACTGCAGTTCAATCACATATCACGTTGTAAAAGATATCCATCCACACACCATCGAAAGCAATTATCTAAACTGAGACTCGAAGTAGCAACCACAAAAACAGTGAAGAATAAATATCTACAACCACCCATCATTGGACTTCCATCCACGTCTTATTAGCCAGAGCCAATAACGTCATCAAACAGCACATAAAAGAAATGGCAAAATTCTCCACAACAGAGAATCACAACAAGATACTAGAAAATCCCAAATCGTTTACGCAGAGCATAAACCAAAGTGTTTCCATTTTTGGTATTTCTTCGGCCACTATAACAATAATGATAAGATTAAAGTATTCGATGTGAACCTAATCACTTGGCAAGAACTTGATTCTCCTGTTGCTGCTGATAGTTCAAAGCCCTCCTGAACAGCATAATGTGTGGCTCCGGGCGATGTACCGCGTAGTGGACCCACCCTCGGCTTTGTTGAACTCCAATCGCACGCCACTCATTCTACAAACATCAAAAATTAACTTCAAATTTCACCCCTAGACCTTTCATTAATTCTTTCACCTAACTCACGGCATCAAATGAAAAAAAAAAAAAAGGATTTCAATTATCTCCAAATTTTCTAAATACTGATTTTCCGGTTAATAAAACAGAAAATAATTACAAAATCAGAAACTAATAAAAAATAAAAACCTGGATATTAGATAAACTTACTTCAGAGAGGAGGCGGTTCTTAGGGAGAAGTTTGGCGACTTCGGGAGGAAGAACAACATGCCTGTACGATTAAGAAAAGAAATATGTCAATCCAAACAGAATTTAATAATAACAACAAGTAGAAGATGAAATACCTGTATTCAAAAGTATCATCGAAATACTTCTCGGAGTACTGGATCTGGCCCATTTTCAAGAGATTTGTTTTTGTTTGTTTGCTTCAAGAAATTATTCCACTATTTTTTCTCGATCTGCGAAAATAAAATCAACAATTCGTGTAAGAAATAAGAAATCTAAACAGTTTTTGATAAAAGAGAGAGAGAGGATAAATCGTTGTGTAGTGCACCTGAGAGTGAGAGGAGACGAAGAGCACGGCGAAAATGAGAGGGAGCGTGTTTGAGAGGAGAGGAGTTCTGTCTGTATCTATATGATGGTAGCAAGTAGTTATGTGGGGGTCTTATCGGAAAGTAATTATGCTTTGCTTCCTATAAAAGTTTTATTTTATTCGGAAAAGAAGTGGGGGCGTTTTTGAATTTTGAATTTTAAATTTCTCCCGCTTTTGTCTAATTTTTTTTAGGGCGACTTAAATTAAAGTGATAAAGAATCATTTCAAATTAAAATATTATTTATTTTAATAGTGTACCAACGGTCATCCCCCCATGAGTTTTGTTTATTATGAATAATTTTTTAGTAAATATAATTAATCAAAAATAAAAGGAATGAACAATAGGCATATAAAACCAATAAAAGAAAGAAATTTATGAGTTTTGAAAAGAGAGGTTGAGTTTGTCTGCATATACCAGAAAATAATTTTTATAAGAAAAGGAGAGGAGGTAATCTTTTTTTAGATTACATAGAAGATCATTGATAATGTTTATAAAATAGATCTTTCATATGAATATGAAGTTGGTGTTATTTTTAATGTATATAATCTCTCTTTATTGTATATAGGTGATGTTTCGAGATTAAGTGGCCGTTTGGTATTGCGTTTAAGGAAAACACAGTTTGCACCCATTTGGTAAAACTTTCACCATAATTTTAATTGCTATGGGACCACCAAAAACACGGTGGAACCATCGTTTACAAGAAACAAAAAGTTGAAGTTGTTAAGTTTTATGGAGCACAGTGCTTGTGTCGACCTAGTTCATGGAGCACAATGCCTAGTAAGTAAGAGAATCACCAACAACAGCACAAGTATATCACTCTCTCTCCTATAGTCAACCGGTGTTATTTTCTCTCTATATATAATCATTGGCAGCTCACTCTCTCTCCTCCAGCAGCAATTACCAGAGAGCATCACCATGAGGATGCTTCCCTCCAAGCCACAAGCTTTGACGTGATCTCCAACAACATCAGCAAGCCCTAATATAATCATCGGCGGCAGCAACAACAAAATGTACAACCTTTTGACGTCTCTCATGACCACCACATGCCACCATTTTTGGCGTCAACACCACAGGAAAAAACACCTCGACCTCCTCTACCCATCGTCATCGGCCGTTGAGCTTCTCATCGCCATCGGTTGACCACTATTGTTCATGTGTCCTTTAAAGTAATTTCAAAAGGTGATAGCAATATGAAAAACATGGTAACTAAATATACGAAACTGTTTTTCATTAAATCTCAAACTCAACCACAATCTTAACCAAACACTTCAATTTTTGTTATGAATCGCGGCTAAAACTGTTTTTTTAAACCTCAACCACAACAACAACTGCAATGTCAAACACACCCTAAATTATTTTGATAAGAACCAAGTCAAGATAAAACTTGATTTTGATATATTTGTTGACCAGTCTTACAAGAACAAACATATCTCTCAACCATAAATCAAATCAAGCTAAACTTTCGTATAGATATACTGGACACATGGGAGTAAGATTTTAATAGAATTTCAAGTCAAAAGAATTTGAGAACATTTTATTTTAATGACTTCAAGTGATTTGATGAATCTTGTCAACTCTATTAGACTAGACTATCATGTACTTTTTGGGATATATTTAGAGCTAGAGGTGAGATTTTTCTGTAATTAATTTTAAAATTAAATTATTCATTTTAATCTTTCCAACCATATATTATAGGCTTGGCAACTCATCTAGGTTAGAGAGGACAACATGTTTAAACTCAAGACTAAAAATTGCCAAAATATGAGAAAATTAGAGATTTGAGTTGCACAATTTTAGCATGAAGACTTTGTTTTTATTATTTTTTCTTCTTATTTCATTGACATTGATTATTTTTAATCTGGATTTTTTTATAGCTCAATAGACATTGTTTGGGACTTTATTTTATTATAAGATTTATGTTAGTTGATAAAATTATTTCTATTGTTTTTTAGGTATTGGTTGTGGCACCAGAGGTAAAAATTTCAAGATTTATTTTATTTTATTTTTGAGTATTGAGGTAACAAGTAATTTTCAAGGATCTCAAATAATTTATAAAAAATAACCTGTGAATGTATATGAAATTTAACAGCCCTGCCACTCGGAAACAAAAATAAAAAATTGGACAGCGACAGGAACAGCTTCAGCTTCTGAAATCAGTTTTAGATGCTTCAAAAATTTGGAATTAGCTCCAACAAAGCATACACACTATGCTCTCTGCTTCAGTATATCTAATCAGCTGTCTAAAATCCTCCCCCTTTTTTTCTGTTTAATTCTACAAAAAAAAGAATTATAACAGCCTGTGAGCTCCAACTATGAGAATATCTGGAGTTATTTTTTACTGTACACAAATGCCTAGCAAAGATCCTGTACAGGTGGAGAGGGCCGTCCAAAAAATGGTTGTCGTCAACTAAAAGCCCCCTGACATTCAGCCGCCTTCCGATTTACCGACAACTCGGCACTCGGGAACCAGCTTTTGCAGCATTAATGATCCTTGAAACACCATTATCTGATACCTTTTCCTGTATTCCATAAGCTGCATGGCAGCATAAGCATTTGTCAATGATATACATCTCAAGGGTGCACGCAGGCATAAAGCATGAACACGCACGTACCTCATCTTGAGTTATGGCGCTAAACCCAAATTTGTTTGTCCAGATAGATTCAACTTCTTCAGCTGCAGGAAGAACAAGATTCTTCACATTGAGAAACCCAAGTAGCTTTTCAATACAAGTAAACAATGTCTGAAAGTAACCCTGCAGATATAGAGAGAATACATGTTCTTCAGTCAGAAAAGTTCTCTCCTTGTATAAAAATCTATTAGGCTATTATTATTGCTTGGGTACAAACAAAAGATGAGCACATCAACACGTCTATGGTACAATAAAGTGTCGACAGTGCTGCCTATTACCTGTCCTTGTGACTTGCTACTTGTTGCAACTATAGGCATCTCAGCCAGTTCCTGGCCAAAAATTCTTATGACTGCCGCTGACTCTACCACATGGCTGCATGGAATGTAAAATTTCTCAGTGTGTAAAATTAGATGTTCTACAAAATAATGTAGGAATGGCACATCGATTATTCTTACTTAACCAGCAATACAGCACAATACATGCCACCTAGATCTTGCCCTTTCATGTTCCCTCTGCCACAACAATTAGCTTAGTCAGTCACGTGAGAATGATTTGACACAAACAGAAATGACCACATGGAAAGACTCTAAAGAGTTCTATCATTTCACATGTGCTTTTGCACCCACAAAGTATGAACAACTTCTTACCCTTTAACCATGGATGGGATGAAGTCATGGTCATCACGTTTACGTTTGGATTTATCCTCAGTTATTGGAGCAAAGCGCTCCTGATGTCCAGGAAAAAAAACAGTTAGTGCTTAATAGCAACTAAGCCTCCTCCTTGTTCATTACAAGGAATGGACAGAGGAGGATTTAAAAATTGAACAGAACCAAAACTGCAACTGCAGTTGTAGATCTTCTTAAGCAGCATTCCACAAAAATTAATTAATGTGCTATGTGGAAGTTAACAAAGTGAAGAGCAGGGTGTTTCTGACAAAATTTTGAACAGCCAGGATTATTTTCAACACAGGACTCACATGGAAAATGGCAACGGCCTCAGACAGTAGGGATTCAGTAACATCAGAAGGATCTGTTTTCTTACTAAGAAGCCTCCATCTTATATCATCACTACCACCACTCTCCAAGGAACTTTCCTCGTGCTGCTTCTTAATAAAGTTCAGGGAAGAATCAGGAAGCTTCTCTTCCCCACGAATAACCAATTTCTGCAACTCAGAATGAATTTTTTCACATCCAGCACAACAGAACCACTTTCCTGTTGGCAACTCCTGTTGAACAATTCAAGTCAGCATTTTTTTAATGAATAAAAACTTGATTTTGAGCAATAAGAGCACAATATTACCTTCAGATCTTGCATCTGATGTTCCTTTAAACAGCCAACATGGAACTCCTTCTCACACTGCAGAAATCAAGCACATATTAGCGTAAACCTGAAATAAAAAACACAAATAACAAAACACGGAAGTAGAGGCCAACTGTTTTTCAACTACGTATTCAGTTTGATTTGCAGAACATACCTGATCACAGATAATCACAGTGCGAGGACCAAAAGCTCGTTCAAAATCATGCCCTCTGGAAAGGTTAAGAATATGTTAATAATTTACAATAGGAAAAAGTGAGAGAAATTGCACAGACCAGTGCTAAACGTAGCAACCACAACCAAACTCTTAAAGAACAAGACAAACAAGCAGAAAGTTCAAAATACTTTCTAGATAGTTGGACCAGTTAACTCAACCTGCAGAAAACACATCCACCAACTTCAGCCTCAAAAGTTTTGACGATACGAATGCATCGCCTGGTTATTTGTTCTATGGGATCAATTCCTGCAACCCTTCCGGCTGCTATGGCATTGGCATTCCGCTCCACAAATTTTTCTTTCTCAAAAGTATTCAGGCAATATTTGCAGTACCATTTACCCTTAGGAATTGAAGGTAGAGAAAGGCATTCTGCAAGGCATAATTAAATGTTATAACCAAACAAAGGATGGTAATCAATCAAATTATAAGTAGATTGCACATGCTGAACAAATAATAAAAGCTGAAATCCATATTTACAATCCTAGTTTTTCATTTGCATTCCACGATACAGCCTGAACCAGCAGGTTTAAGATAGATGATAGATGATAGATGAAAACATGCATGCGCTCACACTTGTCTGAACATGCAGACACAAAATTGTGTGCATATTTATGCATGAAAGTAGGAATAATGATACACTGCAAATGAGATAGAATACTCTCACACTTTGTTTAGAAGCAAGTGCCTTTCAAAAATATGTTTCATGCAAAAGTGAGGTGTGTGACATTTTGGCATATACTCTGTCTCTTTTCTTGTTTACAATAACATCAAATTTCCAGGGCTAGAAGCTCTCGCTTTGTACTCATAAAAATGAGTTACTGACACCTTGTCTTTTCCGATTCCCAATCTTCCAACCAACTCCAAAACCAAGGTACCATCGTCTCTACAAATACCACCTAAGCAACTCTGACTTCATACTTACCAAACAAATCTCCAAAATTACAGGTGCTGAAAGTATAGAATCTCTCTTTATGTAGTGATAGCATAAAGCGATGGTAATTGACACTGGGTAATAGTTGGAAGTGATAGTTGTTGATCAATGTCAACGTTAGTCATACTTATCAGATGATGGGCGTTATAGCACGTCTACCAATATCTATGATGGAAGTGTGTCAATGTAATATACATGAAATCATTTTATGTTGATTGGCCAGAATTAAGGTGCAAATTTTCACAAGCAGCAAATATGTCGGTATTTCAAAGATGCTGATATAAAAAAAAAAAATACAGGTTGACTCTAACTAATCATATCCATATTGGATAAAACTGAAATAGACATATATCAATTCATCTTCATTTTGATTAGACAACATTTATGGTGGCAAACTTCCAGTGTGGAGCTTAATAGGATTACAAGCATTGCACAGGATAATCAGTAAGGGATGAGGTGGTTACAGGACCAAGACAGCCTACTAAAACTGCATACCATAGATCAGTATTCAGATCCAATTAGTATTATGATCTATAATGTATCAGGAACAAAGACCAGGTATCCTTGACCACTCAAGAGTTAGTAAAACACTTATCTCTATTTATTTCTTAGTATGTTAAATGACTCAGAATCATCATAATTGTTTTAACTGATACATTTCAGCCATCTGGGAATATATATATATATAAACAAAAATTGAAGCCAAATCATCTAACTGCTTCTCAATAAAGAGCTGACAGGGTGAAGTATACATCCAACCTATCAATACACTGGCATATGATTTTATCCAGCCCAGAGTGTAAGCTAGACACCCTGCTTCCCTGTGAAAAGTTTTGGCACTCTCCTCAGCAAATACTTCCAGTTTTACATTATTTCAGGATAATTACATTTGTCCCATATCTGCTATACCTTGTCTATTTTCTCAGGATGTAACTTCTCTTTTCTGATATTAATTAATTACATCAAAACAATAATAGCAATATTCAAAGTAAAAATTTACCTTGGTGAAAAGCTCTTGGGCATACATCACAACACAAAAGTTTCCCACCATCTCTACAGATCTGGCATAGGTCATCATTCTCCTTGGTAGTGTGCCTCCGACATTTTGATAGAGATATTGATAATTCATGAAGAGACACGCCATTGGATGTGTAAATGTGCAGGTAACTGTCCAAACAAAAGTTCAGTCAAAAGGAAATAATGAAATAAAAAAAGAGAAACAATTTGTTATTTGTCTCAATTTCCCAAATCCTCATACTAGCAATCAGATATAAAAACCATGCCATTGGAATAAATAATTAAATCTTGAACTTTTATCATTAATCAACATTGCAAAAGCAATAAAATCATCATGTGGGATAAAAAAAATTAGAGCTTGGGCTTTTATATTACTCATAATTGCAATCAATAATACAGAGCCAAGAGGCTCAAGACCAACATATAAATACTCACGGTTTTCGACGTGATGCCCAGCCAGCATGAGCTTCGAATTGAGAAGGGCTAACCTGGTCATTAAATGTCAAAAAAAAAATTAGATCTCTGACTGAATAAATACCCAGGCTAACAGAAATCAGCAGAAGAAAAGCAACCTCTGAATTGCAGCATGAACAGAAAATCCCAAATCCCTTCTTGTAGCCTACCAGCAATTTCTGCCCAACACATTCATACTTAGAAAATAACATACAAATCAAATCTATCAAATTATGGCATGTCATCATAGTAGCACCACCTTTCCTTGAGAGTAATATCCAACTTCGGTTCCATCTGGCAAGACCTCTTCTTCAAAAACTAGCTTATGCATTCGAATATCTCTATTAAAATTAATAGAGTACATGACAAATAAGAAACAACTCAACCAAATAAAAATACTGAACTTGGAAACCCAAAAAAGAAAGGAACAAAAAACAATCATGAAACATGAGTAGATTGCAAACTTTTTTGTAAGTCTCCCTTGACTATTGCTCTGTGATGGGATAGACTTCAACAAATCGCTAGATGACTCCGGAACTGGAGGTGGTTTTGGTGTTCTGAAATAGCACCAAGTAAAGACATCAAAATTTTAACTAAAGATAAAAGGATGGGCACACTAAAAGAGGCTGTGATCAATTTTATCATTAACCAAAAGCAATGGTTTTTGAATATCAGTAGTTCAATGTCCACACAATACAGCATCTAACAAGCGCATGTGTATTATTGAGTGGTGTCAAATTACAGATTGCACATGCAGCTAAAATTTGCATTATAATCCAGCTAAAGATCTGTGTCCCAAAATGGAAAATCAAAACAAATTAGACACCTTTTTGATCTAGTATCTACCAATAACAAGAATCCACAAAAAAAACATTTGCTATTAATAAATTTAATGAAAGGTGTATTCATCTTTATATTTGATGGCAGCAGAAGTTCCAACGCACAAGAAGTACTGAAGTTACATGAAATTGCAAAAATCTTCAATGGGTTTCATAACTTGTAAAATGTCACTACCAAATGCAATGGTCTAGAGCACACAATCATTATTGATAACCAGAAGAATAATTTATCCAACAGAAACAGGGAGGCTTATGAGGCGCATCATATTTCATTAATGGCCTGCTCCACTATCTATGCTGGAAAAAACACATGAACAAACAACAGGTATTGGACCTAGATAAATAGACAGTAACAACAAAACAAGCAGACCATTATTTAAACAAAAGATGTTCTAAATATCATATTAACATCATTTACTGAAAAACATACCCTTCTTTAGGATCTGTTTTTGGTGTTGAGATAGCTTGCGAATCTTTCAATTCCAAGCACTGACCACACAATACCTTAGATTTCCTGGTGCCAGCCCCTGTAATTGACCCTGCAATCCATCAAAAAATTCCAAACCAACACAGTCAAAAATATTTATACAGAACAAAAATAAATGATATCCAATATGATGAGAAGGAAACCTCTGCAGTTCAGACAGAAATTAGATTTCTTGGAAGGTGTAATGCCAATAGAAAGCCGAATAGCTTCATCCAATGTATCCAACGAAGAATTCTTGCATGCATTCATTACATCTCGGAGTGTATTTCCATTCTCCAGGCAAATATACTCTGGTGGACGTTTATTTGCACTGCCCGCATGCAGCTCGAAAATAGTAGGAGTAACAACCTATATTGAAGATTAAAAAAAAATGCGCTCAATAATTCAAGCTAATAACCAAGATTGGACTCGAGTAACTGAACAAAGAAGGTAGTTGACATTTCAACAGTATACAAAACACTCACTTCCTTTCCTTTGCAATCACCGCAGAAACACAAAATCCCCGAATCCTTGACCAGCCCATTCAACCCTTTTTCTCCAGGACCTCTTACCTACAATTTACTAAAAGCTGAGACAATAGAAACAACTCCAGTGTTCATCTAAATTATATTGGCATGTTAAGTCATACCTTGGGACCTCGCAAATACTTCACCTTTTGTCCCTCGAGGATGCCTGAATCAAGAAGATCCTTCAACTTTGTTGGAAATTTCTTCAGTCCATCAATGGCCAACATCTTCGTGGGTGTGATCATTATAGCAGCAGTAGCAGATGAACTGCCTGCGTCGTCAACTTTAACCCCGTCAGAGGAGGATATATCTACAGTCTCTATCTTCGGCTTCAATGCTGACCTGGTAAACCTCCTAAAAGGTTTATCCTCTTCCACCTTACATTTACTATCACCATTAACTGCAACTGGCTTGGATGACCCATTAACATATCCTCCCTCGCCATTCTTAACCGAAACGGAGGACAGCCCACTAGTCCCTTCCTCGCATGCATCGTCCTTCTTCAATTCAAAACCACTTTTGCTCTCTAAGACCCTATTCACCGTCTCCTTTGAATCTTCATCCAGCAAAACTAACCCACTAGACCCTTCCTCACATGCATGATACTTATCACCCTCCTTTACTTCACCAGAACTCTTGTATTCTAAAACCCCATTCCCTGTCATGTCCCCATCCATCGAAACCAGCACTAACCCATTATTCTTTTCTTCACATTCAACTTCCTTTGCCTTTGGTTCTTCCAATTCCTTCACTTCCACAATCTCCCCATCACCATTGTTGTTCAAAAAAGGAGCCAGAGATTCAACCCTTGTCTCCTCCAAGTCAATAACAGCAACCTCTCCACCCTTTTCTAACAGGCCACCTTTTTTCCTACTATAAGCCTTCAACTTCTTGCTGTTGTTACCATTACTTCCATTGTTGCCTGGAGAAGAGAAGACCCTGGAGGACCGGGTTCGGCCCAAGGACCCACAGATCTCAGAATGGGCCCTGAAAGCAAACTCGTACTCTCGTTTGTGACCTGGCCGGACCTTTGCCATTGCCGCATCCTTGGCATCCGCATCCGCGCCGTTTGCCATGATGATTGAAATATCAAAAATCAAAGGCAATCTCTTTTGGGGATTCTTAAGATTTCAATAGCATCATCAAGTACGGATGCTATGTTTACGATGATTCGAATCTTTTTTTCTGAATATGAAAGAAAAATTAGGGTTTGTTTTTGAAAGTGACAGAGGATTGGAGAGAAGGGAGCGGAGAGGATAGGCGAGACAATAGGAGTGAGAGAGAGACAGAGGAAAGACCACCTTGAATTATATTTAATTGACAGAACTGGCCTTTGCTGTGGGGCTGTTTGTTTATTTATTTATTTTATTTTTGTTCTCTTTTACCGAATGGAGATAGCTTTTGTTTATTTTTTAATTGGTCCTTGGAGTTTTGATTTTGCATACTGGTCCCTTTTCATTTAAAACTTCTCATTTATATCCATGAAATACAATTGTGTGTCAGAAAAGAAAAGGGGGATTATTTTCAAATCCAAGGTTTGACCATATTATATGGCAAACGGGGTAGGTGATTACTGGTGATCTTCGTTTCATGCAATCGCCTAGAATTTATTACACGTGGAAATAAAATTCACGTGGCTTGTTGAGTGATAATAATAATGATAAATAATAAATAATACATTGGTTTTCACTGCTATAATTTTATAAAAAAAAATAATTTGATTCTTGATTTTTTTTTCTGTCAATTTCATACTAATTGAGGTACAATTTATCTTCATTTTTTAAGGAAAAAGTGTGATCAAAAGAAGAAGGATTGAAATGAAAAGGGTGTCACGAGCGATATCCCGTGAGTTTAGAACTATAAACGGTTTAGTCCTCAGACTTTAAAAATCACACATGTTATACAATTTCGGTACATCAATATTTTTCAAGTTTATTTTTGGTACAAAAGTTTATTTTTGCTATTTTTAGTCTTTTATTAAGGGAGATGAGATAAATGTCATCGGATTTCGACCGTAAAGAGAAAAACATATGATTGACACTAATCTAGGTCACCTAAACAAATGAAATCTATGTCAAACTGTTTCATTAGATGAGAGATGTTTATATTATGTGTTTTTTTTTTTAACTTTAATTGAGTGTTTAAAAGTGTTTTTGAAAAAAAAACATTGAAACTTTTTTATTTTAAATTTAAAAATAGAGTTTTTATATCATTTTCATGTGCTGATATCAAAAATGATTTAAAAAAATAAAAAAAAATATCATTTTGATGCATTTTTGAATGAAAAAGCACTTCAAAAGTAATCTCAACCATAGTCTCAACCAAGTACTAAAGTTTGAAAGAAATGGATATAAACTCACGTTGATTTCTACTTTTGGGTAGATTTTATTTTACGAGAAGGATTTTTTGGTTTTTTTTACATTATTTATAAAATTATCATAGTTTTTAAAGTGTTTTGATGATATTTTGGGTTAAAAAAAGGTTTTCAACTCAAAAACTCTAAAGCATTGATTTTTTAGTCACTATGATGGTTAGGATCTAGACAAGAACAGAAAACACGTAGTATGTCTTGGCAAGTGACATATCATCTAATGATTTGTTTTTTTTAAAAAAGTTTTTCATCCTAAATACAATGAAAAAGGGGGGCTAAACTTTTTTTTATATATAAAATGCTAGATTTAGATTAATACTCTTTTTTATGTCTTGTGTAGAAAAAGTATATTTTTAAAATAAAAAAATTATTACTTTCAGCTAATGTTTGTAATCTATGAAGTCATGCATCATATTTTTATTGCTTTTTTATTCAGTCAATTTAATGTGTTTGTATTTTCTTATTATCGTTTGATTAAGTATACAAAATAATAAACAAAGCATAACAAATTTCCTATCATATAAATGACATTTCTCTTTGACTAAAAATGTGGAGGAAATATTATTTCTTTGCACTCATTAGCATTGTGGGTTACAATAATAATTCACATTTTATTATGCATTTTGACCTCTTTTTTTCTTTACTTATATGTTTTTTTTAATAATAATTTGGTCCTTATATTATGTGTTTATTGGTATTTAGAGATGGCTATTTTTTAACTTGCTTTTTATACTGGTTGAGAAATAAACCGCATAATTTTTATACTAGTTTAGAGAACAATAAGTTGTTATTTCCAAAGTTGTAAAATCCGTTCGGGCTCGTTCGGTTTTTGTTTGGAACGAACGTTCGGTTTCGGTGTATTCCGGCGTTTCGTTTCGGTTTTGTACTGGTCATATTTATTTAATTATATATATTGTCATCACCCAATTTTTGGGTGACTCTCCAAAATATACCAAAAATAAAAAAAAATAAAAAAAAGAGGTCGGGGTTGTTAGAAAAATCAATGTGCAAATTTTGGTTGTTTTCGAGAGTCTAATTGTATCTCTTTTTTCTCCAAAAAATAGAGGAAAATACAGATTTAAGGAAAAACAATATATCATTGGATAAATCTGTGTAAAAATTAAGTCAAGCAATATAATTATATTTTTACGGGATGATTTGATTTTATCGTCAACCAATTTAAAAATGTAATTATAGTTGAGAATTAATTTAGGGTCCAATTGAAGGATTTAATTAAGTGCAAGGACTTAATTATACTTTAAATTGGTCTTGTCAAATTAATTAAGGAATTAATTGATAAAGAATAAAATACTTGAGTTTAATTTGGGTTCAATTGAGAAATTTGGAGTTTTCGAGGACCGAATTACATTTTTCCAATCCAATTGCACGAAATTAGGGATTAAATTGCAAAAATTCATAACCAAGGATTAAAGTGCAAAATATGGGCAAATTTCCCTCTATAAATAGAGGGAAAAATGCCCTAAACAAGACCCCAATTTGACCCCGAAATTGGCCGAAAAACCCGTTCAAAAAAGAGCCCTAATTTCTCATCTTGAGAGTTGCATCGCTGACTCTAATGGTGGCAGCTGCAGCCCCACACTCGGTCGTCTCCCTTCCCTCTCCGGCCGATTCTCCCTCGCCGTTCACACTCCCTCACCATCATCTCAGCCCCATGGCTTGACTCTCCTCATCCATAAAACCTCCACCAAAGCAGCCCGCTTAACAGATCTGTCCCTTGATCATCAGCCCTCTCCTCAGCCATCATTTCTTCATCTTCTCTTTCTGCAACAACAGCGCCGACCACCGCGCTCCAAGTGGTTTCCCCCTGTCATCCATGATAGTAGCCCCCTAGCCAACAGATCGGCGTCCATACAACCATCATTTGAAAAGGGGAAGAACCCGAGATCCGAGGGGAGACGAACAGATCTGAGATCTTAAACCGAAACCGAAACATTGCTTGTTGTTGCGTTTTGTGTGTTGTTGCTCGTGTTTGCAGGTCTTCCTCTCTCCACCCTCCACGGTGCTTCCTCCCCGTCAGCTCTCTGCTTCTGTCGTCGGAGGTCAGCTCCTCTACGCCGACGACTTCTCCATCTCCATTTCTCTCCGATCGGCTACCATGGACGGCTCAGTCACCCCATGAAAAAGAAACCGAGAGCAGATATGAGATTTGAAGAGAATAAAGTTGATTTTTTTTGTGTGCTTGTTTTGTTTGCTGTGTGTTGTTTGTTATGTCCACAGGTCATTGTTGGAACACCCTCGCCGGCGAGGAAAAGAGGAAAATCGAAGGACAGCCTGAGAAGAAGACCGGATCTGTTGATTTTGGGAAGAAGCCGAGAACAGGTCCAAAAGAATTGATTTTGGGCCTCTTGTGTTTGTGTGTTGCTTGTGTGTTTTACGTGTTTTGCAGGTCACCGCAGAAACCATCGCCGGCGAGAGAAAGATGGGACGAAGCTGATCTGCCCCCGTTGTCACTGTTCACCGACGGTCGCGCCGCCAGTGACGGGGGCGCGTGAGCAGACGCGCCACCATTGCCTCCAGACACACTGCCACTCGTCGAAGCTGTTCCTGGTTTTTTGTAATCTTCCTTTCATGTTTTATTGGAATTCATTGTATTTTTAATTGTTATTTGAAAAATGTAATAAAAATACAATGTGTGTGTGAAGTTGTATTTCAGTTGTTGTAAAAATATGATGAAAAAGAAAGAAAAAGATTGTGTGTGTGTTTTATTTATTTTTATGTTGTTTTTGTTAAGAAAAAAAATAAAAAATGTGTTTTATTTACATATGTCCAATGTTTCAAAAATATAAAAATATTTTTTTGGAATTTATTATTATCATCGGTATTCGGATAAATAAATCTTGAGGATTAAAAAATCCAAAATATTCGGAGAACAATATGCTATTATTAACTGTTCGTTGTTTGGATAAACAAATCGGTATCCAAAATATTCGACGGAATAATATAATATTACTCACTTTTGGATAAATAAAATCTAAGGGATTACTATCCAAAATCGACGAATAATAATTAATAAAATTCACAGGATTTTTCTAAACTGTGATCGATTTCTTATCGTAATATTTTTTGTGAATAAATACGACATGTTTGAAATTTTCAAAATCACATCAAGATATACAATGCAGCTTACCTCAGGTAAGGCGTAAAAGGGGTGCTAATACCTTCCCTTTACGCAACCAGTCCCTTACCCTCGAATCTTTGAGCAGACCAGTACAAATCGGGTATTCCTAGCGACCCTCAACAACAAGGTGGCGACTCCTCAAAATCCACATGCGAGAGCCAGGATCCCTCCCGGGACGCCGCAGCGACTACGATGCGACATATATGAAGAAAAAATATTAATTTAACAAGTATAATTTAAATTCAAGATAAATGAACTTTAAATTATACAATACAAACATAATCTCAAAATTAAAAACATCTCTAAAATTCCAAAATATTATGAAAGTAAAATGTTTTAAAATAAAAGAAATATAAATCAAACATCTTCTATATCATTAATATAAAAATATTAGAATTTCTTATTATGCATCCAAAAAAATAGTAAATACCATAGTAAAATAATTACAAAGAAAATAGTACTGAAAATCATATATTAAAAAACAGATTTTGAAAAAAATAAGTAAAATTGAACACAATATGATATAAATAAAAAATCGTAAAATCGTAAGTAAAATATTTCTAAATACAATACAACATAATAATGACTATAAAACTTTATTAGTTAAGGTTCATATATAATTCAAAATAATTTAAAAATACATTACAAAACAATTTAAAAATTTTTTTACTGAAGAGTGATTCCATGATATATATATATATATATATATATATATATATATATATATATATATATATATATATATATATATATATATATATATAATTTGTCCTATGTCCAACGATTCGGACAAATTCACTCCAAAGTCCAATCTCCCCCTTCTCCTTCATAAATATTCTTCACTCCACTCCCACTCTCCACTCCACTCTCCTTGAGTCCTTGTCCCACATCGATTAAACACAACTCCAATCTCAACTCTTCTCCATTAAATAATCCTCAGTCTCCACACTTCGATTCGGTGTCTCCTTCTTCGATCCGGAACGAACGCCCGAAATAAAACCGAGGTGTTCAGCCGAAATTTCCGAAACGGACCGGAATTAAAACCGGGACAAAAACGACGCCGTTTTGTCTCGGTTTTATGAACAGAATTAAACGGATTTAATAACTTTGGTTATTTCCACTCGAATCCATTACTTCATTTATAGGTTTGGATTTTTGGTTCGGCTACCTAATTCACAGGTTCATTGATTAAACCTTATATGTTTTGTTTTAAAAAATTTAATATCATATTTTATCGCCCATCCAAGTTGTCTTTGGACAAATTAAATTGGTTGATGCATTCTCTATAAACTCTCATATAATTTAATTGAAAACTTGAGTTAGTAATAAAGTCGGATAAATTTTAACATTGAACCGCTTAATTAGATTTAATGATACTACTAGGGGGGAAATATTCTCTTAATATTTTTTTTTTTAAAAAATAGTTTGACCCATAATAGAACTTGAGGACTTGACACTCACACACACACACACACTAGCTAAATGCCCCCGCGTGTTGCCACGGATATTTTTGTGTATATAATTTAACATAATTAAATCCATAGTGATAAATTTATATGATATAACTAAATAAAAGTTATAGATTAGGAGATAAAATGTATAAAATTTTAAGTAGAGTTTGTTATGCAAGCATAGATTACATCTTTTAGAACATAGGTATTGCGTCATAAAAGATCACAAAAGATTGCAAACTAACATTAAAAAAAGAGCAAAATATTTTTATAAGAAAAAAAATTAATCATTAAAATTATTATTGTGCAGATAGTAAAATTATAAAAAATCATTTAATATAAAATAAAAATAATTATAAAAAAGGGAAAAGGAAGCAATATTAATTTAAAATATTATAACAATAGCAACATCGGAGTCCTAACCTTTAAAATTATTATTGTTGTTACTATAAAAACAATAAAAATTATCAAATTATACCAAGGGAAAAAAATAAAAAGCATGAACAAAATAACAAGTAAGAAAAATAATTAAAATATTATTATTATTATTTTTATCTTTATAATGAAATGGGAAAAATGAAATAATAAAAGATCCTAAGAACTTCAACAAAAGATCAAACAAAAGAATAACACGAAACAAAAACTATCGTTCGATTACTCGGAAAACAATAAAAAAATCAAATTATGCCGAGGAAAAAGCTCTAAAAATATTAACAAAAGAGTAAGTAAGAAAAATAATTAATTTATTATCATTATCATATTTATTTTATTTTTGTGTTAATAATGAAAAGGAAAAAATGGAAGGAAAAAAATCCTAAAAATTTCAACAGAAGATCATACAAAGGAATAAAAAAAAAACTAGTGTTGTTATTACTGCCAAAACAATAAAAATTATCAAATTATCCCCAAAAAGAAGAAACTAAAAAATATTAACAAAACATTAAGCAAGAAAAACAATTAAATTATTATTATTATTATTATTATTATTATTATTATTATTATTATTGTGTTAATAATAAAAAATAAAATAAACCAAAGACTAAAAAAACCATAAAATATTCAAGAAAATATAAATCATAAAAGAAATCAAGGGATTAAAAATAAAAATAAAAATATAAGGTCCAAAAGGAAAATCAAACCGAAATGAAAATCAAATTTACTATCAATTTCAATTAAAGGACAACATTGCAAAAATTGAAACTGTTGTACCGAGTTTATTGAGTTATTTAAACCCAATCCCGAAATTAAAAAAAGAAGGATCAAAGTGAAAATTGCACATTCAATTAATTTCAATCGAAGGATCCAATCAAACTAAATCAAAACTTATATAACAAAAATCAGGATCATAAACAAAATTTAAAGTACAGAGACCGAAATGAAAAAGCATCAAACCCGGGGACTCCCCTGCATTTTGACGTGTAGGAGAGAGAGAAACGGCTGCAATGACTTTAACCGGCCACCACCGCTTATACAGACAACGGAGGACAACACGCGCTGCACCGGGAGGAAGACCATGAGGAGGCGCATCTACTGAGACGCTGGTTGCGGGTCTCCGGCGACACCATCACCACACATGCGTCACTCAAAGAGGGCTTGAGGTGGAATACCATCGGTCGCGTGTAATACAGGCGCCAACAATAAAAAAAAGAAAAAAAAAGCATGGCTAATTACCCGTGTAGCCCTATGCATAAATCAACTATTTTGTCGTATTAGGGGCTAAACCGGTAATTAGTCATTTTCGATTTAATATTAAATAATGAAAGGTAGGTGGACTAGACCGGACTGATCCGGTCCAAAAGTGTGCAATTACCGCGAAGCCCCTCCACCCATAAACAATTTTTTTTTTGTCTCTTTCAAGGGCTAAAAACATTATTTTATTGTGCAAAAAAATAAAAAATACACTATTATAATCCACCGTGCACACACTCACATGCTACAATACACACATCTACTGTAAAAACTCCACGTTGTTTATATATATATATGAATAATTGTTTTTTTTTGTGTGTGTTAGGTCCAATTAGTAAAAAAAATAAGTAATTCCAAGTATCACTTTGAAGCAGATTTAATAATGGTTAAGTTGTCTCATTTTGAGCCTCCTTAATCTCTTGCTTTTCAATTAAAATGCAATACCCCATTATATATGAAAAAGGTTGGCAACAAAGAAATGTGACTATATGGTGTAAACTAAAAACAATAATAATTTGATGTATTTAACATGTTGAACAATCCAAAGGAGTTATCCAATTTAATATATAGAGTTTTTTTTTTAACTCGATTGTATAATTATTTATCATAAAAGTTGATAAACAACAACAATACTATATGCCATGTATTTATTTAAATTTTATTGTTGTTGTGTTTTGCTCACACATTTCTAAAAATGTAACTCCAATTGTAACTCGATTGTTATAACAGTTATAAAAATCATATCATTTCAGCCTTTTTTTAGTCCCTATTTTTCCCTATTTTTCTAGCTTTTACATGCAACAAAAATGAAAAGATTAATTATATTATATAGAAATTATTGGTCCTGCCCTGTAATAACATACAAGTTACTTTAACGAAAACTCAAAACCATGTGGATTGTTCATTGTAGCTATAGAAACAATTTAATGTGGAATCAAACAACATAATTACTATTTTTACTCTTCAACTCATAAAATTTAATTATTGAGTTTAAAAGTGTTTTTGTATTTTTTCTGTTTTGTGAACAATACAACTATCATTTTGCCCCTTGGTTCTATCACATAATTGTTGACTAAGCAATGGTGTTATAGAATTTTAGTTTTTTCATGAACAATAAAATAACTCTTTTACCCTTAAATGAGACAAAAAAAAATCCTAAGAAGGGTATTGTTGGTTTTTTAGTTGTTTATGAAGAACGAAAATATTGATTTGCTATCAGAAAATACAAAAACAAAGAGTTGACTCAGGGGGTATTTTGGTATTTGCTCATGTTTTTTGTTATTAGGATGAACTCAAAGGGTGTTTTGATAAATCCATATTTTTAATACTTTTTTTGAAACACATTGTTGGCGCATTTGCCTAACGCACAAACAATTTTCTTCCATCTGTACCATACAAGTGGCACGTGCAGTAACTAAAAATGTTCAACTGTGATCTCATTGGATGCGCCACCATAGCATTTTCACCATGGCGGTGCGCGTGTCGGCTCGTGGTGATCGGAGACTTGCCGATAATCGATTGTTTTTTTCTTTTCTCTCTTTTGGAACCAAAAATGCACACATGTAATAATTATAAAGATAACTCATAAATTATAGTATTAATAATTATGGTTGTGGTAATAAAAATAATGATAACCCATAAAATAATATTAAAAATATCAATAATAAAAAAATTAGTGATAATAATAATGATAATAATATTTATTTGGTTTTGTACTTTAGTTATTTTTATTTGGTCTTCAAATGAAATTATTTTTTTATGCAAATAATATTTATAATGAAATTATTTTTTATGAAATTATCAATTGAACCCAAGTTTTTAGTTTTTATTTTATTCTTAGTGACAATCTTATGATTTTCATTTTTACATAATAATAATAATAATAATAATAATAATAATAATAATAATAATAACAATAACAATAACAATAACAATAACAATAATAATAATAATAATAATAATAATAATAACAACAACAATTATTTCAATAATAATAATAATAATAATAACAATAATAATAATTTTAGTTATTATTTTTTAAATTATTTTCTTGCTTTCTCTTTTATTAAAGTTTTATTTTTTTTGTTCAGGACTATTTATTAATTTTTATTATTTAGAAAATTATAGTAATTATAATTTTAGTTGTTATAATGAATGTAATAATAACGACGTTACTACTACCAATGATGATAATATTAATAATTTATTATAATAGTTGTGGTACTTATAATATGAATAATTAGGGTTGTGATAATAACAACAACTCATGAAATAATATTAAGAATATCAATCATAACAAAAATGATTATAATAATTATATTAACAATGTTAGTAATACTGATGGTGATTTTAATGATATTAATAGTAATAACAATGTTAGTGATCACAATAATGAATACAATCATGACGACAATAGTGGTGATTAAAAATGCCTAACTATCATCTCTTTGGTCATTACATCATAGCCTCTTTCTCAAGGGGATGCATGTGCCATTTCAAGGTGGTTAGAGACTTGATTATAATAAAAAAAAAATTCCTCTCTCTTGGAACTGAAAATGCATACAAATCATCTTTGTTTATGATTTATGCATTTTATTTCTTGGTCTTTCAAATTTTTTTCATCCTAATTTTTTCCATAAAAGTTTTGATTTATTTTAATTTTTCTTCTCATCTCTTATTCTTTTAATTTTTTTTTGATCTTAATTCCTTAATTTTTTTCAATCATTCTTAAGCAATCCCTATTTTTTGTTCATATTTATGTGTTTATACTCATAGATTTGATTTTAATTTTTAATCATTTTCTCTTTTACTGATTTTTTTTATTCAATTTAGTTCTTAAATTCTAATTTGCTTTTTGAAAAAATATTATTCAACTTGTGCTGTTAAACAAAAAAAAAATCATATTGATTTAAGATTTATATATTTATTAGTAATTCGCATTTTACAAAAATTCTTCCATATTTATTATTTACCTAAATCTATAACTTTGTAAACAAAAAAAAACAATCAATATTTTTTTTTACATTTTAAAAAATATGATTATGGTTGCAGCGAAGTGCAAGGCAAGTGGCTCATGACATCTAAAATTGGTAAATATTACCCAGGTGTTTGGTTTTTCTAATCACTCGTGTATACACTTATTTTCTATAGAAGCAAATAAGCAATAATAATATCATCAATATTATTAAGGATAACAAATGAGCATACATTAGATATAACATAAATTATACGGAGTTATTTATGTGATCAAGAGAGAACTTATCACCCTAAGTGAATTGAGAAAAATATTTTATATGTTCTCAAATCTCATATGCGAAAATGAATAAATTAAAATATCACTAAAGAGATAATAATTATAATGAGAAATTAATTACTAAAAGGTTAAATTAAACCACTTATGATTTTTTTGATTTCCAAAAGATCATGACATATTGCTAGATGATGTATTTGATTTTCAAATATTAATTAATTAATTATTGAATTGATGATAAATTAAATTATTTAATTTTATTCATTTAGAATTATAATTTACATTTTAGTCAAAATATTAGAAATCTAATGGATCACATGCATTAAAAACCACTAGTTAAAAATTAAATTAGGATAATTAATCTAGGATAACTTGATTAAAGATACTTTAAAAATCAAGCACTAGAATATATTTAATTCAGAAATTATAAGTCTACTCTTGCAATAATCAAGTATAAATTTGATTTTTTTAAAATTCTAAAATTATTCTTATATAATATATAGATATTATTTAAAGAACAAATTGATTATTTTGTCATTTATATATTTTTTAAGATTCCTATAAGTACAAAGGTAAGCTTACTATCATGGAATAAGAAAATAGAAAAAATTTAAGTTGGACATTTTTTACAGAAAAACAATGTAAACTTAACATTAAAGTTTACATTCTAGACTTAGTGTCTGTTTGTTATTGAGGTTCAGACCATGGTTTGAAAAAAAGTAGTAATTTTGTTGTTTGGATAAATAAAAAAAGTAGGTATTATGGGCATGGACCCACCCCAAAATGGTGTCAAACCGTAGGTGCACGGGAAGCAGCAAATTGGTGCTTCCGTGCGATGAGGAGAAAGGGAACAAGTGTTACATAAAGAGAAGAAGAACAACATCCAAGTAAAATATCATTTAAAATAGAATTTGAATTACAAGACAAAAATTATATTTTCATATATTTTAATTAATTTTGTAGATTTTTAGATTATTTTAATATTATTTTAAACCCCAGTGAATCCCTCAACTTATAATACATTATTGCAATATTTAATTTATAAACCCCGTGTGAAACCCCTTTGTTTCTAATATATTATTTTAATATTATTTTAAACCCAACCTCTCTGCTTCTGCTTCTTAGTGAATATCTCTTCCTTAATAGGATTTATTTTATTGGTGGTTTATATGAATTATTATTGAACATTATAGATGATTTATAGTTGACGACAAGACGACACTAAAATTTAATTAAAATAAAATAAATAAGATATAAATAGAATTTTATACTACTGTAGATCTGGATGCAAGCTACTTAAACCCATCCACTTTAAAAACCTATGTTAAATCACAATTTTGACATGAATTGAAAAGCCATTTTGAAAATCGAATCAGTAAATCGTACTCTAAATTTTTCCGTACAAAAATCGTAAAATCACAACTAAAATCATGTGAGAAGAAAAATCGTAAAATCGTAAGTAAATATTTCTAAATACAATACATAATAATCATGGACATAAAACTTCATTATTTAAAGTTCATTCATCATCTAAAATAACTGCAAAAATACATTACAAAACAATTATGTCCATAGAATTTCATTAGGTAAAAAATAAGAAACTAAAAATAAATATTTTGTTGATGTGATATATAAATTACAATCAGTCTCATGACCATCATTTTTCTCGTTATTTTTAATACATTCATCAAAAACATTATTACTGAAAGGATTACTAGTATTAATACTGGTATCAACTAGGGGTGAGCATTTTCAGTTCGGTTTGTTTTTTTATAAAAAAAGTAATCAAACCGATTTTTTTTCTAAAATTCAAACCGAAACCGAATTGAACTTCTTAAAAGCCGACCATTTTCGGTTCGGTTCGGTTTTTATGATGGAAAAATCGGTAAAAAATGAATTTTAGGTTTGGGCCATCTGATGGGCTTTTGATGGGCTTTTTGATGAATTTCTGATGGGCTTTCTAATGGGCTTTCTAATGAATTTTTTGATGGGCTTAAAAACTGATTTTCTTATATGAACCCAAAATATTTTTAATTTTTTTGGCAACTACTAAAAAAATATTAATGTATTAAATTGTTAATATAATGTTTATTAAGTTTTTTTTAACCTTTCTAATACTTTTGTTTTGTTTAATTTAGCATGAGACGAAATAATTAAAACTACACAAGTGAACAAATTTAAAATTTAAATTACAAGAAATGCCTTTAAAGGGCTTCAAAATAAAGAAATAGAAACATTAACATAAAAATCTTCAAGAATTACATCTGATTTTGAACTAATTATCATTCGTTGCTAGATTTAGTTGTCCACCAAATTCTACAAAAAAATAGAAATGTTAGATTGAAAATAAGTTGATTAATAAATAATAAAATAAAAAGACAAGTGTATAAGAAAAATAACTTGATTCAAGATTTTCATATTTTTCATAATCATTCATCAATGTTGTAGTGTCGATCAAGATTGATCCATGCTGCAACCAATTTCGATAACAAACAAGTGCTTGAACAATTGCTAAAGATAAAGAACTTCAGAATTGGTCAAGTATACGACCGCCTGTGCTAGAAGCTGATTCAGAAGCCACTGTGGATATTGGAATAGCTAAAACATGTTGTGCAACCTTCGAAAGTATTTTATAGTTTGAAGCATTAACTTTCCACCAACCTAAAATATTTAATTTATCATCATCAGGATCCTCACAACCATCATTCAAATACCTCTCAACCTCATTTTTATTTTCTACATTATCTTCCTCTTTTAAATGTCTTTTGAATGGAGCAAAAGTATGAACACCAACCTCAATGTCATTGCAATCCATATCATTAACATCACGAATATGTCTACTATTATCCTCCACTTCATGAGCCCTTAAATAAAACTCATATAGGCTTACCAAATAATCTTTCACCTTTTTTTGTTAAAGATTGTGATTTGTGATAATCATATAGCTCACCAAAACAAATTTTAACATATTTCAACTTAAAACATGAATCTAAAACATTAGCCACATACAATATAAAATTTTGAATTGCATCATAACCCCAATACTTCTCAAACTTCATCATTTTCATCGCCATTTCACTTAAAATATTATCTCTACTTTTACACAATTGCAACAAGTTTGTATGCATATAAATCAATTTATTGAAGAAAGAATTTGATGTCACATGTAATGAGCCAGAAAACTTTAGTGTAACTGTGTAAAAGATCTTTAAAAACTTGACCAAAATTCTACCATTTTTCCAATCCTCCAAACCAGGTGGCCCTATGTTTTTTTTATTCCCTTTTTGATCAACCTCTAAAAAATAACCCATATATCTAGGTTCACTCTCACCTAACCTCACAAACATCTTTTCAAATTTTTCAGCAGCATCTAACATAAGATAAGTTGAATGCCATTGGGTTGCAACATCCAAACATAATGACTTTTTACATTCTATATGCAATTTTTCTGCACACAGTTTAAATGCAAGCTGCGTCGCAAGTGAAGATCTCACAAACCTCATTGCATTTCTAATCTTAACAACTGAATCATTAATCTCTTTCAAGCCATCACTCACAATAAAGTTAACAATATGTGTACAAAATCTTACATGCAAATGATTATTTAACAATATATTAGATGATCAATCTATCATCACATTCTTCAAGTATGAAATAGTCACATTATTAGAGCTTGCATTGTCTACTGTAACAGTTACAAGTTTATCAATATCAATCCAATGAGTCGTTAAGGACATATAGTTAATGTTTTGGATTGATGTCCATGTATTTGTTGTCAAACATAATCGTTGACCCCTAAGTGCTATCTTCAATTTTTCCTTCTCGTCAACATAAATTTTCAAACAATCTTTCATAACAGTAATACAAGAAAGACTCTCAAATCTAGGTTGTAATGTCCTAAAAAATAATCTAAATCCCCTACCCTCCACAAAATTAAAAGACAACTCATCCATTATAATCATTTTTTATAATGCTAGTCTACTTTCTTCATAATTATAACCTATTGCCTTTAGAGTGCCTATATTTTTGTCTTTCGATTTATCACTCTCTTTCTTAGGTTTTAATACCAAAAGTTTTTGCTTCTTATCAACCACAAAAGGGAATTTTTTTGCATACTTTCAAATGACTCCACATATTACTTGTTCCATTCAGAACAGTATGACATGCATAAGTCTTTTTACAATAATTACATTCAGTTTTAGGACTTTTAGGGTCACCATCAAGTCATGTAAAATGATCCCAAATTTGTTACGTTTTCCTATCATCAACATTTCTTTTTCTAAATGTAAGGGCTTCACGTTGTTTATCACTCTCTTTCTTAGGTTCTAATACCAAAAGTTTTTGCTTCTTATCAACCACAAAAGGGAATTTTTTGCATTCATTCAAGTGACTCCACATATTACTTGTTCCATTCAGAACAATATGACATGCACAAGTCTTTTTACAATAATTACATTCAGCTTTAGAACTTTTAGGGTCACCATCAAGTTGTGTAAAATGATTCCAAATTTGTGACTTTTTCCTATTTTCAACATTTCTTTTTCTAAATGTAAGGGATTCATGTTGTTTACCTTTACCATTTGTGACAAATCCTGCAGTGGTTAATGTAGGTTGGGTATTTGAACCGAGGGCATTAAACGTTGATGTGGGGGTAGTGTCGGTGGATGAAACATTTTGGTTTTGACGGTTTTCCATCTGTAATTACCAAATGAAATACATCAAAACATGTTAATATATATTTTTATAATTCACAATATATTTGCTGCATATATTCATAATAATTTAAATATGTTATTCATATAAAAATGTTAATTATGGTGCAATATACATTGGTGAAGTCTTCATGGCAGCACAAAGGAAGTTAATAAACCCGGAATAAGATTCAGTCTTTCACTCTACACTTCTCTATCCTCTTGAACCATGAATCTAAGTCTTATTTCATTATTTATATTCTATAAAGAAAAAGCATGCAAGCTAATATTCTATGAAGCTACGGATGAAAAGAGGAAAGGGCATACCCACAGCTTAATCATACAGGAGTCTAGAAAGGAAATGGTAAGATCTATTTTTTTTCTAGCCAAGCATAAGATCTCCCTAGAAGAAATGACAAAAATATGCAGGAGTGGTGGCCTTCAAGATTGGTAAGAACTACAAGTTTTCAACTTAAAATTGTGGGGACGAACGCTGTAAAGTCCACAGACTCCACAGTCCACACGAACCCAGAATCATCTATCAATGACCAGAAACGAAACAAGAATAGCAAAAGAAACAAAAACTCTTACCAACGAGCAACGACATGATATGAACATGTAATCTCAATTCTCAAATACCAACAACATCAATTAATAACTACTTAAACACATCAACATATAATCATAAACAGAAGCAAATATGAACTATTAAAAACCATTAGCAATTAAATTTTCACATAGCTCAAGTTACAATGAATTACCCATGGTCAATTTCAACATTATCCCGTGCTTTGTGTCCAGAAACAAAAATGCAAGGTCCAATTTGATATATGATTCAATTAGAAAAGGAAGCATAGATTATCTATAAGAGATAACAAGAAATAAAAAAGAGGTTAATTTTTAATTACCTTTTGTAAACTGCAAGTCTGCAACCAAGAGGCGAGAGGAAGATTTTTGTAAACTGCAACCAAGAGGCGAGAGGCGAGAGGGAGATTTTAGTTGCAGAGGGAGGCGAGATGGAAGGAGAGTGCTTTTGCAGAGGAGGCGAGAGACGAGAGGGAAGGAGAGTTTTTTTGCAGAGGAGGCGAAAGCCGAGACCCGAGAGGGAAGGAGAGTCACGAGAGTGTTTTTGTAGAGGAGGGGAGGCGAGAGGGAGAGGTAGACAATAGAAATTCCTAGGGTTTACTATTTAGTTTAGTAAGTTTCTATTTATACTAAGTTACTAACACATTGTCAACCGAACCGAACCAGTTTGGTTCGGTAAATCGGTTTGGTCCATACAAAACCAAAACCGAACCGAACGATTTTTTTCCATAATATTGTACTCGGTTTAATTGATTTTCTTTTCGGTTCAGTTTGTTTGTTTTTTTTCTTGGTTTAATCGGTTGCTCGGTTTTTTTGCTCACCCATAGTATCAACATCGATATTGCTAGTACTAGCTCCAACTCCAACAAATTATTTCGACATCAGAACATGAAAATAATTTAAAAATATCAAAAAAATTTAAATAGTGTATATATGACTTTTTTGTTGATGTGTTCTCCAATGATAAAAACTATTTTGGAGAACTATTTTTTTTTTTATTTTATTTTAAATAAAGTTCAATTATTTTATGTTTAGTTTAATTATACAATTAATTATATAATTAATAGGAGTAAGTTATATAATTAAATAATTACATTTAAAAAATCCTATTAAAAAATGAATTTAAATATAATTAAAAGACCCACAATATTTGAGATTTGAAATTTAAACTACTTATTTTATGTTTTTCAAGTAATTGTATATTTTTCTTATGATTGTTGTATTTGAAATTAATTAATGTTATTTATTATCTTAAATTAATTGATTTTTTTTGAAATTATTTTTTATGCTAACTATTTTTTATGCTAATTATTATAAACCTTATTATTATTATTATCATAACCCCTTCGCCGTATATATTATTATTATTATTATTATTATTATTATTATATAACAACCTTGAAACCCCTACTAGGAATCTTCTTTACTAACCCTAAATCCTAAATCTTTAATCATCTTCTTCATGTCGCCGCCCACCTCATCAGTCATCTCCTTCATCCTCTTCTAACCCTAAATCCTTAATCTTCTTCTTCACGCTGCCGCCCACCTCATCTGTCATCTCCCTCATCTGTAATCTCCTTTACTCTCCTCCTCCTCATCCTCTTCAATGACCATGAAAAAAAAAGATTGAAACTTGAAAGTTGAAGAGCGAAGTGAAGCCGAACACGGAAGAGAAGAGATGATTTTGATTTGAGAATTGAGCTGTAAATGAAAGAAATGAAAAATTAAAAACAAAAGCTCAAAGCCCCTGCCAAATACCTTGAACCGATTCGGTCCGATTTTACGAGTCAACTCAATTTTGACTGAGTTTGACTGACTTCAATTTTTTTTCCGGTTCAACCAGTTTTGATGAGTCAACTCGCAAACTCTTATGAGTTTGCAAGTTGACTCGCGAGTTTGAAAACAATGCTACAATCCCTGCAATTTGAATTCCAATAAGATATCTTGGAATGATCTTCAATTAATTATGAATTTTCCCTATTTTCTTAGAGATAAATTCTCTTGGTTTTTTTTTTGATATTAGATAAAAAAAATATATTTGGGTTTATAATAACTAAAATAAAACTATAATCTAAAAAAAACGACTGAATTTTGGTAAGCTGATTCAAGGTAACCGGGATTTGTAGAACAATTGATTTGTTTTAAAACAATTTTACTCCGGTTACCCCGCATCTGTCCCTTCCCTTGTCTTTCCTTCCCTTCTCTTTTATAGCCACCTCAGGAGTACTTAGCCTTTCGGTTATATACGTATCCTTTGTCTTTTAGTTGCATACGTATTCTTGTGCAGGTTATACTAGATCGCCAGCTATCTTTATTAAAACGGCGTCGCTCCCTTCCGTTTCTGATCTCCACTGCCAGATGTCGATGACCCGGTCATTGTCAGACTCAGCTCATCTTGGCCGCCCACGTAAGTGTCTTGCTTCCATCCTGTCCCTACACGTTGATTCTCTCTCTTTTGTTGTGCAGATCGTGTTGAAGAAGCCACTTCACTGCCATCCCTGCTTTGGATAGCTTCGAAGTCTTCTCTTCCCATGAAAGTTGCATTCTCTCTTTTATTTTCTAGGGTCTCTGTACTGCGATCACTGAAGGCTTCCGACCGGTTACATATCTCCGCACGGTTATAATTGTTTTTCGTTTCTTGCTCTTGTTCTCAACCAGAATTCTGCATTTGTTTTTAAATGGCCCTTGGAGTTTTGATTCTGTATAATTTTGGATTAATTTGAGGGAAACTATTAGTTGATAGAATCTATTTATATGAGATATGTGTGAAGTGGTGAAACATGTTGGGACTAGATATCCAAATGCTAGTTTGTATGTTGATGGTTGGTCTCTTGGTGCCAACATTCTTGTCAATTATTTGGCTTAGATAAGTTTCAATTATTATCTTTTTAAATTATTTTAAATCATATATGAACTCAAAATTATAATTATGTTGTATTGTAGTTGAAAATATTTTAATTATGATTTTATGATTTTTATACCTACACGATTTTAGTTATGATTTTATGATTTTTATATGAATTTTTTTTTACGATTCGAGTTCAAAAACAAATCCTATATCGTGTCAAAATCGTGATTTTGAGTTGCGGTGGGGTAGTTTTTTATTTATTAGCACGAGTGTTTTAGTTAGCTTGTGTGTACCCCAACTAATTCCACGAGTCTCGAAATTAATGACTATATAAGTCTCCGGTGACTATTATATTAGATCACGAACATAAAATAATAAAGGGAATAGACTCTTAGTTTCAAAATTTTACCTTGATCGTACAACTAAATTATTAGAATAAAAAAACTTTTGAAAAAAAAAACTTAGCTCTAAAATTTTCTTAAAAAAAACTTTTGAAATAATGATGTAATTAAAATTAACAACATTTCAATTCCCCCCTTTAGATATAATCCCTATTATTTTAATTTTATTTCTTTATTTAAAAAAAAATTAAAAATTCAAATTACTTTCAATCTCATTCTCCTTTATTTTTTTTTATCTCTATGATTGTTCCTATTTTTTTTATCAATATTTTTAAAATTATTTTTATTTGTTTTTTCATCCTCTATTTTATTTCTCCATCACGTTTGATCTTTATATTTTTTATTGCTACTTATTTTTTGTATAGATAGGTTTTTTAGTTTGATTTTTATTTTACTTTATCATTTAATATTAAATTAGTTTAAAGTTTGGCTTATTGATCGAGCTTGAATTTGAGAATTCATGGGTTGATTTTAAAAGATTAGCCTAAGTTTAGGATGTTCGTTTGAGTTTGCTTGTTTTTTCATACCTATAAACGAAGAGATGTCTTTTTTATACTATTGAACTAATTGATCATATTAAATCTATTCAACTTAATGACTTGAGTCTCAATTCTTTTTAAATCTGAGTGTTTCTTTAACTTTTTTCTATTTATGTTTGGACAAATCTAGCGAGGCCTATGTTTTTGTGATGTCCACCGATATAGATTTACCCGAGCTATTTTGATGGTTTTTATTTGATTTGATTTTTTTATTCATTTCTAATCTTCATTATCTTGTTCATCACAATTGGGCTTTACTATTAGAGAATAATATAAATCATATTATGGACCTCACTCACAAACTTAAGATTTTAAGTGAGATGGTTCCTTAATATGGTATCAGAGTCTTGTTGACCCAGCGGTCACGAGTTTGAATCTTACCATCCCCATTCTATTTGATAAAAATTAAGCACAAGGTGATAAGGACCCGTGCAAGTTTCAAGCTTAAAGGACTTTTCACTTAAGGAAGTGTGTTAGAGAATAATATATCATTATTATGGAACCTCATCCACAAACTTAAATTTTTAGGTGAAATGGTTTCTTAGCATTTACATGTTATCACCACTTTCTCACATCCCAAATTGTGAGTTTCATGAGTCAACCATGGTTGGCCGGAGCCAAATCAAAATGCCGACATTTCATTATTTCTCATTTTCAAAACGATGCCATTCAGTACATTACAATTTGTGTGATTTGAAAATGTTTAGCGTCATTTTTTTATCTTCTAGTGATTTTATATTTTTTGTACATTGAACCACAAAAACAATCTAATAAACGACATAGTGCGGCCGGGTAGATTAAAACTCTAGTCTCTAATATAAAATCAATGAAGACCTCCCACCATGCCAGGGTGGTGGGGGTGGCGCCACTGCTAAGAGAAACAAGCAGAGACGATCATCTTGAATTAGCTAGCACTTGTATGCCAAGGGATCATTTTAAGACCCCTTTGTTTGCTTGGAAAGTAGTTTCCTTTTGAAAAGTGAATTCAGAAAAGTGAATTCTGGAAAGTGAATTTCGATGTTTGGCAGTGTTATGGAAAATAAATTGGAAAATATTTTCCAGTGTTTTTTTGTGTTATGAAAAATCAACTGAAAAATAATTTATTAATAAATTAATTTTTTCAAGTTTATTAAAATATTGAGGAACAAATCTTAAAAATTAAAAATTTTAATGAGAATGAAATTTAAAAAAAAATATATTTTCATAAATTATCTAAAATAAAATAAATAATAATCAAAATAATAGAGATGAAATCTAAAAATTAAAAAAATGAAAGGTGAATAAATTAAAATAATAATAATTAACATTTCATAAATTATTTCAAATAAAATAAGTAACAATTAAAAAAATGAGGATCAAATTTGATAGATAAAAAATTTCAATAAAAAAATGATAAAAAACAATTATAAAAATAAGGACCAAAATTAATATAAAAATTAAATTTTAAGAGATGGAATTGAAAAATAAATATTCAAAACAAATTATATATAGTAATCAAAAGTTTGAGGATCAAATTTGATATAATCAGCAAATAATGATATTTCCAAATATTTCACAACTTCCGGAAAGTGTTTTCCGCCTAAATTTTCAGGAAAACACTTTCACGAAAACCAAGCCAAATTTTTCTTTGTCGGAAAATGTTTTCCGTTGACCGGAAAGTGTTTTCCGTTGACCAACTTTCTAGAAGACAAATAAATACAGGAAAAATTGGAAAGTAGTTTCATGGAAAGTGAATTCGGAAAACAAACATAGTCAAAAAGGCAGAGCCATGCTGTACGGACGATCCTTCTCCGATGGGCCAGCAATGATCTAAGTTAACTGGTCGAGAACTCACGCCATGCAAGAAGTTAGATTAAGAAATTGAATAGCATTGCTAAACACTCCTAATGTATATAATAAATATATATTAGGAGCGTGGGCCAATGGAATAGCTAATTTTAAATCCTAAAGTTGGCCTCGTAGATCGAGAATGCTGGCTGGCTTTGGAATTTCTCGGAGGCAAGGCAAGAATCATCGCAGAAAACAAAAGTTGATGGTGTCCAAGTGGAAAGCTTTCTTGATCAGTGGCCAGAGGAAGAGCAAAACATTGAATAATATCATTCAGCAAATTGAAATTTTCACTGCAGAATCTATGTGTTTTAATTAAAATGTTTTTCAGATTTTCACGTGTTTATTCTTGTAAAATATTTTATAGTCATTTCCATCTCTCCACTATCTATTTATTCAGTCATCACCATTAAAATTTTCACATGTTCTGCTAGCTAGTAAACTGATCATTGGATTTTGATGATCTGAGTTAACTGCATGTACGTGCTCCCTGAGTTTATTTTCAAGATCCTTCACGATCTCTAAATATTTTTAATGGAAACTAGTAGCTAGCTAGTCTCTAGCAAAGTCGTCCAAATGCAGTGGATGATCTAGCTAGTCAAGAACTACGTACGTATATATGTACGTACGTTCTCTTCTGTCCATATAACAGGTTTGTCTCCATGGGTGGCTGGTTTGTCTCCATCTCTGGCATATATATTCTTACGCCGGCCACTTAGCTAGCATCCATGGAGAAATGAATCTCACACCGTTCAATCGGAAGAAAAGAACAATATTGGAACCTGATCGACCCCCAGATGTTTTGAGTTACATTCAAGAAATCTTAAAGCGGAAAAAAGTGCTGCGAGGAGAATGAAAAAGGGCAAAGCCTAAATATTCTGAAATGGATAACCTTTTAATTGGCTGATGAACAGGTCCTAGCTCCCACGCCGAACCTGACTAATGTTGCTTGTTGAGCAAAACATTCTCTACCTTTTCATCCTCTATAAAACAACGGCATTCAGCACAGTTCGAACACACCAGACCTTCCTTCCAAAATGGCCAACTCAGCCCCCCCGCCGCCACCTGCAACCCCGTCACCAGCCTCGAAACCTGTTCGGATCATCGCTCTAGTCATACTAGCCCTCATTGTTCTTGTCGGCTTAGCCGTCCTCATCACCTGGCTAACAGTCAGGCCTAAACAGCTTGTTTTCAGAATTGATAACGCGTCAGCCCGCGATTTCAGCCTCAAGAATGACCACCTCAACGCCACGTTTGCTTTTCTCATTAAAGCTCACAACCCTAACGGCAGGATCTCTGTGTACTACGGTCCAGCTGAAGTGTCCGCAGCATATGACGGTCAGACCATCGCCTTCAACACCCTCGCGCCATTCCGTCAACCTCGCAGAAACGTGACTCGGCTCGCCTCTACACTCGTGGCTCGTGACGTGGCACTGCCAAGGGACGTGTCCACAGATTTAGCGGTTCAAAACAAGTCAGGAAACATTGGATTGGTTGTCAGAATCAAGGCAAGAATTCGGTTCAAGGTAGGAATATTCAAGCTGAAGCATCATACGTTAAGGGTTTCATGCTCTCCTGTGAAAGTGCGGATGCCTAAATTTAAAAATTTCGAGACCACTACTTGTGACCTGGACTGGTGATTCGTGTCCGTGTTTTGCCACGTGTGTTTATTTTTTTTTGTTTTTTTATTGGTAGTAGCGCTTGACTATTTGATTGCACTTTTCTTTATTTTCTGGGATGGTCGTGAAATCATTTTTATGTTTTTTTTTCTTTTCCTCTGTGACAGTGCACATCCAAAATGCATTTGTGATATCAATAATGATATTCGTTTTCCGTGATGAATACTGGTTGCGTCAATGTCGTGGTTTTTATTTATTTATTTATTTATTTCTAATTCAACACTTTCTTTTCATTTCCATGATATACAACAGAAGCTAAGACCCGTTTATTTGCTGAAAAGTGATTTTTTTTTGGAAAGTGAATTCCTGGAAAGTGAATTTCGATATTTGACAATGTTATGGAAAATGAACTGGAAAACACTTTCCAGTGTTTCTTTGTGTTATGGAAAATGAACTGGAAAATAATTTATTAATAAATTAATTTTTTTTCAAGTTTATTAAAATAATGAGGAACAAATCTTACAAATTAAAAAGTTGAATGAGAATGAATTGAAAAAAAAATTCATAAATTATCTCAAATAAAATAAATAATAATCAAAATAATAGAGATCAAATCTAAAAAATTAAAAAAAAATAAAAGTAGCAATCTTGCTTTGTATCGTTCAGTGGAATCATCTGCCTTATATTTTACTATATATATCCATCTACAATCCATTGTTTTCTTTCCTTTAGGAAGGATAGTCATCTCCTTAGTGGTATTCTTCTAAAGGGACTTCATTTTATCATTCAATTCTAGGGTCCATTTGGAATCTTTCAAAGCTTCCCGCACATTCTTGGAATAAATATAGTGGATAATTGACATACAAATGATGAAGATAGCCTATGTAGGGACACATGATTAATAATAGGGTATTTAACATTTGTTTCAGGGTTAGGGTCATATTACTGTCTAGAAATCCCTCTAGTTGTATGAGGAGGTAGTTGATAACTTGTGTTTCATATATTACTTGACTCTGATAAGTGATTGAATTGGAGTTTGAATGTTCAATTACTTGTGGGAAATCTTCAGGACCTGATTGGAAGAGAGGTGATGGTACTGTAATAAGAGTTGTTAAGGGAAGATTATCTAAATTAGTACTAGTATCTAGAGTTCTAAGTGATTCTTGATCTTGTTGTACCATTATAACTGGCTGTTCAGACACTGAATGTTCTAAAATATTTTATTGAATTTGGATCTAAGTATCTTCTACAAAGACAAAGCTCTCCCCCTACAGAGGATGTTCAGAGACTCCTCCTGAGTAATAGAATTCACTCTCATGAAAAGTCACATCGACAGAAATATGCATGGTCTGAGTGGGAGGATAAAAACATTTATAGCCCTTCTAAGTATCATCATAATCCATAAAGACACAACATATAGCACATGGATCAAGCTTCCCACATTGTTGTGGATATACCTGAACATAAGCAACACATCCAAAGATATGTGGTTCAAGATTTGGTGTAGACAACATGATAAGGCGAGTGGTCAATTCTTGAAATGAAGTTTTATACTGAAGGGTGCTAGATGGAATTTTATTAATGAGGTAAACAGCTAAACAAATAGCCTCATCCAAAAAGTGATGAGGCAAATGAGCTTCAAATAAAGAGGCACAAATAACTTCCAAGAGATGTCGATTCTTATGCTTGGCGACCCTATTCTATTGGGGTGTATATGCACATGTATTATGATGAACAATACCATGTTGACTTAAGAAATTATGCAAATCATGGTTGATGTACTCTCCTCCATTGTCAGATCGAAGTGTCATGATTTCCTTGTCAAATTGAGTAGCAATATATTGATAAAATAGTTTGAATTTGACTTTTACTTCATCTTTTTATCTCAAAGGAAAAACCCAGTTCATCCGGGTGCAATCTTCAATGAATGTCATAAACCGCTTATAACCCCTAATTATGGAAACACGTGATGGTCCCCAAACATCAGAATGGATAATCATGAAAGGCATAGAACTTTTATTCAACCTTAATGGATAAGAAATACGATGAATTTTCGCCAAAATGCAAGTTTCACAATGGAAGTATAATTTAGTAAATTGAGAAAACAATTTTGAAAATAAAAGTTTTAGATAACCAAAGGAGACATGATCTAATCATCTATGCCATAGCCAAATTTTGTTCATCCTGATAGACTCACCTCCTCCCATATGATGTTCATGACTTAATCTTTTAATTGTGTCATCTATCAAATCCAGATAATATAGTTTTCCTCTACTAGTACCACATCTATTCTCGGCCCTGGTATGAAGATACTGAAATAGACAATACAATGGTACACTTAAGGGAATCAATGATTTGAGGAACATATAACAAGTCATAGTCAAGTGAAGGGACAATTAAGACATGATCAAGACTTAATGAGGATGTAAAAGATAAAGACCCTTCTCTTATAACTTGGAAGGTGGTTCCATTAGCACTGACAATACGTGTTTGGCTAGAAGGTGTGACAGAGTGTACTCCACTAAGATTAGAAGTCATGTGATCAGTTGCACTGGTGTCAATAATCCAAGATCTATTACTAGTAAGTGAGGACGTGAAAGAATTACCTGCAGCGACAAAGGCCTTGGAGTCAGTTGTACCTGAATGGATTTCTAATGAAGTCTCTTGTGATGACTGGGCATATGCAAATGAGGCTCGATTTGTGTTGCTCTTTACCCGTTGTTCGTTCAGTTTTAGAAGGAATAAAGAATCTTGGTTGGACAATACCCTCTCTGTTTAGATTCATGTTCCAAGATGATGAAGAACCCGAATATAATCCTGGCCTAACATGTCCCTTCTTGAATTGTATCTCCACTTTCGTAGCCATGTGAACCATGTTCTCTAGCTCTAAATAGTGTTGTAGCTCAACCACATTAAAAATATCACGATTCAACCCCTTAAGAAATCTAGCCATGGTGGCCTCTCTATCCTAAAAAACATTGGCCTGAATTATTGCTATCTCAATCTCTTTATGATATTCATCTACTATCTTATAGCCTTAATTAAGACCTTGGAGCTTCAGGTATAGGTCTCTATAATAGTGGTTTGGCACAAATTGTCTCCTCATTAATACTTTCATCTCCCCCGCAACTCTGAATGGATCACTCCCCATTCCTCTTCCTACTGATTACAATCTCATCCCACCAAATCATTGTATACACTGTAAACTCAATCATCACCAATTTCAACTTTTTTTTGTTCAGAATAACTATGACAATAAAAAAATCCAATCTACTTTATTCTCTCACTCCAAATAAGCCTCAAGATCATTTTTACCTTTGAAGTTAGGAATTTTCAGTTTGATGTTGTCCCCATCCATATCTTCATAATTCCCCATGCCACGGAAATTCACATTCCTCCTAGCTCTGTTCGGTCTAGACCTGGTTCCTTGGCCAACAGATGCATAATCATAGTCATCTTCACCCACATCTGTGTTTTCATCAACATACTCTTCAAAATCAGATTTGATATTCCGTACAACCATATGGACCATATTTCCTCGGCGATCAGCCGCATTATTCTGTTGCTTTATCGAATTCACCTCATCTTTCAGATCTTTGTATGTCCTAGACAACAACTCAAGTTGCTGACCCATGGCTCGTAATTGGAATGATACGTCAGCGTTTTGTGTCGTTGATTCGTTGTTTTCAGACATCCTTTGAATCCTCATAACTCTCGTGTATCATAAAAAAACAAGGCTTTTCACTCTAATAAGCTCACTATGCCTTTTACATCACAATTCTCGTGTATCACAAAAAAAATCAAGGTTTTTCACTCTAAGAAGCTCACTATACCTTTTACCTCACAACTTGCTTTCTTATAGTTCTTTCGGAACTAAAATCGACAAATCAAAGTCAGTAGCATTTGCAACGCACTCTAATTATGATTTTCAGACTTAAGAAGCAATAAAAATACTGAAACAAAGCAAAACAAAACTACGATTAGGATTTCGCTAGTAGCAATGCAAATTCTTATGAATTGTGGACGATACGAAGACACGAAATAAAGCAAAAGCAAAAATAATTACTTGACTCCTAGATTACCCATAATAGAATAAAAAAACTAATTGGACAAACTAAACAGTAAGGTGATAGACATACTTTAAATAATCGAATGCTAAATACATATAGCAGCGGAAATTTAGATTATAAATACTTTTAGCCATTGTTGCTCAAGTACCGAAATTAAATGAATTCCCAAAAGCAGCAGCAACCAAGCTTTTTTCCAAAGCGGCAACAATGATATAAAATAATAAAATATTTTACGAGAGGAGCCTTTTGATTTAAGCCTACCATTAGCAGTAGATAGAGTACACAAGCTATTATTTATAGGTAGATCAGGGACCCCACTCACTAATTTATTTTCCAATTTTCTCCTTCCATTAAAGAGACAATTAGCCATGATCAATTAATTGATCTCATGATCAATCAATTGATCCCCATGATCAAACCCCATGACCTATCTTCATGGTCATGGGTTTGCATGATCAAGAACATGGGTGTGTCATGAGGGACATAAATGGATATTTCCAACATTCTCCCACTTGGCCCATTTATGACACATAAACTCCTGATTATGTTCTATTCTTTTAACATAATCATGGAATCCTCCCACTCACATAAGAAATACTATACATGAATCATGGTGGTAGGATCATTATTTAATAAGTCGTCCCTTCCATGTATTACATATAAAATATCCCTTAAATAAGTACTATACGGGCATTCAAACTTTATGAATAAACTTCCTACAAGTTATTCGGGTCCAAACTTCATTTTTATCTTCATCGATAAAGTAATAAATGTGCACAAAATTTATTACAATAACTTGATGTATATATAAAAAATTAAGACTAAGTACAAAATGAATTAATCAATCCCATATGCTCCACATGACTTTTAAATAACTTTACCGGTAAACCTTTAGTCATGGGATCCGCAATCATCAATTCAGTACTTATATGGTCAATGAACACTTCGTGCCTTTTGATATTATCTCACACGAAGGTACTTAATGTCGATATGTTTACTTCTGCTTCCACTTTTATTATTCTTTGAGAAGAATATGGCAGCATGATTATCACAGAAGATCTTGATTGGTCTCTTTATAGAATCTTTAATTTTGAGACCAATAAATTTTTTCAACCAAAGTGCTTGTGTAGATGTAGCAACTATAGTCTTTTTGCCGCTTCTCCAGGATATAGCCCTTCTAGCAAGAAGAAAGATATATCCTGAAGTAGACTTTCTGCTATCTAAACATCCCGCAAAGTCAGAATACAAATATCCAACCACCTCTAAATGGTCAGTGTGTCTGTATGTCAAACTCTAATGTTTGGTTCCTTGCAAATATCGTATAACTTTCTTTGTAGCTTTCCAATGTTCCAATCCTGGGTTGCTTTGATATCGACCTAACATTCCAACTGTCAATGTTATGTCAGGTCTAATACAGACCTGTGCATATAATAAGCTGCCAACTGCAGATGAATATGAGATATCCTTCATTTGTTCCTTTTCCAATGCATTTCGAGGACATTGATCATTACTGAATCTATCCCCTTTAATGATAGGTGTTACATAATTGTTACAATTATTCAGTCTGAATCTCTCTAAAACCTTTTCAATGTAGGCCTTTTGAGACAATTTCAATATTCTTTGTTTTCTGTCTCTGTGAATCTCTATGCCTATGACATAAGAGGCTCCACCCAAATCCTTCATTTCAAAGTTTTAAGAGAGGAAACTTTTGGTCTAGTGTAGCAAACCTAAATCATTACTTGCAAGCAAAATATCATCTACATACAGGACTAGAAAAATAACTTTACTCCCACTGACCTTAAGGTATATACATTGATCAACAAGGTTCTCAATAAAACCATATGATGTAATGACCTTGTGAAATTTGATATACCATTGACGAGAGGCTTGTTTTAGTCCGTAAATAGATTTCCTTAGTTTGCAAGCTTTCTAACTATTATCATCAAAACTTTCAGGTTGTTTCATGTAAACCTCCTCTTCAAGATCCCTGTTTAGAAAGGTTGTTTTCACATCCATTTAATGTAGCTCTAGATTAAGATGAGCTACTAGCGCCATGATTATCCTAAATGAATCCTTCTTAGATACTGGAGAGAAGGTTTCATGATAATCAATGCCTTCCTTTCGAGTGAAACCCTTGGCCACAAGTCTAGCTTTATATCGTTCAACATTACCGGAAGCATCTGTTTTAGTTTTGTAAGCCCATTTGCAACCTATGGCTACAACTCCCTTTGGTAAGTCAACGAGATCCCAGACTTGATTTTTAGCCATGGATTCCATCTCTTCTTTCATGGAATTAATCCATAATGTGGAGTGTTCTCCACTCATGGCTAGTGAAAACGTTTTGGGATCATCTTTAGGCCCAATATCAAAATCGGACTCTTGGAGATATACAATATAATCATTAGAGATTGCAGGTCTAATTATTCTAGAGGATATTCTTAATTCTACTTGCTTTGTATTTGGTAGAGTCTGAGTAGGTTCAATCTAAACTTGTTCATCATGAATTGACTGTTTTGTAATTGATTGTGGCTCAAGGTAATCATTTTGAATTTCCTTGAGTACAATCAAACGTCCTTGAGGTAAAGAAGTTTCAGTCAATTCTTGTGTTTCCTCAAATTATCATTTGAGGACAAACACTTCCACTAGGTTCAACATCCTCCAAAAATTTTGCATTTATAGACTCAACAATTCTAGTTTCTTCATGTTTAGGACAGTAAAACCTAAATCCTTTGGAGTTTACTGCATAGCCAATAAAATAACTGATGGTTGTCCTTGGGTCTAATTTCTTCATGTTTGGATTATAAATCCTCACTTCAGCAGGACAACCCCATATTTGTAAGTGATTTAAACTTGGTTTCCATCCATTCCACAATTCAAAAGGTGTCTTAGGAATAACCTTGGATGGGACCCGGTTTAATAAATACACAACAGTTTTTAAGGCTTCACTCCATAAAGATAAAAGGCAACTTAGAATTACTAATCATGCTCCTTACCATGTCCATTAATGTGCGATTTCTTCTTTCTACCACACCATTTTGTTGTGGTGTGCCAGGCATTGTGTATTGAGCAACAATGCCTTCCTATTCAAGGAATTTTGCAAATGGACCTGTCATTTATCCCTTTTCTGTGTACCTATCATAGTACTCTCCACCTTTATCAAATCTTACGATCCTAATTTTCTTGTCCTTTTGTTTCTCCACTTCTACCTTATAGGTCTTGAAAGCATTTAATTCCTCAGCCTTATCATTTAGAAAATAAAGAAACATGAACCTTGTATGGTCATCAATAAATGATATAAAATATCTTTGACCATTTAAACAGGGAGTAGGAAAAGGTCCACATATATCAGTATGTATGATCTCAAGAATGTTAGAACTTTTTTTGGCACCTTTAGTGGTCTTGTTGGTTTGCTTTCCCTTTATGCAATCCACACAAGTACCAAAATTAGTAAAATCAAGAGTTTTTAAAACTCCATCATTTACTAACCTTTTAATTCTCTCTATGGAGATATGTTCCAATCTCCTATGCCATAACCAAATAGAGTTCTCATTCATAAGACTCCTTTTTATATGTTTGTATGTAATGATAAATAATTGTTCTCAAAGTTGGGATTTAGATCAATTTTGAATAAACCATCAATTTTTATTTTACCACCAATAAGGTTTTCACCTTTAAAAATACTAAAGGTTGAGATGATAAACCAAAAACCATAACCAATAATATCCAATTTTGAAACAAAAATTAAGTTTCTTGAAAAATGCAGAATAAACAATACATTATCCAAATCCAAAACATATCCCCATTTCAAAATCAACCTAAATTTCCCAACAGCCTCAACTTGAGAAAACAATTTATTTCCAGAATATATTCGTTGTTCATGGCTTGCTGGTTTCCTTGTGTTAAGAAAACCCTGCATTGTATTAACAATATGGATTGTAGAACCAGAATCAATCCACCATGTATTACTAGGAGCCTATATAAAAAAGATTTATGACAAACTAGAGATATGATATTTTCTTTCTTAGAAACATCAACCTCTAGGGAATTGAGTTGAGCAGACATGTCCCTCATTTCTATGATATGCTCTTGCACATTTCTGGAACTGTCAAAGGTTTTGCTTGATAGCCTTTTCACTAGAGTGTTGCCTAAAACTTTATCAAAACTGACAAATTGTTCCTCAATAGCTTTGATAAAATCCTTAGCCTTGGTGCATTCTGGGATTGAACCCCGAATGCCTTTAATGACATGAGATTTCATAAACATGAGACTTAAGCGATTAGATCGCTCCCACCGTTCATATTTAGCAATCTCTAGTGTCGTACTGGGTTCCGTTAGGGCGGGTGGTTCGTCCTCACAGAGCGACAAGTCAAGTTCCATGCACCCCAATGTAAAAAGCAATTTTTCTTTCCATTTAGAAAAATTATTACCATTTGGCATTGGAACTATTTCAATCAAAGCGGAATGAATAACTATAATTATCAAGAAAACTAAAATTACTGTTTTGCTATGAAATTAACTTTATTTAAATTAACCAATGTTAATTTAATAATAAATTTCAACCTACCTGTGGGCAAAGGTTGCATCACGCATGAAATTTACTACTTATTAATAAGTCTAATAAATTTAAATATTAATAAATCAAATTTTCCGTACCTGTGGGCCTAAGATAAATTTTATTTCTTAAATATTAAATTTACTATCTTATTCTAATTAATTCATAAAAATAAAAAATGTCCATGTGGGGATTAACAATTAAATTTATGAATTAATTACAACCTAATATTAATTTTCCTTATGAAGTTCACATATATTATTTTCTTGATGTAACTATCATTTATAAAATATGACATGTGGCTTTTCTAAAATTATGAATGATAATTACTACTTCATTAACATCTAATAATTATATCGATGCCTAGATAAGGTATTTTAGTAATCAAACAAACCGATATGAATTAAACAATATTTTTCCAAATTACAACCAGGAAAGTGAGGTCGGTCTCAATGGACACATTTAAATACCACGACTTTCCTAGACATTGAAAAATGGATAGTACCATAAAACTCATTAACATATATGGTTTGATTGATTATTCTTATGTCTAGGCATTAATTAATTTATATTTAAATAATATAAATTACAAGATTTATGCCTAAGTTAATGTACTGTATTAATTTAATACCTTACAACATAAAACAATAGGAATAAAACTACATTACATAAGCATAAAAGTAATGCATAATGTAAAGGTGCATAATGTACTATATAGTATAATTTAAATTGAATAAAACTGCATCATGTAATGGTTAGGCTCTCCTTATGAACTTGGAAGAACTCAAGTTCGAACCCTTGCAACCTAAAATCCTTTTTCATTTTTTATATGGTCGGGTCAACCATTGGGTCAGTTCTATATTGGGTTGAACAAAACCGGTCCACCCACTTAATGACTCGGCTCCTTATGGGTTAAAAAACCCGACCTGAATATTTGACCCGATAACCCGTTTGCACTGGCTTCTTATGCACCGGAAATAGGGTCATCGACCGACGACCATTCAACCTTCATGCGGAAGCCACAGAAGCCGCGTCCCATTCCAGTCACGGCGACCCAGTGGGTCGCCTTTTTTCCTTGAGCATCCAGCGATCTTTACAGATCGTTGGAGCTCCGGTCACAGATAGGGAGAGGCTAGTGGCCTCTCCTTCTGTCAACTGGGTAGAGGCCACTGGTCTCTCCATGTGTGGCAGACGACCCTTCAAGGTTCGTCACTGCATTCATCAGCGACCCGTAGGGGTCGCACTTCACATAAGAATAATTTGGTTACACACGTTGTCATTTACAACAGTTTAAGTAAAATAACAACTCTACTTCATAAACCAAAAATAAAAATAAATGATTCAATACACGAGAATCACTAACCAATATATTGAGCAAAATAGCATAAAGGCAGGCTCTTATACCACATGATAGACATACTTTAAATAATCGAATACTAAATACATATAGTAGTGGACATTTAGATTATAAATACCTTGAACCATTGTTGCTCAAGTACCGAAATTAAATGAATTCCCAAAAGCAGCAGCAACCAAGCTTTTCCCAAAGCGGTAACAAAGATATAAAATACTAAAATATTTTACGAGAGGAGCCTTCTAATCTATTCCTATCATTATCCGTAGATGGAGTACACAAGCTATTATTTATAGGTAGATCAGGGACCCCACTCACTAATTTATTTTCCAATTTTCTCCTTCCATCATAGAGATAATTAGCCATGATCAATCAATTGATCCCCATGATCAAACCCCATGACCTATCTTCATGGTCATTGGTTTGCATGATCAAGAACATAAATGGAAATTTCCAACATAAGGATCATTTTTTTGAGAATTGAGCAAAATCTAAACTCTTACGCAATTTTACGTAACAGAATTGGAACCTAGACTAAACGACCTCTAATTAACCTTAAATTCAATATTTTGTATTTTAATACCAAACTAAAAACAACACTTTCTAGATACTCAACCCCTTGTGTGCTCAATTTGCGGCAGAAATGAACTTCCAGTTGAAGAATCTAGTATATGATATCCAAATAAGCTCAAATATAATATATCATGCGATAACAATCCCAAGACATAGAATGTAAAGTTTCAGTTGATTCTAAAGTGTTTGTCTAAGGGTTCACCAAGGTAGTATTTCTGTGGCAGAAATGAATCTCGAAAAACAACCTCAAGAAATCAATATTAGAATAATCCCAAATTTGACCTATGATCTCATTTAAACCCCAATAGACGAAATATGATTTTTCAATTGATTCCGATGTGGTTTGCTTCTGTTTCCCTAGAGTAGTGTTTTCTGCGGCAAGATTTCAACGATTCTTCAAATTTCAACTAATGCCTTTATCTCTCTTTCTTTTCTTTTCTTTTCTATTTTTTTTTCTTTTTTTCTTAATATAGTAAAATGAAGAGACAAAATGATGAAATATTTTTTTATTAGATGACGCTGACACGGAGAACAAAAAAGGAATACTAAAAAACACGAAAATAACAGAATGATATGACCTTTTCGAAGCCTAGCTTTGATACCACCCGATGCGAACGTCGTGATCACGTGGTCATGCAACCCACAACCAAGAATTAAATCTAGTCCCAAAAAGCCAAAATAAGTCTAATAGGAGTGTGACACAATGAAAACCCGCCTCAAGACACTAGCACTATTAGAATGAGTAGAATGACACCACGAAGGCAGTTAATTTTCGATAAGTCAAATTTAGTTTGTTCAAGAACTGGAGAATGCAAGAATCACTCTCACACATAAACTGAAAAGTTTAAAATTAAGTTTAATAAAATGGCTCTGAAATTAGGGTTACATGAGTTTAAATAATTGTTAAGAAGTAACCCTAATGGTAGAATGACAACACGAAGGCAGTTAATCTTCGATAAGTCAAATTCAGTTTGTTCAAGAACTAGAGAATACAAGAATCTCTCTCACACATAAACTAAAAAGTTCAGAATTAAGTTTAATCAGTGGCTCTGAAATTAGGGTTACATGAGTTTAAATAATTGTTAAGAAGTAACCCTAATGGACTCCTTATGTGGACTTAAATGAGTTCCACTCAAAACTGACCCAAATCCTAAATTGAAAACCACATGACTTGGGATGTAGCTAACAAAATTAAATAAAGCCCGTAAGGGTTTTCTTTTATAGTCTTCCATCAATCCCATTAATCCCAAGTTGTCATAAAATTCTTTTGGCTCATTTCCTGTCCTCGCTTCATGGCCCAAATAATGTTGAATTGGACCCCTCCTGCACATGGATAAGATGTACTAAGGTCTCCTCTTGATACTCCAATGGTCTTTGTAATTCTGACCTAGTTGAAACTTTCAAAACCAATGCATTCATTGCCTCTTTCAATGCCTTTGTCTTAGACCATGTCATTGGACCATTTGGGACATGTAATGGGTCCTTGCTGGTGTTTTTGGGCTGGTCCGCATCATAATCTCTATATAAGTTACAAAACTCAAAGCCAAAGGTACAAATTCAGACAATCCTTCAAGCTATTTTAACATGGTACAAGAGTAAGGTAAATCATCTTCTCAGTCTTGACCTTTGGCTTGATTTTCTGGTCCTTGGTAGGCTTGGTTTCTTGGTTGTTTTCTATTTTTTTAGAAATAAGGCTTCTCTATTCAAAACCTTGCTTGTAGAATTTTTTTTGTCTCAACAGCCCTCGGCATCTACTTTTTTTGGTTCTTTTTTGGTTTTCAAACCTCAACATCACACCTCTCGGTTCTGTCAATAATTTGCACCTCTCGGCATCTAAGCAATTTTCAGCCTCTCGGGATCTTAAGCGAAGGATATTTCTGGTTCTTGTTCCTGGAAGTAAGGAGTCTTACTAGGTTTTTCATCCCTTTGCTTTGGTTTCTCTTCAATTTCCTTTGGTGCGTATTATTTTTTTGGATACAATTATTTGTGATGGATTCAACACCTATATGTGTCAAGTTTTTGGGCACTAATTACTCTACATAGGCATTTCAATTTGAGCTTTTCCTCCAAACAAAAGATATGTGAGGACATATGTAAAAACCCGAGAATTTTTTATTTTTCATAATGTCATTACACAACGATCCGTAACCATTCACCTTGGAAAAATGTAATCCATTCAATAAACATTCCATTAAAGAAAATAAAGTTCTCATAAACGTACCATACTACAGTTTTCACAACTAAAGATTTAGTTTAGAAATATTCATACATGGATATGGTCTTACGTTCTTAATCTACTAGTGGCATTTACAAGAGTTCACAAAAGGGTCTGATAATAAATTAAACATTGCTACAATTCAAACACATCCTAAATCAGCATGCAATCTACACGGTTCTTTACAAAAGTAGGTTCCCTTTTTATTAGATTTCCTAGCCCCCACGTGGTTGTGACGTTCTCATGACAATACAAGTATTTAATAAAATGCAATTACTTAAATATAATATTAAAATAATTTTGACCAAATGACCTATCGATTAAGAGTTACGCTGGCAAGTTGAAACTTCTGCATACATAAAGCAATTCGATTATAGAAATATAAGAACTTCATTTCTCATTTTCGAGTAACAAATATCATTACTCCAAATATTCATATAAGGCACTCATATCTGAGGTCTACTATTCTTTTGTTCCGGCCATCCTTTTAGATGCCATTAGCAGGAGCTAATCATTCATTTATTCCGGCCATCCTTTTAGATGCCATTAGCCGAAGCTAATCAATCGTTTATCCCGGTCATCCTTTCGGATGCCATTAGCCGAAGCTAATCAATCATCTATCTCGTTCATCCTTTCGGATGCCATTAGTCGAAACTAATCAATTGTTTATCCCGGTCATCCTTTCAGATGCCATTAGCCGAAGCTAATCAATCGTTTATCCCGGTCATCCTTTCAGATGCCATTAGCCGAAGCTAATCAATCGTTTATCCCGGTCATCCTCTCGGATGCTATTAGCCGAAGCTAATCAATCGTTATTTGCATTTAAGCATTCGACACTAATATCTACATCATTGTATTCGTATAATATTCTATTTAAAATACCTATTACTTGTCACATAAAAGGAGAGGTGTAAATCACCTACCTGCTCTATTTCGGGGCTGTTCTTGTCTGGACGATGATTCAATCCCCACTGCACCGCCTGCGACGTCAATGTCCAAAAAAATCAGTATATATCTATTTCTAATTTCACATTCCTCACCATACTTATTTCAACAATCTTAGCTGAAACATGCATAAAATTCTCAACAAAATTATGCATCTATTTTCATCACAAATCTATCAATAAAATCTCAACAAGAAACACACATTAAACCCATAAATTTTAACACATAATCCATCAATAAAATTCCAATAAAATTACCCATTGAAATCATAAATTTCAGCCCATAATCCACCAATAAAGTTCCAATAAAATACACATTAAATCCCAAAATTTCAGTACATAATCTATTAATAAAATTCCAACAAAATTACACATTGTAACCATAAATTGCAGCCCATAATCCACCAATAAAGTTCCAACAAAATACACATTAAATCCCAAAATTTCAGCACATAATCTATCAATAAAATTCCAACAAAATTACACATTGTAACCATAAATTTTAGCCCATAATCCACCAACAAAGTTCCAACAAAATACACATTAAATCCCAAAATTTCAGCACATAATCTATCAATAAACTTCCAACAAAATTACACATTGTAACCATAAATTTCAGCCCATAATCCACCAACAAAATTCCAATAAAATACACATTTATTTTTCATTTGTTTACCTTACATCTAGCTTGAATATTAGGTTAATTTTCCTAGGGTTCTCTTCTCCATTTTTGTTTCATATCCTAAGAGGAAAAAAGGAAGAGGATTTCATGACTCTTACCTCTCGTATCTCACAATTTTTTGAAAGATTTGAAACTTTTCCTCCTTTTCTCTTGTTTGCTCTACTTCCTACTTCTTTCCTTTTTCTTCCTCTCGGCAAAAGTCCACCTTTCTCCACATTCACCAACTCCTCTCCCTTAATTTGATTTAAGGTTCGGCTGTGAGGAAGAGAAAAGGTGATGATGGTCTGTTGAGAAAGGAAAAGAAGAGAGGGTTCGGTTAAGAAAGGAAGAGAGGAGAGTGGTTTGGTTGGAAAGGAAGGGAGGAGATTTCATTTGGGAAAAGGAGAGGAGAGGTTCGGCTAGCTGGGAAGAAAAATGAGGAAGTGGAGATGATGGGAAGAATAAAAAAATCCCCACTCCCTCTCTCTTTTTGTATTTTATTCATAAATTGTTTTGTTTCTTTTTTTATTCTTGGGTGTTTACAACATATTGATGGATGGATGTTGCCCTAAAATTTGATATGGATAAACCTAAAGAACCTAAGGACTCTCTTTCATGGGCTATACTTGATGCTTGAATTATGTTTTGACTTCTTGGTTCAGTCGAACCATATATTGTTACTAATCTACGGGTTCATCGCACTAACCCAGGCATGTGGAATTACCTAAAGAAAGTATATCATAAAGTTAATAATGCTCGTCGCTTTTAGTTAGAACATGTGATTTCTATGTTTCAACATGAAAGTCTTTCTATTCAAGACTATTACTCAACATTCTTGACTTTTTGGCATGAATATACTGACTTGGTTACTGCGAATGTTCCTAGTGCCGCTCTTTCAACTATTAAGAGTCTCCATGAAAATAGCAGCCGTGATTAGTTTCTAATGAAATTGTGCCCAAATTTGAATCAATCTGGTCTTCTTTACTAATCAGATCTCCGTTCCTTCTCTTGATATCTGTTTGGGTGAGCTTCTTCGCGAAGAACAAAGGCTTAGTACTTAAGCTATTTTTGAGCATTCTCATGGGAATTATTAGGAAAGTAACTATGGCTTATGCTGCTCACAACCAAGGTCTCTCTATGTACTCTAAAAATCTGCAGTGTTTTTGCTGCAAGGATTATGGGCACATTGTTGCTAATTGTCCTAAATTTTTTTGTTCCTATTGCAAGAAGAAGGGGCACATTATCAATTTTTTGCGCCTCACATAAAAAAATCATGCAAGCTATTTATTACAAACAAATTATCTATAAGTAAATGACAAATAAAATTTTAATAATTGAAAAAACATTTACCTAAATTTTGATGTTACCTGGTTATAACATGATTCTCGAAAGCCTCTCCACAACATTATTATTTGCTATATCCCTCTCAAATTTTGCCTTACAGTTAAAACATTATAGAAAGAAAAAATTGAGTAATTTCAATAAAGTAAATGAATTAACATAATAAAAAATTAAGTTAATATTAACCTTGAACCTTGAAAACCATGCATCGACATGCGATTATGGTATCTTCGGCATTTTATCTAGGTTTCATGGAATGGTTAGATAAAAATGTATTTAACCTAACGGTTTTTGTATAGATTATGCAGGAAAATTAAAAAGAAAAGATATTGTCCCCTACGTAATATATAAAAATAAATATTTTATTTAAAACATCATATATACCATTAACTTGATTAAAATAACATAGCAAAACTCTCCAGAAAAATTCCCAACATGCAAACTCATCCAATTATAAGAAAAGAAGAAAACAAACAATCTTCCTCACTAATGCATTATATTATATAAAACAAAATAAAATGTTTTACAACCTCTCTTCTATGGGAACATAATACCATCATAACAATTGTATATTAGAAACATGAAAGAGAGATCGAAAGCAAACTACAGAGATGTAGAAACTGATGAAGAGGCCGTTTGGCATTGCGGTTGAAACGCTGTTTCAACAAAAAGCAGGTTACCAGGTGTTTGGTAATAACATAATGCAATTTAATTTGTTGTGGGACCCACCATAAAAATTGATCAAACCTGCTTATTTAAAGAAGCATAAAACTTGTGCTTTTGTTGCTTCTCAAACCGTTAAGCATGGGCAAAATCATCATAAATAAATCAATTTTAACACCAATATTACCGTTAGTATTTAATTCCTAAATAAACCCTCATATCGATCATCTCTTTCTGCAAACCCATACTAGTATTAACCAAAGAAAAGAGAAGCAGAGAAAAAAAATGATACCCGTAAATGCAAATCAATCATCTCTCTCAGGGGTATCGCTATCGGAAGAGGGAGTGGTTTTTGAGATCAGAGGTGAAGGAGATGGAGATAGAGAGGGGAGAGGAAATAATGGGCTGGAATGAGAGTGAGGGGCTGGAATGTGATGGAGGTGAGGGGCTAGTTCTAGTGGGGTAGGGTGGGGGTAGTTATGGGTTATTTATTTATTATAGTTTTAATATTAAAATTATACAAAACTCTAAAAACTTAATTAAAATATATATATATATATATATATATATATTAAAATATATCACAGTATATTGTATTTAAACATACATACATACAAATGTGTGTGTGTGTATTTATACCCTTTAAAGTAATTTCACAAGTTAAAAGCAATATGAAAAAGTTGGTGACCAAACACAAAAAACTATTTTTCATTAATTTCAAACTCAACCACAATTTTAACCAAACACTTTAAAACTTATTTTGAACCACATCTAAATTGCTTCTTATGAAAGTCTTTTTTAAAAAGTTTAACCACAAAAGCAAAAACAATACCAAACACACCCCCAAGAAATTATAGATTTTATCTTTTTATTATTTTATCAAGGTATTATCCATTCCATCCAATTTCATTATCTTGTATACCACATGTCGATCAGTGATTAAAAAACAATTATATATTTAATCAATATCAAATTCAATCAAATTAAACTTTTTGAAATATATAACATTTTTTCTATAATTGAAAAAATGGTTTTTTTTAATAATCTTTAAGGTAATTTATGTTTTTTGAACTAATTTTAAGTTAATATTAGAAAAATTAAATTAATTATATACACAAAGCATACACTTTGTTTCTCTATTTATTTGAAATGAAAGGTGTCGATTGTTTTTTTAAATATTTTTATTTAGAATTATATCAAAATAATATATATTTTTAATTATTTTTTCATGAACTTTTAGGCTTGGAAGTTAAATTTCTTTTTCTTTTTTTTTAAAAAAAAGAATAAGAAAGAAGAGCATGGTGCTCACTGGTCCCTTAAAGATGGCAATCGACAAATCCTCCCTCCAGCTAAATACATCTTGTTTAAAGATGTGACTGTTGCTGTTCTTATTATTATTATTATTATTATTATTATTATTATTATTATTAATTTGTCTATCTATCTATACAAGTCTTTTTAAGATATAAGAATAAAGTGACGGCAGTGGTCTTTATGGTGAGTCAACTGTTCACCCTTTTTCTTTCATCATCCTTTTCGAAGATTCCGATATTCTCCCTCCGGTGGCAGTTGGCACACCACGTTTCCACCGCCCCTCCGGTCTTGGTCCTGAATTATACTCCTACAACCACTGCCACTGCAAACGAGTTAAAGTGAGCAGAGATAAAGAATGGAAAACAACAAGTACTTGAAGCTGCTTCCGCAACAAAAGAAGCAGAAGTGGTTGTTAGTGTTAGTGTTGTCTTCAACTATCTTGCTTCTTACTACCATAGCACCATTCTCATCTTCCCCTCGATTGCAGTACAAATTACATGGCAATAAATACCATTTGCAGCAGGTTCCACTCTTTGTGGAACCTAAATTGGAAAACTCACCTTTTTCTCCCATACATGAAGTACCCCGCCTTGCCTACTTAATTTCAGGTTCTGCTGGAGATGGGGTGAGCCTGAAACGGGCTTTAAAAGCACTCTACCATCCGAGGAATCAGTATGCTGTGCATTTGGACTTGGAAGCCACTGCGGAGGAGAGGGTGGAGCTGGCGAGATGGGTGAGGGAGGAGAAGGTTTTCGCTGAGGTGGGAAATGTGAGGGTGGTCGTGAGATCCAATTTGGTAACTTACAGAGGTCCTACCATGGTTAGCAATACACTTCATGCTGCTGCAATTTTGCTCAAGGATATGGATAAAGGGGAATCTTGGGATTGGTTTATCAATCTGAGCGCTTCTGATTATCCTTTGATGACTCAAGATGGTAATTTATATGTTGCAAAGTAGTTTGGTGCTCCTCTGGAGCTGGTGCTTTATATATCTTTGTTCATTTTCTTGAGTTTTAATTGTGCTCTGTGCAAGCCCAGATTGATTTCTTTGTGGTTCCTGTTACAGATATTCTGCATACACTCTTTGATATCCCAAGAGACCTTAACTTCATCGAGCATACCAGTGACATAGGATGGAAGAAGTATGTGCTTTATCTGCTCTCTCTGTTTTCTTTATCCAGATGTTCAATTGTCTCTAAAAATTGGATTCTTTGTGAACCCTGCAGGGATCAAAGAGCCAAGCCTGTCATAATAGACCCAGGGCTACATGGTCAGCAAAAATCAGAGATTTTTTGGATATCAGAGAAAAGGAGGTTGCCGACAGCATATAATTTGTTCACCGGTAAGATATACAAGATATCTTTCAACTCTTTTTTGTCCTAAAAATCAAAGCAGCCTCCTCACAATCCTGAGTAAGTAAGCTGATGATAAAATCCAATTGTGTGATCTCAACTGCATCAACTTAAGTAGATTCTATGGTAGGCATCAGAAGAGACCATAAACTCCTTACCCCTCTGTGAGTTTTAATTTCTTAGGATCCAGAGCAGCGTATTCGCTCCCACTCTACCCTGTCAGCATGATAATTATTTGGACGAGCATCTGAGCATGTAGAGATTGAAATGTCATTAAACTGTGAGACCGAATCAGTGTAAGCTAATAAAGTACCCAACGTTTTCAAGACTGAACTTGAACTGCAGAGGAATAGAGCCATAGAGGAGATGCCACGAGCAATTTCGACACTAGTGTTAACCATTCGTTGTGGTACTGATTTCCTCAGGTTCTGCTTGGATGATGCTCTCTCGCCCTTTCGTGGAGTATTGCCTGTGGGGCTGGGACAACCTCCCGAGGATAGTCCTCATGTACTATGCAAACTTTCTCTCTTCACCTGAGGGTTATTTCCACACAGTGATCTGCAATGCCGATGAGTTCCGCAACACTACTGTTAACCATGACCTTCATTTCATATCCTGGGACAGCCCTCCTAAGCAGCACCCTCATTTTCTCACAGTAGAGGATTATGACAGCATGGTTGAGAGCAATGTTCCCTTCGCAAGGAAATTCGGCAGGGACGACCCAGTACTTGACAGGATTGATTCTAACCTTCTGGGACGCAGAGCCGATGGGTTTGTGCCTGGTGGATGGCTCGCTGATGAAGGGAATGCGACTACACTTCTCCCTCGTTTTAATTTGAAGAACACCAATGAGCTCAAGCCTGGCCCTGGTGCTCGAAGGCTCAAGCGTCTGATGAACAGTCTGTTGTTGGCGGATGATCTTAACTCGACACGCTGCAAAATGATGCCTGTTGTTTCGAAGACAAAATAGTTACGAAGGCTCTCTGCTCTCTCTGACATAGTTTATGATGGTTCCTGTGTTTGATGAGAAATTCAGGCGATTGGAGTGGGAACACTCCCTTAAAACAAGAAAGAAAGCCACCCATGTTTAGAAGATGTATTTACACTTTTAAATCAATAATTTAGAAGGGCGGTACAACCGCTTTTTATCCAATTTTTTTTTTTAAATTAAATTTTTTTTATGTTTTAAATCATTTTAATGGGCTGATATCAATTTAAAAAAAAAACAAATATTGTTTTGATGTATTTCTAAATAAAAAGTACTTTCAAAAGCAACCGCCCTCTCAAACATGTTTTTAATCCTTATACTATAAAAACTAAGTTAACAATCCTTTGATCATTCTCAATTTAGTCGTCTCACAACGAGATCCAAGTACTCACAAGTACTAGTCCCAATAAAAGGATGACCTTTCAATGTAGGTTTTTTTTCAAGATTAAATCTTTTCAATACACTTTTAAAAGATCATTTCATTTAGTGAATAAAATTTATTGTTTACAAATATTGAGGTTACAAGAACAATAATAATGATCTTTGAATCAATGATGGAGATTCTATTATTTTAATAGCTTTAAAAATCTTGAATGGAGACACGAGTTAATGCATGGTTTAAGGTTAGTATAAACTTAGTTTTTTTTATTATGTTCATCTATTTATATTATCAATAAATTTTCCTTTTTCTAATTTTTTACCACAAGGAAAATTTGATTGAGAGAATGTTAACGATAACATTGCGAGAAGGGTGTTAGAGAATCACGTTGCAAATAAGTAATTTCAGTGATGCATGTAATTCTCATTTCTTTTCAAATATTTCATTTTTTATTTACCAATAAATAATTCATTTGTATCATATATGTTGTGTGTTTTTTGGTACGAGATGCAGAAAAAAAAATGAAAGAACATGCAAGAGTAAATGAGCTTCCAAACTAAAAGAACATGCCAGTTTGGAAGGAATTCAGGTCTACATACAACTTTGACGCAATCTGGAAGGAATTACATTAGAACATGATTTTCGAGCATTTCATAAGACGCTCAAATTCTATTGCGCAAAATTGGAACCAATGTTTAATAGGTTCTATTATGACATATATAGATGACTCCATGCAATTTGTTTTGCATGCAAAACATATGGTACAAGTTTTTTAAATTATATCATTTTTTATTTATAATTTTTTTTCTTGCAGGATACGAATTTTGGACGTGATCAATTACTAATGGAGATTTTTGATGAGACACATGTGTGGAGTAGAGACCACAAAAAAATGCAACAAATATTTGTGGATAGTCGCGCTCATTAATTCGTGGTATATTGGTATTTTCATTTTCATTTTCTTAAGTTATTGTTTCAATGGATTTTGTTTCTACTTTTTTTCATAATAGAAAACATATGATAGCAAGTTGAAGGAGAAATATAGGGATGATGGTTACACCTATCCTCATTTAGATCCTGATGGGTGGTTGGAGGTAGTATTGTTCGATGGACCTGATAGAAATTAGGTATATGAATTCTCTAATACTACAACTAACAATTTGTGCAACCCATAGGGTCTCGACAGTTAGGATATCCTTAATATCGATTTTGTTCACGTAAACTCCAAAGTTTTAAGTGGCTTTAACTTAGAAAGTGCACTATAAGACAACCAAACTCTATGATGAGATAGCCACACTTCGTGTTAAGATGTCTGAACTTTGCATAACGGTTGTGCAAATGCAATCACACTGTGGTGATCCATGTACTCCTTTTTCTACATCCCGCTTCTGACCAACTTCCTTCTCCTCCAGTGCCATCTCTATTTTAGATTTATTGTATTTGAATTTTGAATGTTTAAAATTTAATAATTTATAACAAATATTTCAATTTCAATTTAATTTAATTTGAAATATATTTTTCATATTATTCAAATTTATCAAAATTATTTATCAATTCATGTTTTTGAAAAAAAATAAGATACTTGCAGAATGGTTGTGCAAATGCAATCACACTGTGGTGATCCATGTACTCCTTTTTCTACATCCCGCTTCTGACCAACTTCCTCCTCCTCCAGTGCCATCTCTATTTTAGATTTATTGTATTTGAATTTTGAATGTTTAAAATTTAATAATTTATAACAAATATTTCAATTTAATTTAATTTGAAATATATTTTTCATATTATTGAAATTTATCAAAATTATTTATCAATTCATGTTTTTGAAAAAAAAAATAAGATACTTGCAGAATGGTTGTGCAAATGCAATCATACTGTGGCGATCTGTGTACTCCTTTTTCTACATCCCGCTCCTGACCAACCTCCTCCTCCTCCAGCACCACCTCTATTTTAGATTTATTGTATTTGAATTTTGAATGTTTAAAATTTAATAATTTATAACAAATATTTCAATTTAATTTAATTTGAAATATATTTTTCATATTATTCAAATTTATCAAAATTATTTATCAATTCATGTTTTTGAAAAAAATAAATAAGATACTTGCAGAATGGTTGTGCAAATGCAATCACACTGTGGCGATCTGTGTACTCCTTTTTCTACATCCCGCTCCTGACCAACCTCCTCCTCCTCCAGCACCACCTCTATTTTAGATTTATTGTATTTGAATTTTGAATGTTTAAAATTTAATAATTTATAACAAATATTTCAATTTCAATTTAATTTAATTTGAAATATATTTTTCATATTATTCAAATTTATCAAAATTATTTATCATTTCATGTTTTTGAAAAAAATAAGATACTTTAAGAATGGTTGTGCAAATGCAATCACTCCTTTTCTACATCCCGCTCCTGACCAACCTCCTCCTCCTCCAGCACCACCTCTATTTTAGATTTATTGTATTTGAATTTTGAATGTTTAAAATTTAATAATTTATAACAAATATTTCAATTTCAATTTAATTTAATTTGAAATATATTTTTCATATTATTCAAATTTATCAAAATTATTTATCAATTCATGTTTTTGAAAAAAAAAAGATATTTGTGATGGAATTACAAACGGAAATATTCATTGGTATTATCCGAAGAGTTCAGTAGTAATCACTTAAAATACCATTATCCCTGACCGATGGAATCACAAGAGAAATATATTGACGGAATCACAGGTGGAATATACTGACAGAATCACCATTGAGAAAGACTGATGAAATAATATGTTGGTTATTTTTTTTGTATATATAATTCCAAGGGAATCACCGACGGAAGAGAAAATACTAACAAGGGTTTTACCGACACCAATTTTACATATGTGTGGTCTTCGAGAAAAGAATTATCGACAGATATTTATGTCAATAAAACAATTTATTTTGATGTTTCTTGTCTATCTGAACTTATTTCTTATATTAACTAAACTAATCAAAGAATATCGTGATATATCTTAATCTTAGACAAATTATCTATTTACCAATCGTAAAAAAATCTTCAGTAATCTAAGCCAACAAAATTATTATCATTATTATTGACCAAAAACTATAAAAAAAGCTTATAAGAAACATGAATTTATCAAGACATGCATGAGAATAAAAAAAATTTAAAAGCCAATGTATAAAGTTTAAATGAATACATTGCTTCTAGTAATAATAATTCAATAATGTTCATTTTAGTTTATCCTATTTGAAAACAAACAGCTGATACCAGCCTAGCTAGTATATTAAAAAAAAATCAATAAAACTTTAAAAATACTCATCTCAAAGTTGGGGTCCAGAAGATAATATATAAGAAAGCATGCCTTTTAAATTGAACTCTCGTTTCACAATTCAATAGATGAGAACAGTTTAGAAAGGTGAATTAAGGAGGTGATTAAAAAAGAGACGAGTTACTCTTTCACCAAACCAATATTCTAACACATCGTATTTCTAATTAAAACGGAATATTATTTATGTTAAATCCTTTCAGTTGATCATGCATGTCTTTGGTTTGATTTGATTGATGTGGAAGTTTTAAATGCCAGAAAGAACGCATATCAATTTGGGTGGTGGTGGGGGGAGCAGCTCAAAGAAGGGAAGTATACATTTTATTCAGCATCATGTGAACTTGCACGTTTCTTGTACTTGTAATTAAAAAGCTGAGCTGTGGGTTTTCTTTATATAATTAAAAAAAAAAAAAAATTGATGCGTATACATGACATTTACACCCCCTTAATTGTGATCTGCAATTAATTATTATTTTTTTTGTTGAGACTTTGAGACTAAATTAAGACCCGATAAGATACATCTGAAATTACTCTGATTAATGATTTTGTTTATAAGATTTTTATATCCATCCCCCATGTGTTGGCTTGTGAAGAATGAGCTGGAGACAAAGAGTTTGAAGGGTTGCTGGTTCATAATTAGGATCCAAAGGGTGCCCTGTGGGGGATGCCCTTTCTCCTTCTTGACGTAGAATATTGCGGTGGGATTGGCGTGCTTGTGTACATGTCCCCGTGGCCTCCTTCACGCAATTCTTCTTCTTCTTCCTTTGATGGCAATCTTCTTCCCTGTCCATCTCTAGTTTCCTCGTTCTTGGTGCTCAAGTTAAAGTTGGCATCTCCACTCTTCTTTATTCCTACAAGCTGGATTAAGTGCCAAGTTAACTTTTTGATAGCTAAACCATAATCCAAGCAAAACAACAAGTCAATCACTTCACAGATCGATCATGTTCTTTTTAATTACCTCAAAGTTTTTTCTAGGCCGGTGTCAGAAATATAAAATTGATGCGTGTTTTTATATTGAAAAGCTCATCGCCTGTGAAATCTTGTTACAACCACAATGCTACTAATTGAAAACTACAGTGAAATTAAGATCATGTGATAATAATTTGGTACGCGGAGGTTAGGAATCAAAGAAGAGATGCAGCTTTCTGGTAGAACAACAACAACAACAACAATTGTCCTCGCTAGCTAGTTTTAAATGACAATGTGGGACAGTTTCGAAAGGGTCGGTAGAAATCTGATAAGAAAAATGAGAAGAGATGAACTGACCTTGCATCCCAGAGAACAGAAACGAAAGGGATCCAAAAGACTTCTCCCACAAATTTCGCATAAATGAGAGACTCCTCCTTTACTAGTGCTACTCTTAGGCTGTGGTCTCTCATTAAGGAAAAGAACTCTAGCACTGTTTATAACGTAAGTTTGAACTCCACTAATGTCCAAAACCTTTTGAATCTCTGCAACCCTAACAACATCGTGATACGACGACCTTCTGATCTGTTTTTACACAACCCCACATATATGTTTTTCAGAGATGAGAATTGGAGAAACAATGACTCACCGAAACATAAAAGATGAATTACTTGAACAACAGGATGATCTCTGTGCTGAGTTGACCGGCAATAGAAGCAAAAGGCATCGGAACTGTTGCAGTCAAGGCAGAACATGTTGCATTCGCTACGCGGGGCTTCTCTGTGCCTGGGGCAAATGGTGAAGAATGCAGTCGATAATAATGATTCGAGCCATGGTGGCACCAGCATTTCCTGTAATATTGTTCGGCACCCAATAAATTAAAACCATAAACTGGGTCAGCTATATATTGATGCATGTGTACAATTTATAATCAAAATAACTCCATCATTGTTACCGTTATCAAGAAGGACCGGCGTGGCAATGGAGGAACCAGAAGAAAAGAAGAAGAAGAAGAAGAAGAAGAAGAACGTGTATTCCAGGAAGGGAGAGAGGAGGGTTCAGAGAAGATGAAAGAGATGCTTAAGATGCAAAGGAAATGGCAAGAGGTCATCAAGGTATGTCTATACAAGCAGCTTGCTAAAACACAAGGTTAATGTAACGGATGAGACCTATGGGGTAGGTCAAAAGGGTTATGCTGTCGTTGGATTAATGAAATCAAGAAATAATAAAAGGAAAGAATATAAGAGAAATTATTTTTAAAAAAGGGAGAGTAATTTTTTTTTTTATATATATATAAAAAAAATGAGTTCCTATAATGATATGGCAAGCAAGGTGGATACTCCACCAATATTTCCTTTTAAGACTCAACTAATTTTTTATTTTATTTTTTCCCCATCATCGTTAATCTATTAAAAAAAAACTAAATTGTGTCGATTAAACACTAAGCCAATGGAATCAAAATTATTATGGATTGTAATAGTATGATTATCATTTTTCTCTTTAGTGCATTAAATTTTAACTCTCGGTCTTAGGAGTATTTTTGACTTTTCCAAGGGTTCGATTGGTGTTGTCTAATTGTTGGAGGGTGTTTTATTTTTTTTCTATATTTTTTTCACAATAAAACTATTAATATACCCTCGAAAGCAGACAACAGAACGAAGTAGGGTCACAGGTATTTTTGGTTTTGTGCGTCGACCATGAACAGTATATCACTTCCTTACCCTCAAATGGGACCCAAAAAAAATGTGTTGATGATGAGGGGCATATTTGGTTTTCTATGTTTGGATGAACAATAAAACTACTAAAATAGCTTCAGAATTAAAACACTAAGGTTGGGGGCAGAATGGTATTTTGATACCTTTTTTTTTTTTGCTATTATATCTAGTTCAGGGGATGTTTAGGTAGTTTCATTTTGTTTATTATTATTTTTTTATTCACTTGCAGATGTGTATGCCAATGCCTCCATTACACGCTTTTCAAGTAACACGTTATGTGTGCAACAGCTGGGGAAAAAAAAGGGAAGATTTTAGCCTAATTATGCCTAAGGTTTTCCCAACCTAACCCAAAGAAGAAAAAGAAAGGTCAAACTCAGCCAAACTAGAGGCTAACCCAACATAACTTGAAGAAGGATAAGAAAGGTCAAACCTAAACAAACTCATGGCTAGCCTAACCTAATACAATAAGGAGAAGGACAAAAGAAGAAAAAAAATCCTTGACTAGACCACACAAAATGAGGTCTAATAGAACCCTCTCTTGGCCCAACAAAAGGCCACGCATCAAAACATGGAGAAGAGAAAAAAGTTAACTCGAACAAGGAAAAACAAAAGATAAATTATGTATATAATTCATAAAAATGAGTCATTCGAGTATCATTATGGCTTTTTATATACGCATGTCATACCATTACAAAGATCTCATCGAGATAATTTAAACAACATCAAGGAATATTAGTTTTGGATCTTGATGCACACTGCACGTATATCCCAACATGATGTGATTCTTCACAGACCAACACATGTTAAACGTGTCAAACATTTTATTTTCTTATTTTTAATTTAGTACTAAATTGTTCTATAACTCTTCAATTAAGTCCTGAATTTCAACCTAACCTTCCCCACTACAGCCCATTCAACCCTAACAAGATAGGAAAAAAAATAATGGTATAGTTATATTAACACTGCCAAAACCATTTATTGTTTTATAAGGCACTCACTTTATATCTTATCAATGTAGGTGCCTACCTTTCTCGGGAATAGCTAGTACGAAGCCCACCTTTTTTGATACGATGTCTTCACTAATAGCCTAATCGTTTCATAACTACGGGTGTGTTTGGTATTGCTTTTGCTTTTATGGTTGAGCTTTTAAAAAAATATTTTGATAAAAAAATACTTTTAACTACGGTTCATAATTAAAATTAAAATTGAAGTGTTTAGTTAAAACTATGGTTGAGTTTGAGGTTGATAAAAAACAGTTTCGTGTGTTTGGTTATACTCTTTTTCATATTGTTGTGAACTTGTGAAATTACTTTAAAGGATACACACACACACAAATATATATATATATATATATATTAATTTTTTTAGATTAATAATCATAACAATAAAATGTAATTAATAATTCATGAAAAAAGTGTATGTTTGTTTTTATTCTCCTATCAAACTACTTGCAATTTCATCATGAACTAAATCAATATGTGAATGCCTTTTGTGATCTCTTGCTAATTGATCAAGGAACAACATATGGTAACAATATCATTAGTAACAACATTTGAGATCCAGTTGTAAAGATATAATTTTAGTGTCAAATCCAATTACAAGTTTCTGATTCATAATCAATCGAAAAACAACAGGGTTGTGGAGTGAAACAAAGTCACATGCATTTCATTTTCATCAGTATTGATCTCTATCAACACATTTTTTATATTTTTATAAAAAAATTGGACCCGGCCCAACCCAACTAAATGGTCCAGCCCCACCAATTTTGTCCAAAAGGACCAACTTTGTTGGAATTGGGTTAGGCCGAGCAGAGAGAAGGTCCATCTCAAGTCTAGCTTTAACACACAGGTAAAGTGAAACGGTGCGCTACCCTATTCACGTCTTCTTAAAACATGAACAATGCAGCGCTACTGTTCATGTGAATTAATTCACGTGGATAGAAGTGTACAACCGATGGTGACAAGAGCCTCAACGGCCGATGCCAATGAGTAGAGGAGGTTGATGTGGCTCATCCTATGATGGTGGAGTCATAAATAGTGGACTGTGGTGGCCGACAGTAGCGTTGGAAGATTATTGTTGCTATTCGCCAACACTGTGGGAAAAAAACTGGATGGTGCAAGTGATGACAGTGAATATGAGAGGTTGATGGTGCTGAAGGAGCAGCTGGTGGTGCTCGCCGCTGATTGCTAGGGAGAGAGAGAGAGAGTTGCATTCATGGCTATTTTGGAGAGAGAAAGTTGCAACCGAGAGAGAGAGCTTCATCAAGGTTGGTTTTTGGTCGGTGGTTGTGCTATTGTCTTCTTCCTCTCAGCTCTGGTTGTGTCATCGTCTTCTTGGTTGTGTCATCCATGGTTGTCTTCGTGGTCATGGCTTCTCGTGGTCGTGGGTTCGTGACTGCAAGAAGCAGTCACTGTAGTGGTTTCACGCAGTAAACTGAAACGCAGGAAAAACATGAATCTCCTGCTTCTTAAGAAAAGCAATTTCGATCGATTTCTGGTGTGGGCCCCATAGCAATTTAATCTTTTTTTTCGTTATCAAACGCCACAAAACTATTTTTTGCTCGCATTACCGAACGGCCAGGTAGTGAAGGTAATTGTTACCCATGATCAATCTTGCATGGTAAACTTTTTTTTTATGTAAAAGGTCATGAGTCCTGAGCCAAAACCAAGAAGAAGAAGAAAAATCTATAAGGGCTAGTGCACCGAAATATCCAAACTTACCCCTCCATCATCATCATGTATATATAATCACTAGCTATATTGCTCGTAGCGTTGTCGATGTGCATTTTTTGTATATAATTTAACATAATTAAATAAAAAACGATAAATTTATATGGTATAATTAAAAAAAATTATAGCTTATGAGATAAAATGTATAAATTTTTAAGTACAGTTTGTTGCGTAAGTATAAATAATATTTTTTATAATAAAGGTACAACGTTATAAAAGATCATAAAAGAGCGCGAACTATATAACATGTGGATCATTGAAAAAAAGACGTATGTTGACATGAAGAACGAAGCCAAAACCTTTTTTTAAAATGTGACATTTAATTCCCCTGCTAATTAAATAAAAGACTAATAAAAGTAGATAAAATTTAATAAAAGAGAAAATGAAAAATTATAATAGATGCTAAAACAAAAACAAAAATTATTAAATGATTATTAAGGAAAATACAATAAGGAAAAAAGCCAAAAAAAAAAAAGAAGAAATAAAAAAAAAGAGCCGTGATCATAAAATAAAAACAAAATAAAAGCAAAAGAAGAAAAAAAATGGAGGAAAAAAAGAAGAAAAAGAATAATTAGAAAAGAAGAAGAAGAAGCGAAAAAAACAAAAGGAGCCGTATTAACAAAATAAAAAAGCAAACAAAAAAAAACTATTGAAATTACAACTGCTTGAGTGTACAGTGCAACACCCCGCACTATTTATATGTTGTATGTATATATAATCATATCGAAGACTTTTGAAGTATAAATGACACGAATCCAAAGCCCACACTTCCTTCTAAAAGCCCCTTTTCCGCGCTCCACGAAAGAAGAAAGAGTAACCTCGCCGACGCAATCTCTCTCCACTTCACATCATTTAAAGCCCGTCCTATCTCTTAGAATATACCAGTATATATATATATATACACACACATTAGAATCATTCTTTTTCTTCTTATTATTACTAGAATTCTCAGCACCACACACGCATGCAGGCTCTTATTCCTCACAATGTGAACACAAAATTTCCACATTTCATATGGAGGACGGAAGGTAAAGAGCTGTAGATCTTGATCCACATCCACCTAATAAAGACAAGGTGTCATTACGAGTCGTTTTTGTATTTATTTTCTGAGTCCTAAACAATGGGATGATGCATGGATATGAGATTTCAGATCTTAGCACAACCCAGCTGCTGTGATTAAGACGCCCCGCCTCTAAATCATCGATTCAACTCTCTAATATCAGCATGGGATTTTTATTGCTACGTGACGTACGCTCTACAGTATCTCTATAATTGTTCGATCAGGAGTAACCAGAGTAATTGTATCTGATATTTATTTTTTAGTTATATCTAAATGAGGAGACAGGTCCGGTTCATCATGCTAATTCCCGGTTTGACAGCTATGTTTTGTCTACTGTAAGGCGCAACCAGCTACTCTCTCTTAAGCAACTTGCCTTTAAAGATGAAAAGAGTCTTTTCTTGACTCCTCATTTTTTTAACCCACCTTTTGTTTCGTCTTCAGAAGTTTCTGCTTTTTTGTTATTTCTACTACAGACAGCACCTCTTTTGAATCCTATTCTTTCCTCTGCATATCTTTATTCTCTTTTCCTACATGGTTCTGTTCGGTCCGTGAAGTGGGCATCTGCTGGTCTTCTTGGTTTCTGGAAATGGGAAAGCTGTGTTTTTCGCTTCTGTCTGCTGTGCTCTTGGTGTTTTTGATCAACGGAGAAACAGCCACTGCTTCTTCAAGAAAAAAGGTAGCCACTGGTGCAAGAACACATGATGGATCAGAAGAATGGGGATATGTAGAAGTTAGACCAAGTAAGCAAACTATTTCAGTTTTCCTTCTTTTATATTTATGTGTGTGTGTGTGTGTGTTAGTAGCAAAATGTGCCCATCTTGGTTTGTGTTGAGCAGAAGCACACATGTTCTGGTGGCTTTATAGGAGTCCTAACAGAGTTGAAGATGCATCCAAACCATGGCCGATCATTCTTTGGTTGCAGGGTGGACCAGTGAGTGCCTAATTACTAAAGTTTGGTATCAAAATGCTCCTTCAAATTAATGTGAAAAACCAGCGTGTATACATATATGTTTGGCTTGACAAAACAGGGAGGATCGGGTGTTGGGATGGGGAATTTTGAAGAGATTGGGCCGCTGGATACCTATCTGAAGCCCCGGAACTCGACATGGCTACAAGTGGCTGATCTGCTCTTTGTGGTAATTCTCAGCCGTTTTCAATATAATTTCTTTCTCCCATTTGACTTATTCTCTGCGGGGATTGTGCAGGATAATCCAGTTGGTACAGGATACAGTTTTGTGGAAGAGGGTGACTCAGACTTGTTCGTCAAAACCGATGACGAGGCAGCGACTGATCTAACTACTCTGTTGGAGAAGGTGTTTAATAGAAATGAGAGCCTCCAAAAGAGCCCTTTGTATATTGTAGCGGAGTCTTACGGAGGCAAATTTGCTGTCGCTCTTGGTCTATCCGCTCTAAAATCAATTGAGGCAGGGAAATTGAAACTTAAACTTGGAGGTAATCATTGATCTTATGAACTTGTACCAGCAATCTTCTGATATTTCTACAAACTCACATGCTGCTTCTACACGTGCAGGAGTAGCATTGGGCGACACTTGGATCTCACCAGAAGATTTTGTGGCAAGTTAATTACTCTTTTTAATCTGCATATTTCATTTCTTGTCGGTGCGCGCGTAAACTGGCTCCTCGATCGTTAAAGCAAAAAAGAAAATATATATATATATATATATATATATATATATATAGCAGTTTTGGATTCTGATATTACAATTTTGAAGCTTCCAGCTCTCATGGGGTCCTCTTCTAAGAGATTTATCGAGGCTTGACAGTAATGGACTTGGGAAGGCAAAGAGGTCCAAGCTATTGCTGTGTTAATTATCAATGAAAATATATTAAATATTCCTAGTATTGACGTCTTTACTTTGCAACACAGCCTGGCTGAGAAGATCAGCCAGCAAATCCGCCAGGGCCAGTATGCTGACGCTACAGATTCTTGGTCTGAGCTTGAGGAAGTGATCAGTGCTAACAGCAATTCTGTGGTATTTTTCTTAATTTTTCATTTCTTCTGCGAGAGCTCAGCAAGCAAACAATCAATCTTGAATTTGAACTGTAAAATTTTGTGGCAATGTTTCAGGATTTCTATAACTTCCTGCTGGATTCGGGATCGGACCCTGTATCTCTAACTACAGCCGCAGCTGAATTATCACAAAAAAGTGCAATGAAGAGCTACACGAGATACATCAGCTCTCTGAGGTCACTTCCAGCAGGAGGAGGAGGAGGTGCCGGTGATCTTGATAGCATAATGAACGGGGTCATAAAAAGAAAGCTGAAGATCATCCCAGCTAATTTCTCGTGTGTTTCCCTCCTGCTCAAGTCATTAATTGCCATCTAAAAGGCAATGAATCCATCGCTGAATAATTGTTTCGGTGTTCACAGATGGGGGGAGCAGTCATCTACTGTTTTCAACCAGCTTGCAGGTGATTTCATGAGACCAAGGATCGATGAGGTGCTATACTGATTTCATTTATTTTGCTCGAGAATTTTATCCAAATGGTTACACAGTGGAGTAATATTTTATCTACTCGTCCCCTTACTGTCTTTTGTAGGTCGATGAGCTCCTCGCTAAAGGAGTGAGTGTGACCATATACAGCGGGCAAGTATGATTTCTCTCTGTGCAAGGGATCCACCCATGTGTCCATAGATTTTTGATGTTCATATTAAAATATCTTCATATATTTTAGTCCATAGCCATGAGTTTATTTCCTGGACTGTTGTTATAGCTTGATCTGATTTGCTCGACCAAGGGAACCGAGGCATGGGTTGAAAAACTCAGGTAAGAGAGTGGTGTCGTTTCTCTCTGATCAGCAATGAGACTGATATATATATATATATACACACATATTGTTGAAGGGCCTGGCTGATGGATACATTTTGCAGGTGGGAGGGGCTCAGCAAATTTCTGGGGATGAGCAGAACTCCTCTTTTTTGCGGTGCAGAGCAGCAGCAGCTCACAAGAGGATTCACCAAGTCGTACAAGAACCTCAACTTCTTCTGGATTCTCGGGGCAGGCCACTTTGTAAGTCAGGACCGCACCCTCCTCCTGTACTCGTCTCCAGCTGCGCTCTTTGAAATCATTACACTTCTTTTGTTGAGATTTATTACTGGCCATTAAAACCAGAGCCCACTTAATTAGAAATGAGAAAACTATAGTAGATGTGGACTATTGATAATAGGTTAACCTCACAGCATTTTTAAAGACTGTTGAAATGATAGGAGATGCCGTAGAAAAGTACAAATATCCATGTGCTCCTATTTTACTTTATTTTGTAGCAAACCACATGCGAAATTAATTTACTTCAAACCATATGTGCAGTTAATTTACTTCAGTTGAGGGTTTCGATCCCACGCAGACAAATTCATTCATGATATTCCTTCTGGATGGAGAGGGAAAGTGGGGTCGAACGAAGGTTAATAATGATGTCTTGGTAGTACACTACACTAAAAGCACTCACCAGTCTTTGAAGCTTTGTGGCCACCCCACTTGCTGAAAAAGAGTCGCATGTGACTCCATTATCGTTCACATTATTACACACAGCTTATTTATCACATAGTTTTTGAGTGGGTGTTTATATATATTTAAATAAGTTTTTCTATTTTTAAAAATACAAGAAGAAACAAGTTCATGGTAACCCACAATTAATGGCGTGTAGTTAGTTGTCCAATGGTTGAGTCGATTCACCGAGTTCTCGCCCTGTGTTCAAAGCATGGCTGCTGATGTAGTCGGTTTGAAGTTTTGCTGATTTACGTGAGCCGAAGCGACTGCAGCCAGCCATTCACTCTAGTAATCCTTGATAGTAGATTGAAGTCATGAACTCCAGGTCTGCATTAATGGTGAAAGTACTCATCATGATGTCAGCAGCATCAGATAGACTGACTTGTGTTGCGAAGAAAGAAAACAAAAACACTACACTGACATGGATACACTTTTTTTTATCTTGAAGAGCTGGCTCGTTTTTCTGATTCAAACCTTTTTTTTCTCTGTTTATAATGGCGGGGCTACAGGTACCCGTAGACCAGCCCTGCATTGCATTAAAAATGGTGGGGCAAATCACACAGTCACCAGCAGCAATGGCAGCTGCTTCTGCCGAGAAAGACCAGAAGAGCAAGCATGAAAAGAGAAAAGTTTGGTGAGAGGCAAAAACTAGAAGAACACATGGAGAAATACCAGAACAAAGATATTCATATACATAAAGTGGCTGCTGTTGCAGTTCATTTATTGTCACGGCTTCTTTCATGGGAAATAATTTGATTTTCTGGTTTCATTATTGTTAACTTCAATGTCCATTACGGGTATACAACTATGTAAAAAAAAATCACAAAAACAAAATATGAACCTGAGATTGCTGAACACTGCCATGGAAAATAAAATTGAAGCCTTGCGGCTGCCAGAGATCAAACATTGTGGCTTCAGAGTTGACATGTCAATCCTCATCTGTTCTTTCTTCATTTACCTTTCTGTTCTCCAGTCGAGAAGAAAAGGAAGGGAAGACAGCAACTGCACAGCATAAAAATGCAGCAGATCAGAGGGCAGGCAGAGAATGCGAATAAAAGAGAAAGGAAGGGTTCATTTACCACTGTCACGAGACATGGTATTGGATTAATCAATGTAAGTTTCACTGAAATCTCTCTGCAAACTGTTTACAAGAAAAAAATCACAATTTATAACTTTTTTGAGACTTGATTTTAAAACACAACCGCAAAAGGTAGCGCAACCCACTAAGCCCATCTTTTTTCTTTCCCAAAGATGGCAAAACTAAGCCCTTTTCCCAGATGGCAGTGCTATAAGATATCATAAAATATAAACGAGAACAAGCTCCAAAACAATCAAATAGCTTTGCAAATCTGTAATCCTCACACATTTTGCAGTCCATCAGCTACAAAAGGGCAGCTCGATTATAACACCAGTAGCTCGAGTGGATTTCAATCTACCAGCAAATTCATTATTTCACGTATAACGTGATTCAAAATTAAATATGACATTCCCACATAAGGAAAAAAACCACATATTACACGATATTCAACCTAGCATCATCAAGAATACGAGGAGACTATGCAATCTACATTATTCATGCTACAAAAAGGGGAGAACAAAAAAAGAAACAAAAATGGAGTGCAAGATTTCATATACCCAAAACCTAACATGATTGTTCGAAGTCACACGCAGCTCACTCGATTTTCTCTATCACTTCCAACCTGGTTTTCCTCTTCCAACCTTGCATTGTTGCAACGAAGTTGATCAACCCAACAAATTGGATTTCGCTGTATTCCCGAAAAGGAAATGTGCATTTGTGTTATTAATAGACAGATTGAGACAGTAAAAATATTTTGAAAATTATTGAGCACTTACTGGGTGAGCTCGAGCCCAGTGCGCATACTCAGTTTCTGGAAGATAGTAAGTAAGCCTGTATTGATGAGAACCCCGATTATGAATTGTCAGATAGAATATACCAGATCTTACCTTCATGAAAGTTTCAACCATTTGTAATTTTAAAAAAGGTCAATAACAAAAGAATCAACTGGTTGGAAAACAGTTTTTAAATCAAGTCAATGAGGTTCGATGAGGTTCTATTGGTCCTCCAGGTTTGACAAATTAACCTGCTGACTCAAGTTCTTTTTTAATTGATATTTTTTTCTCAGGATTGTTTATTGCTAAGCATTACACCTATTATAAATTAATCTTCGTGATTTTTTTTATATTAATCTCACAACTAAAATCAAGGTCAAGTAGGTTAACCTAGTGGACTCACGTTTTTTTTTAATTGTTGTTTTTTCCTAATCTTATCCATTTATATTGATTATGAATTAAGCTTCATGATTTATTTCACTTTACAAGATTATTCTGGTCTCATAACTCCATTCATTGTGTTGTGTGGATTTCGGTAAACCCATGCTAATTTATTGTGTCTTGCTTTTAGATTGATTTTTTTTTAATTTTAATCTTCAATAATTAGTTTATTTTAAATTGAGCTTTATAAATTATTTTGACTTGCTTTTTATAGCGTTATCACAAACTTTTGACAAGTTATACTTTGGCTCAGTCATATGCTTAGTTTAAAACACAGTGAGTCTAACAACTTGTCACATCCAATATACATAGTTCAGCCATGTGATGATATATATATATACACATAATATATTTGAGTTTAACCATGGGCCAATCTTAAATCAAAGTGAGTCTAACTAGTTGCCGAACCCTATATACTTGGGTGCACCCATGTCTTGAGCCTAAGATACTGTAGGTTCTAGGTTGCCTTGTGTTATTTTTTTTATCTACTTGTCTACTATACCGATCTTATGATTCAAGTTATGGATTTTATAGGTAAAATATTTTAACATTGAATTGATTGGAATTAAACTTCACAATTGATTTTGATATGTTTTACATAGAGTTATCATGGTCTCATAACTGTGGTCACATATTTAATAGGTTAACATGAGTTAACAATCAGAACTGCATATACGGTCCGCGAGGAGAGGGGAGATATAGATAGAGATCCTCTATGGAGGCTTATCTGGAAATGGAAAGGAATGGAGCGCATCAGAGTGTTTTTATGGACGGTTGCTCATAATGCCATCATGACTAATGAAACGAGATGGCGGAGAAGGATATCTGACAACAAATACTGTGGGTATTGTGTTACTGAAGTGGAAAATTTAGTTCATGTTTTCCGAGATTGCCCATTAGCAAGAAGAGTTTGGGAGGCTTTCGTTAAATTAGAGGAAAGGGAGCTCTTTTTTAGTCAAAGTTGGGGTGTTTGGTTAATTTCAAATCTATCATTGGGAAACAGGCATGGACAATATGGAGAATGGAGGCTAGTATTTGGCGTAGCACTATGGTATATTTGGAAGGCGAGATGCAATAGAACATTTGGTGTGGACCAAGGTAATTGGTTTGGAACTACGATTGCTATTCAACGAATGGCAGGAGATAATAGAACACTATGGATGAATGTGTGTGGCAGTTTGAATAACGGTAGGACAGTGGAACACATAAGCTGGAAATACCCAAAAGTTGGTTGGATCAAACTTAACACGGATGGTTGTAGTAAAGGTAATCCAGGAGTAGCAGGTGCGGGAGGAGTTATTAGAGATCATATGGGATCCTGGATAGTGGGTTTTGCTAAAAACATTGGCATGTGTTCATCAGTGACTGCAGAACTGTGGGCTATTTACTTCGGGTTACAAAACACATGGGATAAGGGTTTTAGGAAAATAGTTTTGGAGTCAGATTCCAAGGTTGTTTTAGGGCTTATTGCGGGAAGTAATGCGAGGAAAGATCGGAATCACAACCTGGTTTTGAAAATACGAGAACTGTTGGGTAGGGATTGGGAGGTGGTAATGGTTCATGTTTACAGGGAGGCCAATTGTGTGGCCGATTGGTTAGCTAATTATGGGTTAACCAGGGATGTGTTTGATAGAGGTTCGGGTATTATAATGGATCCTCCCTCGGGACTTTATCTTTTGTTGTATTATGACCTGATTGGGTCTACTCTACCTCGTATAATTTAGAAGGGCTCTGTGCCCCGATTTTTACCAAAAAAAAAAAAAACATGAGTTAGTCTGGTTCGACAAAAAATGTTATCATTTCAATGTTATTTTGTTAAAAATATATGTCTCCTTGAATTTTTGTAAATCAAATTATAATTTACTTGTTTTTTATCTCTACAATCGATTAGGTCATATTGGATCAACTTCCATATAATATCAAGTCATATTAGATCAAATTCCACATGATTTTAGCTTTTTTTATTAGAAAAGTATTAGCAATGATTGCATGTTTCTTATACATGTTCACAAAAAATTGACCGAAACCGCGACGCAACGTGAACCAATGATATAGGTAACATTCATAATTCGGTCCTTGATGATTTTAAAAAAATATTTTCATCATTCAAAGTTATATTCAATATTTTATAAGGGCCTCATGACATGAGTTAGAGAATTGAGAGTAAATCTAAGCATATTCAATATTTTACCTTATGAATATTTTAAATAAAATATTATTAGTTTTTTTTAATTAAAATATATTTTTATTGGCTATTCGAAATATTTTTAGAATTATAAAGTCAAACATGTCAAAATTTAACATTGTCATATTATATTAACATCCATGTATTTATATCTTTTTAGCCAAAAAGATGTCAAATTATTTTTATATTTAATAAAAATCACAGCTTAACCCAAACAATTACGTGGTTGTCGCTTGCCACCAGATTAATAACTTTCTTTTAATCATAAAAAAGTTAACGAGATCGATTTGCAATATCTATTAAGTCCCAAGGTAGTCGATAAAGTGAGTGTTTGGCTCTTCGGTGTGGCCTATGGTACTACAGAGCCAAACATGATTTTAACCAAACACCTGCTTGAAATTTAAGTGCGGGTCTCATCTAAAATAATATTTTGGCCGCAAGTAACGAAAAGCATCTTACAGATGCTTCCCGTTAGACTCAGACGCAATTATGCATGAAATTTGAGCATGGATTAATTTGAGCATTAACTCAGCCGCACGAGTGCATGAAATTTTTTGAATAGGAGCACAAATCTACAAACCTTCTCTCTCTCTCTCTCTTTCTTCCCCAACACAACCAACGAAGAAAAAGGCAAAAAAAAGAAGCAAAACGGAGGAAAAAAAGCGAAAAAAAGTAAAAAAACCAAAAAAAATTTAAAATTACTATTGCAATCCACCATTCTATGTGCACAGTGAACTGGTGCACAGTGAAAAGACCACGTGTATTATATATATAGTAATAGTAATAGTAATCAAGAGAGTAGTTACTTAAAAAGTTATAGAAGAGACTAAGCTATAACTTGCTCGACTTACTCGTTAAACAACATCTGTATAACGAAAATAGAAGTTAGCTTAGCACTACCACCACCATCTTCAACCCAGCCCATACACAAATCTCTCTTTCACTATCACTTCTTCCTTCCCTCCTTATCTTTCTCAAACAGACCCTACAATCTTCCACATGACTCCAATTCCGTCGGAGAATGGCGTCGACGGTGACGACGAGCGAGAAGAAGACGATGAGAAAGAAGAGGAACCAAGACTCAAGTACCAAAGAATGGGAGGCAGCATACCTAACCTTTTATCCAGTGATGCGGCTTCATGTATAGCTGTTGCCGAACGCATGATCTCTCTCGGCACTCTCGACGGAACCATTCACATCCTCGATTTCCTCGGCAACCAGGTTAGACCTCACTCTGTCGCTTTCTCTCCGTATCTTTCGAGACAATTGTTTATTAATTTGTCAAATTTCTGCATTTAGGTTAAACAATTTATGGCACACACGGCGGCGGTTAATGATCTTAGCTTTGATGTGGAAGGAGAATATATTGGAAGTTGTTCAGAAGATGGCACTGTTGTAATTAATAGTCTTTTCACCGACGAGAAGGTTTTGAAGTTTGAATATCATCGGCCGATGAAGGCAATTGCTTTGGATCCTGGATATTCTCGAAAAACATCTAAACGATATGTTGCTGGTGGGTTAGCTGGTCAATTGTGTTTTAATTCCAAAAAATGGCTTGGCTACCGCGACCAGGTTAGGACTAGTATGAGTATTGTGTACCTGCGTGAGATTCTGGTTTTTGTTATTGAATGCTTCTGTGAATTTATTTGCTCCATTTAGGTTTTGCACTCTGGTGAAGGTCCGATACATGCAGTGAAGTGGAGAACGAGTCTCATTGCCTGGGCTAATGATGCTGGTGTGAAAGTTTATGATATTGCTACTGATCAAATCATAACTTTTATTGAAAGACCGCGGGGGAGTCTGCATCCTGAGCTTTTGCTCCCTCATTTAGTTTGGCAGGTTAGTTGAAGTGTCGACCCTTGAGTTGAATGAATAGTATCAACTGTTCTTTTCGCCGTGGTTATTGTATTGTTGAATCTAGTGGTTTCAAAATTAACATCGATGTTCTGCTCTCTGGCTTTGTGGCATTCCATCACATCCAGAATGATACGCTCTTGGTTATTGGGTGGGGGACGTTTGTGAAAATAGCATCGATAAGAGCTAATGAGAAAAAGGGTGCCAATGGGACATATAGGCATGTTCCAATGTCTAGTCTGAACCAGGTGGATATTGTGGCTTCTTTTCAAACCACCTATTATATTTCAGGAATTGCTCCGTTTGGTGATTCTTTGGTTGTTCTAGCTTATATTCCTGTGGAAGAAGATGAAGAGAAGGGATTTAGTACCGCCATGTCATCAAGACAGGTATCTTCTCTATAATTCTATGTGTACTTTGTTAAATGATGAACTCTGACCCATATATTAGTTCATCTCTAGCAGATTAAAAATGAATCTTGCTAGCAATTTATTATGAAATCCGGTCTCCACCTGTTTAGATCCATGACAACAGTAAAAAAGAAACATTTATGGAGGGTTACATGCCGCATGTGTATTCCTGAGGTCTTTATCTAGTCCGGGGTCATTTTATCTCCAAGCTCTTACAGTTTTTTAAGGTTCATGTTTTTGCTACATCTTTTGAAACATTATAAACTCAAAATTTAGTTATTGAAAATGCTAGCAATCTGAGTCATTTTTTATGCCATGGAGTTCTGCACTTCTCTGGGCTTGAGGGTTCTTTTTTTTTTTTTTTTGGCCTCTTCCTTTTCTTTCTGACAATTTATTGTTTTCAGGACAGGGCATGGGTTTTGTGTTTCTTGTAGATATTTTATCTGTTTCAGTTTTTATTAATTGGTCTTATTCTCTTCAGAACCTAATCCTTGTTTTTCTGTGCTTGCTTCTTTTTTGCTGTATTTCAATTATTTTGTCAGCATGCTTATGAATGGATTGTTGATAATGGCATGTTTCTTCCCAGTGTGATTTAGCTCATTTCTGCAATTACTTTAGATTTAAAAGATGAAAACTTGTTTGCAAGTCACTTTTGTGGACTAGGTAGAAACTGTACTTGCTGAATTATCTATTTAAATCAGGGCAATGCACAGAGACCAGAAGTACACGTAGTTACATGGAATAATGATGAACTTGCAACAGATACCCTACCTGTACATCGTTTTGAACAATGCAAGGCAAAGGACTATTCCCTTGCTCATGCACCTTTCTCAGGTTAACATATTGGATTATTTGAAATTCATGGTCTTTTATACTAGAGGACTGCATTTAAATAGCTCCAAAACTGTTTCATGTGAAAGCAGGTAGCAGCTATGCTGGTGGTCAATGGGCTGCTGGGGATGAACCATTATACTATGTTGTATCTCCAAAGGATGTGGTGATTGCAAAACCTAGGTTATCATTGATTCTTTCTCATAGTTTAGCTTTTGAAGGTGTCATTTTAGTTCTTTGCTCATGTTATGAGCTTGTAAGTATTAATAGATTCGATGGTGTTCTAAAATTATTCTAGAACACCTCTCAGTTCTAAATGATTCTTGCTGTCTATTCAAGAATAGGCAGATAGAATTATATCCTGAATTATCTTCTCTAATGCTTCTGTATTGCGAGTGCCTAGTTCATTTATTTAACTCACCCATTCACCCGTCCAAATTGCATCTTATGATTCAAAGCATGAGCTTATCAAGAACATTGTGTATTGAGCATCTGAGCTCGGATTTATCAAAGCAATCTGAAGTTCTACGTCTTCTTCTCCAATCCACCAGCCTGGGCATGTGTTTGTTTTTGTATTATCTTTTGGTTTTGAAGATAACTTAATTTATTTGTCTCTGTTAGGGACACTGAAGATCATATTGCGTGGCTTCTGGAACATGGTTGGCATGAAAAAGCATTAGAAGCAGTTGAAGCAGGTCAGGGCAGGAGTGAACTCATTGATGAGGTATTTTGGTTTATTTATCTGTTAGACAGCTTTAAAATATTCAGAGGTTTTCCATGTCTCACACAACAAATACAACATATAACTTCAGTTATAATTACATAAATGAAACATTTTGTCTGAACTTGATTGCCGAGGAAGACCTTTTTGCTACTTTTTTCATTGTTGTCTCTCTTCAAATATACCTTTATGAAATAGCAATTTCTGCATATAATTTGGTGTTGCTTTATTCAAAACTCACCTTTCTCCCCTCTCATCTTCCTTATCAGAGCACAAATGATCAAATGAGTTTGTTTCATTTTCTTTATGGTTATAAATTTGTTTTTTAAATTTCCTCTGCACGTGCTCGTAAATTTCAATAGTCATATGTTGCGTGATAATGCCAAGCATTCATTTTATTTTGTGCATGGTTTCCAAGAATTTAAAGACTGGAAGCACAATATTGATTGATGCATGCATGGTAAACAGTTCTGGATAATGGTTTCTTCAGTTTGTGTAATGTTTGAAGCCATAAGCATTGTGATGCCCTTGTCATACCCACTCATTTCTTTTTGTCAATATGTTCTTTCAGTTTATGGCTATAAAACTTTCATGCTGCAGTTGCATGTAATGATTATTTTTCATTTTAGAAAAAGAAGCATGCGACATAACTATAATCATGTTAATTTGTTTTTTGTCCTAAGTGGTCCTTCTTTGAGATCCATGTTAATGACTTCAATTTTTATGCTATAATCGCAGGTGGGATCCAGTTATCTTGATCATTTGATTGTGGAAAGGAAATATGGCGAAGCTGCATCTTTGTGTCCCAAATTGTTGCGAGGGTCTGCTGCAGCATGGGAAAGGTAAGATTTAAGAAAAACAACTAATGTGATATCTCCTCTGCATTCATTGTTAATAACTGACCAGAGGCTTCGTTTTGCAGATGGGTTTTCCATTTTGCTCATTTGCGTCAGCTTCCTGTGTTGATCCCATACATGCCAACAGAAAACCCAAGACTTCGTGATACTGCCTATGAGGTTACACGAATGAAAATATCTTCATGCAGTTTCTTTCATAACTTCTCTAATGCGTTGGCTCATGATCTAGGTATTTTTGATGCACAGGCTGCTCTTGTAGCTCTGGCGACAAATATGTCTTTTCATAAAGATCTCCTGTCAACTGTCAAATCTTGGCCACCTATGATTTATTCTGCATTGCCTGTTATATCTGCCATAGATTCTCAGCTAAATACTTCTTCGATGACTGATGCACTCAAGGAGGTTGGTCAGAGAACTGGTTTGTGCTGTTTGATTTCTGTGATGATGCCTGTCACTAATCATAACTCCTTTTGATATCAGGCATTAGCAGAGTTATATGTAATCAATGGGCAATATGAGAAAGCCTTTTCACTTTATGCTGATGTAAGTTTGTTCCTGTGAATTTGCTCACAAAGAAAGCAGTGGTTTTGTCTGTTTAAAATGATTCAGGAAACAAGGTGCTGCATTAATTTTATTTGACATATTTTTCTTATTTGTTTTCTTTGCTGGCTTTCACCTTTCAGCTTATGAAGCCAGATATATTTGATTTCATTGAAAAACACGACTTACATGATGCCATCCACGAAAAGGTATGACTGCAAGATAAGGTGAAGTAACAGTATGTTATGTTTTGTTTTGTGGGTTTCCTACACTTTTGTCATTGTCATGTAAAATCAGATTTGTATCTCCATTTTAAATGTTAAGTTTGAGTCTAAATTTTTTCCAAATACAATCCTTTAGATATTTACTATATGCCTGCAGTTCTGCTGGCATTTTGATTCTGTCACGAATATGTATTGCAAGTTAATTGACCTCAAAGGAGCCTTATTATTGATATTCTGACTCTGAAATTTTATGCTTCTTATTTTTGCAAAAATTAATGGTTTTTCATTTTGCTTTCTAGCTTTTCTAATTATTCAGCTTGTTCTTATTTTATCATATGATTGACCCACTCTTAATTCTTATGCTTGTGATTGTTCAATTACAGGTTGTCCAACTGATGATGCTTGATTGCAAATGCGCAGTTCCTCTATTGATCCAGAACAAGGACTTAATATCTCCACCTGATGTTGTCTCTCAACTGCTGAATGCCAGCAATAAGTGTGCTTCAAAATATTTCTTGCACTTATATCTTCATGCATTATTTGAAGCGAATCCACATGCTGGAAAGGATTTTCATGATATGCAGGTATGGAGAAGGCTGACTTTTGACACTTTCTTTTTCTATCTATAATGTGTTCTCAATGAATAGTTCCTTTTGTAAAGGTCTCGGTTTCTTTTACAGTTTTACTAATAGTAGAAGAAGATAACGACATGAAAATCTTGAATGCTGTGATCTTAGTGTCATAATTGAAGTGACATGAACAGAGACATTCACTCACTCTTGTTACAGTGATTTATACATCATAACACCCATGAAAATGTTTTGGATGTCATTGATGCAAGTAAATTGTGCATGGCACATTGTCACAATATCATTGTTTTCTTAGCTGTTCTATCTCTGCCAATTTGAATTCAAGTGGCATCATGATCAAGTCTCTCTTGTAAGGAGCTGCTTGTTCTGCAACCCTGCATTTTGTTGTTGAGCTTCAGTTTAGTAAAGGTCAAGTTTTTATTCTTTCTTAATCTATAAGGTCCATTTTTAATTACTGGAGGATCCATGACAGGGGTTTCTCCCCAACAATTCATCCCATTCCAATTGTTGACAAAAATATTAATGTCCTAGCATCTGGTCCTATTTTTAGCTGCTTGATATATAATGATCGACGTGTCTGTGCAGTCTGCAATATGTAATAATTGATGTGACCTTTTTATTTTTATCAAGTCAGATAGAGCTGTATGCAGATTATGATCAGAAAATGCTACTTCCTTTTCTCCGGAGCAGCCAACATTACACTCTTGAGAAGGTTTGAACAGTCAATAAACTGTCAATTATGATGTTTTATGCCATTGGATGTCAGTTCTTCCTGTAGTTATCTACTAATAAATTGATCAGTTGAACTCTTTACATCTCAGGCATATGACATTTGTGTCAAAAAAGATCTTTTAAGAGAGCAAGTCTTCATACTTGGAAGAATGGGAAACACAAAGAGGGCCCTAGCTGTCATCGTAAACAAAGTAGGGGATGTTGAAGAGGTATATATTGTATCTGGTTTGAAATCATCATATGCTCTATTTCTTTTTTTGTTTTCTTGGTTGGGAGTATTGACAGCAATAAGAAAAAGGATAATTGTGGTTGCAGGCTGTGGAATTTGTAACCATGCAGCATGATGATGATCTGTGGGAAGAATTAATTAAGCAATGTCTTCACAAACCTGAAATGGTACGTTTAGGACTTGTGCTACTGATTGCTGTTGTTCTTCACACATTTTGCTATGCAATATTTTAAAAAACTAAAAGGCGTTTGATGTTTTACTATGGTCCTGGACAAACCGCAATGGATTTCAACAGTAAAATTGCCTTTTTGCCCCTTGGTCCGAAAATTTTAACCCTTGGTGTCAGGGGGATTTTGGACATTTTCATAGGACCCGTGTGACATACAGATTGTTAGGGGTGTCGTGGTCTTTTCTGTTTTTATTTGCACGGTGAAACTACCTATTTACTCCTGGGCACCAACAAAAGGACGAAGGTTGAATGAGGGTATTTTCAGTATTTTGCCTTAAATTAAACAATACAGTTACTCCTTTGTCCTCGGGTGAGGCACATATTGAGCATTAGAGGCGAGGGTAGTGTGGGGTTTTCACGTTTTGTGCATAGTGAAACTACTTAACTACCCTCCAAAACAACAAAAATGAAGGCTTCGTGTTGGGGGCAAGATGATACTTTCATTCATGGTTTTTTTGTGGTTATTGCTTGGTCTAGGGGTGCTTAGATAATTTGGAATTTTAAAATTATTTTTCCTCGGGGTTATTGCAGGCGCGTCGGTCAGACGCGTCATTTGGTTTCACTCATACATGCCTTTTAGGAGGTGTATGTTGTGTCCGTTGGTGGTTAAAAATGATTGGTTGTCGTGTTTACGGGTGCACCACCATGTGCGCTTCCTCATGGTAGTGAGTGTCACTGTAGGGAGTGTAGTAGCGTTGATGGGCGGGTTTTCTTTCCCCTCTTTTCTCTCTATTGTAGCGGCAAAATGCATTAAGTTGCGTGTTTCATTTCGGTCCCTGGTATTTTATTTCATTTTTCTTGATTTCTTTAATAAAAGTTTTGAATGTTTTCAATTAGTCTTCAATTGAAATTGATCAAATATGCTATTTTTCATTTTAGCCGTTATTGTTTTGATTTTTGGTTGGTGTTTGGCTCCTTTAATTGTTTTGGTCTGCAAGTTTTAGTTTGTTTTAATTTTGTTCTCCAATTGAAATTGATCATATATGCTATTTCTCATTTCAGTTCTTATTCTTTTAATTTATTTTTAGAAATTACACTACTATTTTTTTTAAAAATCCTTTTATTTTATTTGGTTCCAAGGTTTTGATTTGTAGCAGTTTTGTCTTTCATTAGCAATTAATTATATATTTTGTTTTTCATTTCGACCCTTATTCCTTTAATTTTTTATTTAGTATTAATTCCTTTGGTTTTTCAAGTCCTTTGATAATGTTTATTTTTTTGTTGTTTTATTTTCTTTTTTGAAAGTTTCTTATTATTCGGTTTAGTCCTAGAATTTTAATTTGTTAGTGAAAAATTTAAAATTAATATTTTTGCCTCTTTCCCCCTTTTTTTGTGTGTTTTGTTATTATTATTTGTTATTTGGATCAAATGATTTTTTTTATGCTCCTAATATTTATTTTAGCTGTCTTTGTTTGCTGTTGTTTTTGTTTGTTTTTTGTTCTAGTGTTTTTTTTCTTCAAGATAATTTTATGTTTTTTTGCGCAATAATAATGATAATTTTAATGATTGTTTTTTTATTGTTTTCTTGCTTGGTTTTTTGTAAAAATGTTTTTTTAATGATTTTAATTGTATGGGCAGTAACAATGATAATAAGCTTAATTTTTATAGTTTTGATAATGATGGTAATGTAGCGATAGATTTTCAATGATGTTTTGTTCTTTTTATGGGTATATAATCAACAACTTATTTTTGTTGTTTAGTTATTGTAGGTGTTTCCATAATTTATATTTTGTTGTTGTGTTTAGTTTGTTAGATTGTAAAATAAATTAATCCTAATACAATGAATTCAATAATTCAGGTATTCCAATCTTCTTGTTTTTTTAACAACGATGATAATTTTATGTTGGTGATTTCGTTGAAACCTGTTGAAGAGATAAATTTATATTGGTTTAAAAGTCATATAGTTTATTGGAAACTCGCACTCTGTAGGAATTCTGTATAAATTTATTATTTAGCCCAAATTTGTAGTATTATAAAAAAATCTCACTCTTAATATTTTTTTTTCATTCAAAAAAATATGTTTTCAATGGTGACAGAGCGCGGGTAGGTGGCTAGTATCCATATGTTTGTTGAGTTTCCTTCTCTTTGCTGCATCTTGGCAGGTAGGGGTGTTGTTGGAGCACACTGTTGGCTATCTTGATCCTCTATACATTGTAAATATGGTCCCCAATGGCTTGGAAATACCTCGGTTAGTGCACCTGAAAACTTTTTATGTTTAATTTCTCAATCAATCCCCCGCTGTTCTTTAGTGAAAGCTTTGCAATCTAGCTTTGAAAAACACGATGACAACATTTAACTGCATTGTAATCAAAAGTATTATAAAGTGAATTACCCATGGCTTAGAATCAATGAGGCTAGCTTGCAAATAACCTTGTTGGGAAGGTACAAGAAGGGCCATAATTTAATTCTAATTTTTTTTTATCTGAAGTAGGTCACCGAAAACAGATTGACAGAAGGTAGTTATACATGATTAAACCTGCAAACACATGATCTCCATGTCTCCTACGGAACACTGTCTCCCATGGAACATTGATTCCTGATGACCCCTGCCTGATAAAGTCCAATATGAAATAGCCTGCCCCAAGCTAGCCAGTTTTCTAAGTAGGAGCCATAGTCCTAAGCAAATCAGAATACTTTCTATTCTACCTTTTGGATGCGAAATTCATCATGAATTGATCGGTGGTACATGTAAAATAGCCTAGATACTTTTTAGAGCCGTAATAGTTTTTATTTAGCATTAAGAACCATGTTCCGAGCCCACTGCACAAAGGAAGCTGGATGTTTGCTCATCATGCTTGGTGATAGACTGACTTCCTATTGGCTTCCTTGTGGTCTGTTTGGGCATGGAAATGGTAATTTGATTATGCTTCAAGATGACACTGTTCATTAAGTGTAATTCTGAACGAAATACAATGTTGCTGCTATCAGGCTTAGGGATCGTCTTGTCAAAATTATAACTGATTACAGAACTGAAACGTCTCTGAGACATGGGTGCAATGATATTCTCAAGGTATGCTTCACGCACCTTTCCTTTTTCATCTTAATAGAACGATGTTGGCTAACATTCCGAAGCTGTTTGGAGACGTACAGACTGATAGCGTAAATCTCTTGGTGAAATATTACAAAGAAGCAAGACGGGCTCTTTGCTTCAGCAAAGAAGAGGAGGCTCGAGTGAAAAGGGGGGATGGCAGCGGGGATTCTCAAGCAATTTGGAGAACAGAAGGTGCAAGAGCCATGGAGGCGAAGTCAAAAACCAGGGGAGACAGAAGATGTTGCATGTGTTTTGACCCCTTCTTTATACGAGATGTGGCGGTTGCCGTGTTCTTTTGCTGTCATGCTTATCATATGTCCTGTCTGATGGATTCTATGCATGCTGTAGTAAGTGGAAAAAAAGGGAGCGGAGCCACTTCCAGGATGTCAGATTATGATTATGATAGCAATGATGAGGATGACGAGGATGACGATTCTGGTGTACCCCGGTTGAGATGCATCCTATGCACCACCGCTGCAAGTTTGAGATAGTAACGGGTCACCTATAGTTTTCTTTCACTTTCTTGTTTTCTTCTCTTGCCCTATCTTTTTTTTTTTTTTTTTGGGGGGCTGTTCATCAATTTTTCAGTTTTGGATGAGCTTCGTTTCGATTGATTTGTCATATGTGTTGTAGTTATTTTCGGGAAAAAAAAAGAGTTAAATTATTATTTTGTTTGGCCGGAAGATTTCATTGTATACACCTTAGTTAAATTATTATTTTGTTTGGCCGGAAGATTTCATTGTATACACCTTTTTTCTCCAAGTGTAACCATAAAGACAGAAAGTGGATGAATCCATGCGAGGCTTTGAAATTTCATCCACATCTTCACTCCATTTGGTTTGAAAATTTTGGAGTTATCCTCACTGGCAAAATCATTGGCGTTTCTTCTGCTGTTAGTGTTAATTTCTCTTTGAGAAGAATTTGATTGAAATCGAACCTTACAAAAAAGGGAATATCAATTTTTCAATATAAAAAATAAGTCGTGTAGCACCACCGAATCCCTTTTCTACTGGCCATAAAAGTATATGCTGGTGATTTTTACATGATCCAACGACAACGTATCAGCATCCATTCAGTACCCCCTCCATCAAATATACTTTGAAATTAAGTTCTGGGGTGGAGCCCATTCTTATCTTTGTTTGTGCAGGGGAAGAAGAGGAAGATATTGTTATGATTACAAAAAAATAAAAATAATAGCGAAACATTGTGGATTGTAGCAGTCTTTCTCGTCGGGAGATTCACTTGCCAATTTTTGTTCTCGTGAGGTTAGGGTCTGCTCAGATGTTGTCTCGACTGTGGGTTTTTCAGCGGTTTTATTTGAAGCATCAACATCCTTGTGTTTTTATGGGGGAGTGATAGTGGCTTTGTCTAGGAAGAGCGCTGTTTGGGTTGTCTTGAGTGGGTGGGTTCGTCAGTTTTTGCCTTGACTTTGGTTGTTGAGCTGTGGCTGATCAATGGGTGTTTAATGGACCTCTTAATTTTTAATTTTTCGAGCGTGACAGAAATTTGTTTTAAATGCACACCTTACCTGCAAAGTACATGGTTGCTTGTTGATTGTTCAGAGAGTGTTTAGCCGGTGCTCTAGGATTGGAAGTTTACTTGCTCTGGAACGAAGGTGTTTCGTTTCTTGGGAAATTTTAAGAGCTCCCTCCCAGTGTCTGTGTTTGATTTGTATTCTTTACTTCTCTATAAATTAAGGTCTGGCATATCCGAGTCCGTATTCGATCATTAGATGTTGCCGATGTTGTGTTATTTTTCCTGTGTTTGTTTTGCAGCTGACTGCTGGGGCTGTTGAGGCTCTTTATTTGGTGACAATTTATCATTTGATTTGTTGATTCCGTGCTTTGATTTGCAAGGATCTTGATGCTGATCAAGGTAATCCTCCTTTAATTTGCTTTAAGCTTTGCTTAAATCTTGTATGCTTTGTTTGTTTGTTTGTTTTAGAGCTTATTCATAGGGCTCTTTTTTTGGTGACAATTTATCGTTTGGTTTGTTGATTCTGTGCTTTAGTTGGTAAGGATCTTGGTGCTCATCACGTTTGTTGTTTTTGTCTTTCTAGTACCTTTAAGCTGTGCTTAAATCCTGTTTGTTTTCTTTCTTTTTTTAGAGCTCTATTTTTGTTTATATGAATGGAAACCATGTTTTTTCCCCTGGAATTTGCAAGTACTTTGAGATAATTTAAATGTTGAATGTGTCTCTATTTATGGCTGTGTTGATTTCATGAAAGTTTTGCTTTCAATTAATCTCTTCAACTTTTTATTAACCACTGGTGTTTTCTGGGTTTTTTCCCCATTGATTTTAGATTTGATGATTTTCTTGGCTTGGTTTTGTCATTCTGCTTACACATGTCATGTTATTGTCTCTGTAAGTTTCATAGTTTTTCCCTGCTTCTTTTGAGTTTGGGTCCTTCTCCACCCGTTTATTTCTTTGACCTTTGTTTCAGTTCTATTTGTGCTTTTCGAGTCTATTGCCCGGTTGATATTGATGTTATCTGTTGGGTGGCGGTGGCTCCGGTTGTCTTTTTTCTTAAAGCACAAGCACAGGGGTAATCAACTTCAAATTCTTTTCCATCTTGAAGGTTTTAGATGTTTGTTTATGATGTCTTTCCATTTCATCTTTTTGAGCTGGTAATCATTTATTGTCTGGGACTTTGGTTGATTGGTTTTGAAAATAGGATGCTTGCCTCTTTCTTGTGGTTTTGGTTCTGAATTTGGTGTGATGTTTTAGAGCAATTCAATGTTGCATGTTGGTTCTGATTTGGCTGTGCTAGCTTCCTCATTTTTTTTTTCATTTCACGTGAACATGTGATGTTATGTTTTATTACTTGAAATCGTATTTTTTAAAAGTAGATTTTTTAGAATAAGTAATATGATTAATCTATAAAGCTCTAATGTGAGATTTGGTGTAGATGGATTTGAAACATGAGATGTTAAGGGAATAACATGTATTAAATATAGGATATAGGATATAAAATATAGTAAATGAAAGTATACAATTGTTATACAATAAAATGTAATGATACAATAAAATATAATCAACTTTTTAGTTTCCAGAAAATAGTTTTATGATTTCCTGATCTGAAATGTAATGATACAATAAATTTTAAGAAATTTCAGTTGTTTATCGCCATTCAAAACATACAATTCTTAGAATAATATAATTTGACCTTATAAATTTATTATCTTTTTTTTCTATCTCTTTGATTGTTTGTTCCATTAAAAATAAAAAGATTCAAGTTTACCAATTGGAATCGACGTGTTGAAGGGTAATTTAGGAAAATAAAAATAAATAAATCATCATGGAATGAAAAAGTATAGAGATGAACTTGGTGGTCAGCAAAAACTTTATCAGATCAATCCAAAAATTAAATATGGTGATGATCTCTGTCTCTTACTGCAAACAAGTTGGTGTATAGAAAGCACTACCGAAACAACTGAATTATTGCCAGAAACAATCTGGGCTCGGTTTTTCTTTTCTAAAACAAATGACTAAATTAAACAATATTTTAATTTGGTAACAAAAAAAGGGAAGTAACGGGTCCTTAGCTCAGTGGTAGAGCATTTGACTGCAGATTAAGATGTCACTGGTTCTCGAACCCGGTATGACCCTTATGGTTTTTAATCTTACAAATCAATTTGGCACGCCCTAATGGTTTTCATTTGACAAACCAATTTGGTCCTCTTATTTGTGCCAGTATTGACAAGTGTCCATGTGAGTATTTTTTAGTTCAAGATAAATGCAGGGGCTAAACCGTGAACTATTTTATTTAATGCTGTAAACAGACACCTATCCAGCACATGTACTGCACCTGCATAAAAGTGTCATCACTTTTATTCTTAAATTTTTAATCTCTAGAAAACCTAATTATTGTACACTAAGAGATGTGTGGACAAAAAAACAATTATTTTCTATATATGTGTTCCTCAATTATTTTTGGACACAAGAAGGATAGTCATATGTTTGGACAAAAAATAATTATTTTTTGTATACGTGTTCCTCAATGAAAAAAGAAAAAGAAAGATAGTCATATTTGGACAAAAACAAATATTTTTTTATATGTATTCCTCAATGAAAAAAGAAGGATAGTGAGATACTTAGGCAAAAAACAATTATTTTCTATACATGTGTTTCTCAATGAAAAAAGAAAAAGGACAATGAAATTTTGGACAAAAATACAATTATTTTCTACATACATGTTTTCATTTGACAAACCAATTTGGTCCTCTTATTTGTGCCAGTATTGACAAGTGTCCATGTGAGTATTTTTTAGTTCAAGATAAATACAGGGGCTAAATCGTGAACTATTTTATTTAATGCTGTAAACAGACACCTATCCAGCACATGTACTGCACCTGCATAAAAGTGTCATCACTTTTATTCTTAAATTTTTAATCTCTAGAAAACCTAATTATTGTACACTAAGAGATGTGTGGACAAAAAAACAATTATTTTCTATATATGTGTTCCTTCCTCAATTATTTTTGGACACAAGAAGGATAGTCATATGTTTGGACCAAAAAAAAATTATTTTTTATATATGTGTTCCTCAATGAAAAAAGAAAAAGAAAGATAGTCATATTTGGACAAAAATACAATTATTTTCTACATACATGTGTTTCTCAATGAAAAAAGAAAAAAGAAGGATAGTGAGATACTTAGGCAAAAAACAATTATTTTCTATACATGTGTTTCTCAATGAAAAAAGAAAAAGGACAATGAAATTTTGGACAAAAATACAATTATTTTCTACATACATGTTTTCATCCGACAAACCAATATGGTCCTTTTATTTGTGCCAGATATTGACAAGTGTCCATGAGAGTATTTTTCAGTTCAAGATAAATACAGGGGCTAAACCATGAATTATTTTATTTAATGTCTGTAAATAGACACCTATCCAAAGCACATGTATTGCGTCTGCATTGAAGTGTTATCACTTTTATTCTTAAAATTTTAATCTCTAGAAAACCTAATTATTGTACACTAAGAGATGTGTGGACAAAAAAACAATTATTTTCTATATATGTGTTCCTCAATTATTTTTGGACACAAGAAGGATAGTCATATGTTTGGACAAAAAATAATTATTTTTTGTATACGTGTTCCTCAATTATTTTTGGACACAAGAAGGATAGTCATATGTTTGGACCAAAAAAAAATTATTTTTTATATATGTGTTCCTCAATGAAAAAAGAAAAAGAAAGATAGTGAGATGCTTACGCAAAAAAACAATTATTTTCTATACATGTGTTTCTCAATGAAAAAAGAAATAGGATAATGAGATTTTGGACAAAAATAGAATTATTTTCTATATATGTGTTCTTCAATGAAAAAAAATAGTGAGATGTCTGGACAAAAAAAAATAAATTTTGTACATGTTTTTCTGAATGAAAAAAGAAAAAAAGGACAATGAGATTTTGGATAAAAAAATGATTATTTTTTCTACATGTGTTCCTCAATGAAAAATGAAAAAAAGAAAAATGAGATGTTTGGACAAAAAAATAATTATTTTCTACATGTGTTTCTTAGTGAAAAAAAGAAGGATAGTGAGATGTTTGGACAAAAAACAATATTTTTCTGTACATGTGTTTCTCAATGAAAAAAAGAAAAAAGAAAAAGGATAATGAGATTTTGGACAAAAATATAATTATTTTCTGTACATGTGTTCCTCAATGAAAAAAAAGGACACTGAGATGTTTGGATAAAAAACAATTATTTTCTGTAAATGTGTTTCTCAATGAAAAAAGAAAAAAAACAATGAGATTTGGGACAAAAATACAATTATTTTCTGTACATGTATTCCTCAATGAAAAATGAAAAAGAAGGATAGTGAGATATTTGGACAGAAAACAATTATTTTTTATACATGTGTTTCTCAATGAAAAAAAGAAAAAGGACAATGAGATTTTGAACAAAAATATAATTATTTTGTGTACATGTGTTCCTCAATAAAAAAATAAAAAAAGGACAATGAGATGTTTGGACAAAAATAATTCTTTTCTACATGTGTTTCTTAGTGAAAAAAAGAAGGATAGTGAGATGTTTGGACAAAAAACAATATTTTTCTGTACATGTGTTTCTCAATGAAAAAAAGAAAAAAGAAAAAGGATAATGAGATTTTGGACAAAAATATAATTATTTTCTGTACATGTGTTACTCAATGAAAAATAAAAAGAAGGATAGTGAGATATTTGGACAGAAAACAATTATTTTTATACATGTGTTTCTCAATGAAAAAAGAAAAAGGACAATGAGATTTTGGACAAAAATACAATTATTTTGTGTAAATGTATTCCTCATTGAAAAATGAAAAAGAAGGATAGTGACATATTTGGACAGAAAACAATTATTTTTTATACATGTTTTTCTCAATGAAAAAAGAAAAAGGACAATGAGATTTTGGACAAAAATATAATTATTTTGTGTACATGTGTTCCTTAATGAAAAATAAAAAGAAGGACAATGAGATGTTTGGACAAAGAACAATTATTTTCTATACGTGTTTCTCAATGAAAAAGAAAAAAGAAGGATAGTGAGATGCTTATGCAAAAACAATTATTTTCTATACCTATGTTTCTCAATGAAAAAAATAGGATAATGAGATTTTGGACAAAAATACAATTATTTTCTATCTATCTGTTCTTTAATGAAAAAAATAGTGAGATGTTTGGAGAAAAAACAATTATTTTTATACATGTGTTTCTCAATGAAAAAAGAAAAGGACAATGAGATTTTGGACAAAAATATAATTATTTTGTGTACATGTGTTCCTCAATGAAAAATAAAAAAGAAGGACAATGAGATGTTTGGACAAAAAATAATTCTATTCTACATGTGTTTTTAGTGAAAAAAGGATAGTGAGATGTTTGGACAAAAACAATATTTTTCTGTACATGTGTTTCTCAATGAAAAAAGAAAAAGAAAAAGAACAATTAGATTTTGGACCAAAAAAAAATTATTTTTTATATATGTGTGCCTCAATGAAAAAAGAAAAAGAAAGATAGTCATATTTGGACAAAAATACAATTATTTTCTACATACATGTGTTTCTCAATGAAAAAAGAAAAAGGACAATGAGATTTTGGACAAAAATACAATTATTTTGTGTAAATGTATTCCTCATTGAAAAATGAAAAAGAAGGATAGTGACATATTTGGACAGAAAACAATTATTTTTTATACATGTTTTTCTCAATGAAAAAAGAAAAAGGACAATGAGATTTTGGACAAAAATATAATTATTTTGTGTACATGTGTTCCTGAATGAAAAATAAAAAAGAAGGACAATGAGATGTTTGGACAAAGAACAATTATTTTCTATACGTGTTTCTCAATGAAAAAGAAAAAGAAGGATAGTGAGATGCTTATGCAAAAACAATTATTTTCTATACCTATGTTTCTCAATGAAAAAAATAGGATAATGAGATTTTGGACAAAAATACAATTATTTTCTATCTATCTGTTCTTCAATGAAAAAAATAGTGAGATGTTTGGAGAAAAAACAATTATTTTTTATACATGTGTTTCTCAATGAAAAAAGAAAAAGGACAATGAGATTTTGGACAAAAATATAATTATTTTGTGTACATGTGTTCCTTAATGAAAATAAAAAAGAAGGACAATGAGATGTTTGGACAAAAATAATTCTATTCTACATGTGTTTTTAGTGAAAAAAGGATAGTGAGATGTTTGGACAAAAACAATATTTTTCTGTACATGTGTTTCTCAATGAAAAAAGAAAAAGAAAAAGAACAATGAGATTTTGGACAAAAATACAATTATTTTTGTACATGTATTCCTCAATGAAAAATAAAAAAGAAGGATAGTGAGATATTTGGATAGAAAACAATTATTTTTATACATGTGTTTCTCAATGAAAAAGAAAAAGGACAATGAGATTTTGGACAAAAATACAATTATTTTGTGTAAATGTATTCCTCATTGAAAAATGAAAAAGAAGGATAGTGACATATTTGGACAGAAAACAATTATTTTTTATACATGTTTTTCTCAATGAAAAAAGAAAAAGGACAATGAGATTTTGGACAAAAATATAATTATTTTGTGTACATGTATTCCTTAATGAAAAAAGAAAAAGGACAATGAAATTTTGGACAAAAATACAATTATTTTCTACATACATGTGTTTCTCAATGAAAAAAGAAAAAAGAAGGATAGTGAGATGCTTACGCAAAAAACAATTATTTTCTATACATGTGTTTCTCAATGAAAAAAGAAATAGGATAATGAGATTTTGGACAAAAATAGAATTATTTTCTATATATGTGTTCTTCAATGAAAAAAAATAGTGAGATGTTTGGAGAAAAAACAATTATTTTTTATACATGTGTTTCTCAATGAAAAAAGAAAAAAGGACAATGAGATTTTGGACAAAAATATACTTATTTTGTGTACATGTGTTCCTTAATGAAAAATAAAAAAGAAGGACAATGAGATGTTTGGACAAAAATAATTCTTTTCTACATGTGTTTCTTAGTGAAAAAAGGATAGTGAGATGTTTGGACAAAAACAATATTTTTCTGTACATGTGTTTCTCAATGAAAAAAGAAAAAGAAAAAGAACAATGAGATTTTGGACAAAAATACAATTATTTTTGTACATGTATTCCTCATTGAAAAATAAAAAGAAGGATAGTGAGATATTTGGACAGAAAACAATTATTTTTATACATGTGTTTCTCAATGAAAAAGAAAAAGGACAATGAGATTTTGGACAAAAATACAATTATTTTGTGTAAATGTATTCCTCATTGAAAAATGAAAAAGAAGGATAGTGACATATTTGGACCGAAAACAATTATTTTTTATACATGTTTTTCTCAATGAAAAAAGAAAAAGGACAATGAGAATTTGGACAAAAATATAATTATTTTGTGTACATGTGTTCCTCAATGAAAAATAAAAAGAAGGACAATGAGATGTTTGGACAAAGAACAATTATTTTCTATACGTGTTTCTCAATGAAAAAGAAAAAGAAGGATAGTGAGATGCTTACATAAAAACAATTGTTTTCTATACTGTGTTTCTCAATGAAAAAAATAGGATAATGAGATTTTGGACAAAAATACAATTATTTTCTATCTATGTGTTCTTCAATGAAAAACAAATAGTGAGATGTTTGGAGAAAAAACAATTATTTTTATACATGTGTTTCTCAATGAAAAAAGAAAAAGGACAATGAGATTTTGGACAAAAATATACTTATTTTGTGTACATGTGTTCCTTAATGAAAAATAAAAAGAAGGACAATGAGATGTTTGGACAAAAATAATTCTTTTCTACATGTGTTTTTAGTGAAAAAAGGATAGTGAGATGTTTGGACAAAAACAATATTTTTCTGTACATGTGTTTCTCAATGAAAAAAGAAAAAGAAAAAGAACAATGAGATTTTGGACAAAAATACAATTATTTTTGTACATGTATTCCTCAATGAAAAATAAAAAAGAAGGATAGTGAGATATTTGGACAGAAAACAATTATTTTTATACATGTGTTTCTCAATGAAAAAGAAAAAGGACAATGAGATTTTGGACAAAAATACAATTATTTTGTGTAAATGTATTCCTCATTGAAAAATGAAAAAGAAGGATAGTGACATATTTGGACAGAAAACAATTATTTTTTATACATGTTTTTCTCAATGAAAAAGAAAAAGGACAATGAGAATTTGGACAAAAATATAATTATTTTGTGTACATGTGTTCCTCAATGAAAAATAAAAAGAAGGACAATAAGATGTTTGGACAAAGAACAATTATTTTCTATACGTGTTTCTCAATGAAAAAGAAAAAGAAGGATAGTGACATGCTTACGCAAAAAACAATTATTTTTATACTGTGTTTCTCAATGAAAAAAATAGGATAATGAGATTTTGGACAAAAATACAATTATTTTCTATCTATGTGTTCTTCAATGAAAAAAATAGTGAGATGTTTGGACAAAAAAACAATTATTTTTTGTACATGTTTTTCTGAATGAAAATGAAAAAGGACAATGAGATGTCCGGACAAAAAATAATTCTTTTCTACATGTGTTTTTAGTGAAAAAAGGATAGTGAGATGTTTGGACAAAAACAATATTTTTCTGTACATGTGTTTCTCAATGAAAAAAGAAAAAGAAAAAGAACAATGAGATTTTGGACAAAAATACAATTATTTTTGTACATGTATTCCTCAATGAAAAATAAAAAAGAAGGATAGTGAGATATTTGGACAGAAAACAATTATTTTTATACATGTGTTTCTCAATGAAAAAGAAAAAGGACAATGAGATTTTGGACAAAAATACAATTATTTTGTGTAAATGTATTCCTCATTGAAAAATCAAAAAGAAGGATAGTGACATATTTGGACAGAAAACAATTATTTTTTATACATGTTTTTCTGAATGAAAAAAGAAAAAAAGGACAATGAGATTTTGTAAAAAAAAATTATTATTTTGTCTACATGTGTTCCTCAATGAAAAATAAAAAAGAAGGACAATGAGATGTTTGGACAAAGAACAATTATTTTCTATACGTGTTTCTCAATGAAAAAAGAAAAAGAAGGATAGTGAGATGCTTACGCAAAAACAATTATTTTCTATACTGTGTTTCTCAATGAAAAAAATAGGATAATGAGATTTTGGACAAAAATACAATTATTTTCTATCTATGTGTTCTTCAATGAAAAAAATAGTGAGATGTTTGGACAAAAACAATTATTTTTTGTACATGTTTTTCTGAATGAAAAAGAAAAAAGGACAATGAAATTTTGTACAAAAACGATTATTTTTCTACATGTGTTCCTCAATGAAAAATGAAAAAGGACAATGAGATGTCCGGACAAAAAATAATTATTTTCTACATGTGTTTCTTAGTGAAAAAAAGAAGGATAGTGAGATGTTTGGACAAAAAACAATATTTTTCTGTACATGTGTTTCTCAATGAAAAAAAGAAAAAAGAAAAAGGATAATGAGATTTTGGACAAAAATATAATTATTTTCTGTACATGTGTTCCTCAATGAAAAAAAAGGACACTGAGATGTTTGGATAAAAAACAATTATTTTCTGTAAATGTGTTTCTCAATGAAAAAAGAAAAAAAACAATGAGATTTGGGACAAAAATACAATTATTTTCTGTACATGTATTCCTCAATGAAAAATGAAAAAGAAGGATAGTGAGATATTTGGACAGAAAACAATTATTTTTATACATGTGTTTCTCAATGAAAAAAGAAAAAGAATAATGAGATTTTGGACAAAAATATAATTATTTTGTGTACATATGTTCCTCAATGAAAATAAAAAAGAAGGAAATGAGATGTTTGGACGTGTAATAAATCTAAAGTTGTCTTGTAGTTAATGGGATTTTTATATTTAAGGATGTCCCTGATAAAAGTTTTAAATCACCTGAGAAACCTCAACAAAAACCTAGCTAACTAGCCACTAGAGAAAAGCATCGTGCCATGGTGTTTCAAAGCCTATTTCTTCTTCAACTTCTCTTAATGTTCTCCTTAACCACGGCAACTGCAAAACGTCTTCATACTATTCGTCCAAGACTTAGTCCAATAGGACCAAGAGTTTGGCTAGACCAGCCTGATCAGAATTTGGGTGAATCTGTCCGAGAAGATTTTGAAACCTTTTTTTACAACCAAAATTGATCACTTCAACTACAGGCCTGAAAGCTATGATACGTTTCCACAACAATATTTGATCAATTCTAAGTATTGGGGTGGGAGTGGTACCGATTGTAGTGCACCAATCTTTGTATATCTTGGTGCAGAAGCACCCATTAATGGATCTCTTGATACAATTGGATTTCTCCTTGATACCGCTGTTCATTTCAAGTCTCTCTTGGCATATGTTGAGGTACGTACGGGTATATATACTTTTCACTTAATGTATTTAATATTGCCCATGCATGCATAATTAAATGTTGTTTTTGATACATAGAAATTATGGAGAATAATTGGTGATGATAAAGGTTCTTATATATATATATATATTAATGTCATCAGCATAGGTATTATGGAAAATCAATTCCATTTGGGGACGAAGCGTTTAAGAATGCAAGCACGCTAGGATATTTCAACTCAGCTCAAGCTATAGCAGACTATGCAGAAATAATCATTGACATAAAGAAAAGATTCCAGGCTGAAAATGCTCCGGTTATCGTCATCGGAGGATCATATGGCGGAAGTAGGTGGCTACGTACTATATTCTCCAAGAATATCAAAACAATATCGAAGAAGGCTTTGATATTTCTATTATTTTATCATCATCATCATCATTTAACTCCAATTTTTTTTCCATGTTAACTAGTGCTGGCTTCATGGTTGCGGCTTAAATACCCTCATATAGCCCTTGGAGCTCTTGCCTCATCAGCACCGGTTCTTTATTTTGATGATATTACGCCGCACGATGGATTCTATTCTGTTGTCAGCAAGGGTTTTAGAGTAATTAATTATATATTTTGAGCTTTCATGTATAATTAATTTAGTTTAATCTCTCTAATTAATTAGTAGTATAGAGGATGAATAATGCTTTAAGACGTTAAATATGAGGTATTGCGCGTGTAGGAAGCTAGTGAGACTTGCTACCAGACCATACGGAAGTCATGGGAAGAAATTGACGAAGTTGCTTCTAAACCAGATGGTCTCTCAGAACTCAGCGAGAGATTTAATACTTGCAGGTAATAATAGCTCTTTAAATAATTATTTGTTAGAGCTAATTCATGCTGGGTGCAATTTTACATGCTGTAAACCTTCGTTGATGCAGTCCGTTGACTTACGCCATTGAGCTCAAGACCCACTTAATCGAAATGTATATCAGTGCTGCTCAGTACAATTCACCACCGACATATCCGGTTAACAAGGTCTGTGAAGGCATAGATGGCGATGGTTTTGGGGATCATGACGTTCTCTGAAAGATATTCCGTGGTCTCGTTGCTTATAAAGGAAAGAGGCCATGCTATGTCAACGCACCCGCTGCATTACCTGGGGGGTGGAGGTGGCAGGTAAAGTACTTACAATAGCTGTTAAGATGAAGATGCATGGGTGTGTGTGTGTGTGTGTGTGTGTGTGTGTGGATAAAAAGGGGCCCAAGATCTTTGAATGGTTCTTAAAGAAGCATGCACTATATGGTGATGATTCTCATATATATATATATATATATATATGTATTAAGCTTGGCGGTGCTGGTTAAGAAAGTGATAAGCTATTAATTAAGCCTGACAGCAATCAAAAATATATATGTTTTCAAAATTGACTTAATTAAAATTTGACAGATTAAGTTTTGTGTTTAGACGTGTAGTGAGATGGTGATGCCTCTTGGTATGGGCAATGATTCCATGTTCCAGCCTAAACCTTTCGATATAGAAGCCTTTACAGAGAGGTGCAAGCAAACATATGGTGTTCCACCTCGTGTTGATTGGGTCACTTCCTATTACGGAGGCCATGTAAGCTTCTTTTAGTTTCTCTAGCTCAACTCTTTTCTATCTTCACCGGTGCGATTTTCACATTTTACCCCAAATTTCAAATCTTTTCGTGGTTATTTTCTGTTAAATGCAGAATATAAGTCTGGTTCTTCAAAGGTTCGGAAGCAATATCATTTATTCCAACGGGCTAAGAGATCCTTACAGCATTGGAGGGTAAGTAAGCAGGTAGCATGCTATATATCATTCATGATGATTTTGAGGCATATACGCATCGATCAGATGTTGCATGAATCACAAGTACGGACTTCGTCACCAAGTTTAACATGTTCTATCATCTCGATTAATTTCCAGGGTGTTGAGTAACATTTCAGACACTATTGTCGCCGTCAACGCCGTCAACGGTAAGCATACTTGAAAAGCAAGAATAAAATATCTCTGTCAATGCTATAGATCACCAATTAACATGAAAAGAGATAAATGTCCAGAAGGAAGTTCATCGAAACTAACAGTGCAAGATTAATTACAGGATCTCATTGCTTGGATTTACATTTTGCAAACCAATTTGATCCAGACTGGTTGGTCGACCAGAGAAAGAGCGAGATCGATATTATTCAAAAATGGATTGACGAGTACTACCATGATGCTCGATGCTCAACCAAAAGGGATGCTGGACAACTGTTGAGATTCAATTAAACAGTCATGTTTAAGTTTATGTTTCTTGTTTTCCGATTTTCATTTTAAATAAATCCTACTCCCTAGGCATCTGCAGACTATGAATCTGCAGATGAGTTCCCTTCCAACTAAATCACCACGTTATAGGGCATAGAAAACGTGGCCTGTTACAACCTCCATCATCCTGTAAGACTATAAAGTCAGCAGCTTGTTTCGAATTGAATAAAGGATTATAATCAGCAAATTGTGTGTTCATAACAAGGCAGTGGAAATTGAAACCGTTCATAACAAATTGTGTTTTCCCCTGATATATACGTAACCTGAGCACATATTCTCCTGCATGCATTCATTTCCATAATCTGTATCCTTGTATGACGACTTCCTTTTCTTTTTCTGCCCGTACTAACCTAATTGTTGCTCGATATGAAACATAGTTATACTCAATTTAAATTTTATTGTTCAACCCTGTCTTCCATCCACCGTATCAAGGAAACAAAAGGCAGGGAAGCATGAAAGGTCATGGAGACATTGTTTTTTTTTTTTTTTTATCAACGGAGGTTTCCGGGTTAAGTTAAGTTTGTTCATTTGATAGCTAGCAATGAGCAAGTAAATTGTTCTGCTATCATCGTTTAGTCTAAAATAGAAAGATTCATCGTTAACAAAGTAGTTCATCAATTAAATTTCTGCATGCCAGCCAGTAACTAGGGATTGTATACGAAGCTTCCAGCATATATAGGCACGGAATTAAGTTCATTTTTCATAGGGTTTTCTTCAATGCTGTCTCCATTCTAGAACTTAATTGGTTCTATGAAAAAACCAGGGTAGGTGTTTAGACTAAGGCAACACAATCACACGCCAATATTACTGCATGTTGTTTTTATAACTGTTGTTTCTACTTTGTATTGGGCTCTGCATTTAATGCAGCATAGTGAGAGGAACCCAAACACTCTGGATGAAAGGTCTCCCCAGATCACGCTAGACAAGAAGGCAAGACAATGCCACAATTAACACCATACAAATTATAAAACAAAAATACACCAGCAAAACCAACTGCAGTTCTTTTTTCTAAAACCAGAACAGTAGACAGAGAAATTAACTCACACATAACAAAACAACATTAAAAGGGAAAGTAGAGGCAAGTAGCTAAGATTTCACAAAGCAAACGCAGGAAAGCAGAGGCGAAGTAACTAAACTCCGGGGTTGAGTCACCATCAGATTCTGAAATACAGTTTAATTTATCTAACAGACGAGAAGGGAGCAGCTCAGGATTAAGAGATAGAAAATAATGAGACTGTATCAAATATAGGAGCACACAGGCAGTTTAATGTGCTCCTATATATGTTGGCCAAAAACACTGAGTACTGATGGTGTGACACGAGCCTTCTCAGCTCTTTACCTGAGGTTTTCACGTTTTTCTTCTTCTTCTTCCCCACAGAGACCTCGATCGGAATCTGTTTCTCCATACAAGTTCCTCGATTTTTAATTGGGGAACACCTTGGATGTAGTGAGTGCACTTCATTATATTTCTCAAAAATATAAGTTGGAATGTATTTGTGTAAAGAGATGAGTGTTTTCTTTGGCAGAATATGCTATTTTCAGTAGCATTCAGGTTTTCTATTTTGATCTGAAATCCCTTCTGATAATTTTTTCTCATGACTTCTTCCTTTTATAATACGATTTAAGTTGCAGTACTCCTTGGAAGCAAAAAATAAATCAATAGCGTTGTTTTTGCTTGCTTTTAAAAGTACAGTTGCCTTTCGGTATTGAATTGCGTGTAGCAGGGGCTAGTGGGTATGTAATTGTATTTGTGAATTACGTGGGTTCATGCAGTACCTGAGAAGTGATGGAGTAGTGTGTGTGGATCTGTACTTGTGAAACCCGAAGGCTCTCCATTGTAAATTCATGTTTCTTTTTCTTCTCTCGCTCTGTCTGTTTTTATTTTGGAGCTGTTTTATGCAATTTGAGGCACTATCCGAGTTGCAAGCAGCATAGTCAAGCCGGTAGACAACCAGATAGCCAGAGATTCTGGTTATTCATCTAAAGAGGTTCTCGCATACCAGGTCTGCAAAGAATATATAAGGTGGAGACATATATATGCTGACTTCGCTGTTGATGATCTTGATTTGTCAACTTATCTCTCCTACAAGAATGGTCAGTTATTCCAATAGATACGTGCTTTATGCTATCAGAAACCACCATGGAAGCAAGGGAGGAGGCGATCTCTCCATGCAAGTGCCTTTTTCTTTCCAACTTACCCCTTTAATTTCTTCCCTCCACTCCCTGGTTGTAGCGAATGGAAAGAACTTCATCGCATCCCAGACTTGGTGAATTTGGCAGCTGATGCTGTATTGCATGCTTTGTGGTACGCTATATCATTTACACGTGTAATGACATTGAATCGATCTCGTAGGTGGTATCAAAACCAATACTTTTGCGTATGTGGAAAATTAGAAATCATGCAGCAGGTTAGGGCACTACTAAAAAAGAGGCAAAGATCCGTTGCAAATTTTGCAACTGAAATTTGTTTAGCAACAGATTTTTCGTTGCAAATTTAATTTGCAACCGAATATCAATTGCAAGATAAAATAAAATGCAATAAATTATCCGTTGCAAATTAATTTCTATACGTGTTTCTCAATGAAAAAAGAAAAAGAAGGATAGTGAGATGATTACACAAAAACAATTATTTTCTATACCTGTGTTTCTCAATGAAAAAAAGGATAATGAGATTTTGGACAAAAATACAATTATTTTCTATCTATGTGTTCTTCAATGAAAAAAATAGTCAGATGTTTGGACAAAAAACAATTATTTTTTATACACGTGTTTCTCAATGAAAAAAAAGGACAATGAGATTTTGGACAAAAATATAATTATTTTGTGTACATGTGTTCCATAATGAAAAATAAAAAGAAGGACAATGAGATGTTTGGACAAAAATAATTCTTTTCTACATGTGTTTTTAGTGAAAAAAGATAGTGAGATATTTGGACAAAAACAATATTTTTCTGTACATGTGTTTCTCAATGAAAAAAGAAAAAGAAAAAGAACAATGAGATTTTGGACAAAAATACAATTATTTTTTGTACATGTATTCCTCAATGAAAAATAAAAAGAAGGATAGTGAGATATTTGGATAGAAAACAATTATTTTTATACATGTGTTTCTCAATGGAAAAAGAAAAAGGACAATGAGATTTTGGACAAAAATACAATTATTTTGTGTAAATGTATTCCTCATTGAAAAATGAAAAAGAAGGATAGTGACATATTTGGACAGAAAACAATTATTTTTTATACATGTTTTTCTCAATGAAAAAAGAAAAAGGACAATGAGATTTTGGACAAAAATATAATTATTTTGTGTACATGTGTTCCTTAATGAAAAATAAAAAGAAGGACAATGAGATGTTTGGACAAAGAACAATTATTTTCTATACGTGTTTCTCAATGAAAAAGAAAAAAGAAGGATAGTGAGATGCTTACGCAAAAACAATTATTTTCTATACCTGTGTTTCTCAATGAAAAAAAGGATAATGAGATTTTGGACAAAAATACAATTATTTTCTATCTATGTGTTCTTCAATGAAAAAAATAGTCAGATGTTTGGACAAAAAACAATTATTTTTATACACGTGTTTCTCAATTAAAAAAAGGACAATGAGATTTTGGACAAAAATATAATTATTTTCTACATGTGTTTTTAGTGAAAAAAGGATAGTGACATGTTTGGACAAAAACAATATTTTTCTGTACATGTGTTTCTCAATGAAAAAAGAAAAAGAAAAAGAACAATGAGATTTTGGACAAAAATACAATTATTTTTTGTACATGTATTCCTCAATGAAAAATAAAAAAGAAGGATAGTGAGATATTTGGACAGAAAACAATTATTTTTATACATGTGTTTCTCAATGAAAAAGAAAAAGGACAATGAGATTTTGGACAAAAATACAATTATTTTGTGTAAATGTATTCCTCATTGAAAAATCAAAAAGAAGGATAGTGACATATTTGGACAGAAAACAATTATTTTTTATACATGTTTTTCTCAATGAAAAAGAAAAAGGACAATGAGATTTTGGACAAAAATATAATTATTTTGTGTACATGTGTTCCTTAATGAAAAATAAAAAAGAAGGACAATGAGATGTTTGGACAAAGAACAATTATTTTCTATACGTGTTTCTCAATGAAAAAGAAAAAGAAGGATAGTGAGATGCTTACGCAAAAAACAATTATTTTCTATACCTGTGTTTCTCAATGAAAAAAATAGGATAATGAGATTTTGGACAAAAATACAATTATTTTCTATCTATGTGTTCTTCAATGAAAAATAATAGTGAGATGTTTGGAGAAAAAACAATTATTTTTATACATGTGTTTCTCAATGAAAAAAGAAAAGGACAATGAGATTTTGGACAAAAATATACTTATTTTGTGTACATGTGTTCCTTAATGAAAAATAAAAAGAAGGACAATGAGATGTTTGGAAAAAAATAATTCTTTTCTACATGTGTTTTTAGTGAAAAAAGGATAGTGAGATGTTTGGACAAAAACAATATTTTTCTGTACATGTGTTTCTCAATGAAAAAAGAAAAAGAAAAAGAACAATGAGATTTTGGACAAAAATACAATTATTTTTTGTACATGTATTCCTCAATGAAAAATAAAAAGAAGGATAGTGAGATATTTGGACAGAAAACAATTATTTTTATACATGTGTTTCTCAATGAAAAAGAAAAAGGACAATGAGATTTTGGACAAAAATACAATTATTTTGTGTAAATGTATTCCTCATTGAAAAATCAAAAAGAAGGATAGTGACATATTTGGACAGAAAACAATTATTTTTTATACATGTTTTTCTCAATGAAAAAAGAAAAGGACAATGAGAATTTGGACAAAAATATAATTATTTTGTGTACATGTGTTCCTCAATGAAAAATAAAAAAGAAGGACAATAAGATGTTTGGACAAAGAACAATTATTTTCTATACGTGTTTCTCAATGAAAAAGAAAAAGAAGGATAGTGACATGCTTACGCAAAAAACAATTATTTTTATACCTGTGTTTCTCAATGAAAAAAATAGGATAATGAGATTTTGGACAAAAATACAATTATTTTCTATCTATGTGTTCTTCAATGAAAAAAATAGTGAGATGTTTGGACAAAAAACAATTATTTTTTGTACATGTTTTTCTGAATGAAAATGAAAAAGGACAATGAGATGTCCGGACAAAAAATAATTCTTTTCTACATGTGTTTTTTAGTGAAAAAAGGATAGTGAGATGTTTGGACAAAAACAATATTTTTCTGTACATGTGTTTCTCAATGAAAAAAGAAAAAGAAAAAGAACAATGAGATTTTGGACAAAAATACAATTATTTTTGTACATGTATTCCTCAATGAAAAATAAAAAGAAGGATAGTGAGATATTTGGACAGAAAACAATTATTTTTATACATGTGTTTCTCAATGAAAAAGAAAAAGGACAATGAGATTTTGGACAAAAATACAATTATTTTGTGTAAATGTATTCCTCATTGAAAAATCAAAAAGAAGGATAGTGACATATTTGGACAGAAAACAATTATTTTTTATACATGTTTTTCTCAATGAAAAAGAAAAAGGACAATGAGATTTTGGACAAAAATATAATTATTTTGTGTACATGTGTTCCTCAATGAAAAATAAAAAAGAAGGACAATGAGATGTTTGGACAAAGAACAATTATTTTCTATACGTGTTTCTCAATGAAAAAAGAAAAAGAAGGATAGTGAGATGCTTACGTAAAAACAATTATTTTCTATACTGTGTTTCTCAATGAAAAAAATAGGATAATGAGATTTTGGACAAAAATACAATTATTTTCTATCTATGTGTTCTTCAATGAAAAAAATAGTGAGATGTTTGGACAAAAAACAATTATTTTTTGTACATGTTTTTCTGAATGAAAAAGAAAAAAGGACAATGAAATTTTGTACAAAAACGATTATTTTTCTACATGTGTTCCTCAATGAAAATGAAAAAGGACAATGAGATGTCCGGACAAAAATAATTATTTTCTACATGTGTTTCTTAGTGAAAAAAAGAAGGATAGTGAGATGTTTGGACAAAAAACAATATTTTTCTGTACATGTGTTTCTCAATGAAAAAAAGAAAAAAGAAAAAGGATAATGAGATTTTGGACAAAAATATAATTATTTTCTGTACATGTGTTCCTCAATGAAAAAAAAGGACACTGAGATGTTTGGATAAAAAAAAATAATATTATGTAAAAGTGTTTCTCAATGAAAAAGAAAAAAACAATGAGATTTTGGACAAAAATACAATTATTTTCTGTACATGTATTCCTCAATGAAAAATGAAAAAGAAGGATAGTGAGATATTTGGACAGAAAACAATTATTTTTTATACATGTGTTTCTCAATGAAAAAAAGAAAAAGGACAATGAGATTTTGAACAAAAATATAATTATTTTATGTACATGTGTTCCTCAATAAAAAAATAAAAAAAGGACAATGAGATGTTTGGATAATAAGAATATGTTTGGACAATAAGGTTGTCTCGTAAATGGGATTTTTTATATTTAAGGATGTCCCTGATACAAGTTTTAAATCACCTGAGAAACCTCAACAAAAACCTAGCTAACTAGCCACTAGAGAAAAGCATCGTGCCATGGTGTTTCAAAGCCTATTTCTTCTTCAACTTCTCTTAATGTTCTCCTTAACCACGGCAACTGCAAAACGTCTTCATACTATTCGTCCAAGACTTAGTCCAATAGGACCAAGAGTTTGGCTAGACCAGCCTGATCAGAATTTGGGTGAATCTGTCCGAGAAGATTTTGAAACCTTTTTTTACAACCAAACAATTGATCACTTCAACTACAGGCCTGAAAGCTATGATACGTTTCCACAACAATATTTGATCAATTCTAAGTATTGGGGTGGGAGTGGTACCGATTGTAGTGCACCAATCTTTGTATATCTTGGTGCAGAAGCACCCATTAATGGATCTCTTGATACAATTGGATTTCTCCTTGATACCGCTGTTCATTTCAAGTCTCTCTTGGCATATGTTGAGGTACGTACGGGTATATATACTTTTCACTTAATGTATTTAATATTGCCCATGCATGCATAATTAAATGTTGTTTTTGATACATAGAAATTATGGAGAATAATTGGTGATGATAAAGGTTCTTATATATATATATATATATATTAATGTCATCAGCATAGGTATTATGGAAAATCAATTCCATTTGGGGACGAAGCGTTTAAGAATGCAAGCACGCTAGGATATTTCAACTCAGCTCAAGCTATAGCAGACTATGCAGAAATAATCATTGACATAAAGAAAAGATTCCAGGCTGAAAATGCTCCGGTTATCGTCATCGGAGGATCATATGGCGGAAGTAGGTGGCTACGTACTATATTCTCCAAGAATATCAAAACAATATCGAAGAAGGCTTTGATATTTCTATTATTTTTATCATCATCATCATTTAACTCCAATTTTTTTTCCATGTTAACTAGTGCTGGCTTCATGGTTGCGGCTTAAATACCCTCATATAGCCCTTGGAGCTCTTGCCTCATCAGCACCGGTTCTTTATTTTGATGATATTACGCCGCACGATGGATTCTATTCTGTTGTCAGCAAGGGTTTTAGAGTAATTATTAATATATTTTGAGCTTTCATGTATAATTAATTTAGTTTAATCTCTCTAATTAATTAGTAGTATAGAGGATGAATAATGCTTTAAGACGTTAAATATGAGGTATTGCGCGTGTAGGAAGCTAGTGAGACTTGCTACCAGACCATACGGAAGTCATGGGAAGAAATTGACGAAGTTGCTTCTAAACCAGATGGTCTCTCAGAACTCAGCGAGAGATTTAATACTTGCAGGTAATAATAGCTCTTTAAATAATTATTTGTTAGAGCTAATTCATGCTGGGTGCAATTTTACATGCTGTAAACCTTCGTTGATGCAGTCCGTTGACTTACGCCATTGAGCTCAAGACCCACTTAATCGAAATGTATATCAGTGCTGCTCAGTACAATTCACCACCGACATATCCGGTTAACAAGGTCTGTGAAGGCATAGATGGCGATGGTTTTGGGGATCATGACGTTCTCGGAAAGATATTCCGTGGTCTCGTTGCTTATAAAGGAAAGAGGCCATGCTATGTCAACGCACCCGCTTACCGGTCTGCATTACCTGGGGGGTGGAGGTGGCAGGTAAAGTACTTACAATAGCTGTTAAGATGAAGATGCATGGGTGTGTGTGTGTGTGTGTGTGTGTGGATAAAAAGGGGCCCAAGATCTTTGAATGGTTCTTAAAGAAGCATGCACTATATGGTGATGATTCTCATATATATATATATATATATATGTATTAAGCTTGGCGGTGCTGGTTAAGAAAGTGATAAGCTATTAATTAAGCCTGACAGCAATCAAAAATATATATGTTTTCAAAATTGACTTAATTAAAATTTGACAGATTAAGTTTTGTGTTTAGACGTGTAGTGAGATGGTGATGCCTCTTGGTATGGGCAATGATTCCATGTTCCAGCCTAAACCTTTTGATATAGAAGCCTTTACAGAGAGGTGCAAGCAAACATATGGTGTTCCACCTCGTGTTGATTGGGTCACTTCCTATTACGGAGGCCATGTAAGCTTCTTTTAGTTTCTCTAGCTCAACTCTTTTCTATCTTCACCGGTGCGATTTTCACATTTTACCCCAAATTTCAAATCTTTTCGTGGTTATTTTCTGTTAAATGCAGAATATAAGTCTGGTTCTTCAAAGGTTCGGAAGCAATATCATTTATTCCAACGGGCTAAGAGATCCTTACAGCATTGGAGGGTAAGTAAGCAGGTAGCATGCTATATATCATTCATGATGATTTTGAGGCATATATGCATCGATCAGATGTTGCATGAATCACAAGTACGGACTTCGTCACCAAGTTTAACATGTTCTATCATCTCGATTAATTTCCAGGGTGTTGAGTAACATTTCAGACACTATTGTCGCCGTCAACGCCGTCAACGGTAAGCATACTTGAAAAGCAAGAATAAAATATCTCTGTCAATGCTATAGATCACCAATTAACATGAAAAGAGATAAATGTCCAGAAGGAAGTTCATCGAAACTAACAGTGCAAGATTAATTACAGGATCTCATTGCTTGGATTTACATTTTGCAAACCAATTTGATCCAGACTGGTTGGTCGACCAGAGAAAGAGCGAGATCGATATTATTCAAAAATGGATTGACGAGTACTACCATGATGCTCGATGCTCAACCAAAAGGGATGCTGGACAACTGTTGAGATTCAATTAAACAGTCATGTTTAAGTTTATGTTTCTTGTTTTCCGATTTTCATTTTAAATAAATCCTACTCCCTAGGCATCTGCAGACTATGAATCTGCAGATGAGTTCCCTTCCAACTAAATCACCACGTTATAGGGCATAGAAAACGTGGCCTGTTACAACCTCCATCATCCTGTAAGACTATAAAGTCAGCAACTTGTTTCGAATTGAATAAAGGATTATAATCAGCAAATTGTGTGTTCATAACAAGGCAGTGGAAATTGAAACTGTTCATAACAAATTGTGTTTTCCCCTGATATATACGTAACCTGAGCACATATTCTCCTGCATGCATTCATTTCCATAATCTGTATACTTGTATGATGACTTCCTTTTCTTTTTCTGCCCGTACTAACCTAATTGTTGCTCGATATGAAACATAGTTATACTCAATTTAAATTTTATTGTTCAACCCTGTCTTCCATCCACCGTATCAAGGAAACAAAAGGCAGGGAAGCATGAAAGGTCATGGAGACATTGTTTTTTTTTTTTTTTATCAACGGAGGTTTCCGGGTTAAGTTAAGTTTGTTCATTTGATAGCTAGCAATGAGCAAGTAAATTGTTCTGCTATCATCGTTTAGTCTAAAATAGAAAGATTCATCGTTAACAAAGTAGTTCATCAATTAAATTTCTGCATGCCAGCCAGTAGCTAGGGATTGTATACGAAGCTTCCAGCATATATAGGCACGGAATTAAGTTCATTTTTCATAGGGTTTTCTTCAATGCTGTCTCCATTCTAGAACTTAATTGGTTCTATGAAAAAACCAGGGTAGGTGTTTAGACTAAGGCAACACAATCACACGCCAATATTACTGCATGTTGTTTTTATAACTGTTGTTTCTACTTTGTATTGGGCTCTGCATTTAATGCAGCATAGTGAGAGGAACCCAAACAATCTGGATGAAAGGTCTCCCCAGATCACGCTAGACAAGAAGGCAAGACAATGCCACAATTAACACCATACAAATTATAAAACAAAAATACACCAGCAAAACCAACTGCAGTTCTTTTTTCTAAAACCAGAACAGTAGACAGAGAAATTAACTCACACATAACAAAACAACATTAAAAGGGAAAGTAGAGGCAAGTAGCTAAGATTTCACAAAGCAAACGCAGGAAAGCAGAGGCGAAGTAACTAAACTCCGGGGTTGAGTCACCATCAGATTCTGAAATACAGTTTAATTTATCTAACAGACGAGAAGGGAGCAGCTCAGGATTAAGAGATAGAAAATAATGAGATCTGTATCAAATATAGGAGCACACAGGCAGTTTAATGTGCTCCTATATATGTTGGCCAAAAACACTGAGTACTGATGGTGTGACACGAGCCTTCTCAGCTCTTTACCTGAGGTTTTCACGTTTTCTTCTTCTTCTTCCCCACAGAGACCTCGATCGGAATCTGTTTCTCCATACAAGTTCCTCGATTTTTAATTGGGGAACACCTTGGATGTAGTGAGTGCACTTCATTATATTTCTCAAAAATATAAGTTGGAATGTATTTGTGTAAAGAGATGAGTGTTTTCTTTGGCAGAATATGCTATTTTCAGTAGCATTCAGGTTTTCTATTTTTGATCTGAAATCCCTTCTGATAATTTTTCTCATGACTTCTTCCTTTTATAATACGATTTAAGTTGCAGTACCCTTGGAAGCAAAAAAATAAATCAATAGCGTTGTTTTTTGCTTGCTTTTAAAAGTACAGTTGCCTTTCGGTATTGAATTGCGTGTAGCAGGGGCTAGTGGGTATGTAATTGTATTTGTGAATTACGTGGGTTCATGCAGTACCTGAGAAGTGATGGAGTAGTGTGTGTGGATCTGTACTTGTGAAACCCGAAGGCTCTCCATTGTAAATTCATGTTTCTTTTTCTTCTCTCGCTCTGTCTGTTTTTATTTTGGAGCTGTTTTATGCAATTTGAGGCACTATCCGAGTTGCAAGCAGCATAGTCAAGCCGGTAGACAACCAGATAGCCAGAGATTCTGGTTATTCATCTAAAGAGGTTCTCGCATACCAGGTCTGCAAAGAATATATAAGGTGGAGACATATATATGCTGACTTCGCTGTTGATGATCTTGATTTGTCAACTTATCTCTCCTACAAGAATGGTCAGTTATTCCAATAGATACGTGCTTTATGCTATCAGAAACCACCATGGAAGCAAGGGAGGAGGCGATCTCTCCATGCAAGTGCCTTTTTCTTTCCAACTTACCCCTTTAATTTCTTCCCTCCACTCCCTGGTTGTAGCGAATGGAAAGAACTTCATCGCATCCCAGACTTGGTGAATTTGGCAGCTGATGCTGTATTGCATGCTTTGTGGTACGCTATATCATTTACACGTGTAATGACATTGAATCGATCTCGTAGGTGGTATCAAAACCAATACTTTTGCGTATGTGGAAAATTAGAAATCATGCAGCAGGTTAGGGCACTACTAAAAAGAGGCAAAGATCCGTTGCAAATTTTGCAACTGAAATTTGTTTAGCAACAGATTTTTCGTTGCAAATTTAATTTGCAACCGAATATCAATTGCAAGATAAAATAAAATGCAATAAATTATCCGTTGCAAATTAATTTCTATACGTGTTTCTCAATGAAAAAGAAAAAGAAGGATAGTGAGATGATTACACAAAAACAATTATTTTCTATACATGTGTTTCTCAATGAAAAAAAGGATAATGAGATTTTGGACAAAAATACAATTATTTTCTATCTATGTGTTCTTCAATGAAAAAAATAGTCGGATGTTTGGACAAAAAACAATTATTTTTATACACGTGTTTCTCAATGAAAAAAAAGGACAATGAGATTTTGGACAAAAATATAATTATTTTGTGTACATGTGTTCCATAATGAAAAATAAAAAAGAAGGACAATGAGATGTTTGGACAAAAAATAATTCTTTTCTACATGTGTTTTTAGTGAAAAAAAGATAGTGAGATATTTGGACAAAAACAATATTTTTCTGTACATGTGTTTCTCAATGAAAAAAGAAAAAGAAAAAGAACAATGAGATTTTGGACAAAAATACAATTATTTTTGTACATGTATTCCTCAATGAAAAATAAAAAGAAGGATAGTGAGATATTTGGACGAGAAAACAATTATTTTTATACATGTGTTTCTCAATGGAAAAAGAAAAAGGACAATGAGATTTTGGACAAAAATACAATTATTTTGTGTAAATGTATTCCTCATTGAAAAATGAAAAAGAAGGATAGTGACATATTTGGACAGAAAACAATTATTTTTTATACATGTTTTTCTCAATGAAAAAAGAAAAAGGACAATGAGATTTTGGACAAAAATATAATTATTTTGTGTACATGTGTTCCTCAATAAAAAAATAAAAAAAGGACAATGAGATGTTTGGACAAAGAACAATTATTTTCTATACGTGTTTCTCAATGAAAAAGAAAAAGAAGGATAGTGAGATGCTTACGCAAAAAACAATTATTTTCTATACTGTGTTTCTCAATGAAAAAAAGGATAATGAGATTTTGGACAAAAATACAATTATTTTCTATCTATGTGTTCTTCAATGAAAAAAATAGTCGGATGTTTGGACAAAAAACAATTATTTTTATACACGTGTTTCTCAATTAAAAAAAAGGACAATGAGATTTTGGACAAAAATATAATTATTTTCTACATGTGTTTTTAGTGAAAAAAGGATAGTGACATGTTTGGACAAAAACAATATTTTTCTGTACATGTGTTTCTCAATGAAAAAAGAAAAAGAAAAAGAACAATGAGATTTTGGACAAAAATACAATTATTTTTTGTACATGTATTCCTCAATGAAAAATAAAAAGAAGGATAGTGAGATATTTGGACAGAAAACAATTATTTTTATACATGTGTTTCTCAATGAAAAAAGAAAAGGACAATGAGATTTTGGACAAAAATACAATTATTTTGTGTAAATGTATTCCTCATTGAAAAATCAAAAAGAAGGATAGTGACATATTTGGACAGAAAACAATTATTTTTTTATACATGTTTTTCTCAATGAAAAAAGAAAAAGGACAATGAGATTTTGGACAAAAATATAATTATTTTGTGTACATGTGTTCCTTAATGAAAAATAAAAAGAAGGACAATGAGATGTTTGGACAAAGAACAATTATTTTCTATACGTGTTTCTCAATGAAAAAAGAAAAAGAAGGATAGTGAGATGCTTACGTAAAAACAATTATTTTCTATACCTGTGTTTCTCAATGAAAAAAATAGGATAATGAGATTTTGGACAAAAATACAATTATTTTCTATCTATGTGTTCTTCAATGAAAAATAATAGTGAGATGTTTGGAGAAAAAACAATTATTTTTATACATGTGTTTCTCAATGAAAAAAGAAAAAGGACAATGAGATTTTGGACAAAAATATACTTATTTTGTGTACATGTGTTCCTTAATGAAAAATAAAAAGAAGGACAATGAGATGTTTGGAAAAAAATAATTCTTTTCTACATGTGTTTTTAGTGAAAAAAGGATAGTGAGATGTTTGGACAAAAACAATATTTTTCTGTACATGTGTTTCTCAATGAAAAAAGAAAAAGAAAAAGAACAATGAGATTTTGGACAAAAATACAATTATTTTTGTACATGTATTCCTCAATGAAAAAAGAAAAAAGAAGGATAGTGAGATACTTAGGCAAAAAACAATTATTTTCTATACATGTGTTTCTCAATGAAAAAAGAAAAAGGACAATGAAATTTTGGACAAAAATACAATTATTTTGTGTAAATGTATTCCTCATTGAAAAATCAAAAGAAGGATAGTGACATATTTGGACAGAAAACAATTATTTTTTATACATGTTTTTCTCAATGAAAAAAGAAAAAGGACAATGAGAATTTGGACAAAAATATAATTATTTTGTGTACATGTGTTCCTCAATGAAAAATAAAAAAGAAGGACAATAAGATGTTTGGACAAAGAACAATTATTTTCTATACGTGTTTCTCAATGAAAAAGAAAAAGAAGGATAGTGACATGCTTACGTAAAAACAATTATTTTTATACTGTGTTTCTCAATGAAAAAAATAGGATAATGAGATTTTGGACAAAAATACAATTATTTTCTATCTATGTGTTCTTCAATGAAAAAAATAGTGAGATGTTTGGACAAAAAAACAATTATTTTTGTACATGTTTTTCTGAATGAAAATGAAAAAGGACAATGAGATGTCTGGACAAAAAATAATTCTTTTCTACATGTGTTTTTAGTGAAAAAAGGATAGTGAGATGTTTGGACAAAAACAATATTTTTCTGTACATGTGTTTCTCAATGAAAAAAGAAAAAGAAAAAGAACAATGAGATTTTGGACAAAAATACAATTATTTTTGTACATGTATTCCTCAATGAAAAATAAAAAAGAAGGATAGTGAGATATTTGGACAGTAAAACAATTATTTTTATACATGTGTTTCTCAATGAAAAAAGAAAAAGGACAATGAGATTTTGGACAAAAATACAATTATTTTGTGTAAATGTATTCCTCATTGAAAAATCAAAAAGAAGGATAGTGACATATTTGGACAGAAAACAATTATTTTTTATACATGTTTTTCTCAATGAAAAAAGAAAAAGGACAATGAGAATTTGGACAAAAATATAATTATTTTGTGTACATGTGTTCCTCAATGAAAAATAAAAAAGAAGGACAATAAGATGTTTGGACAAAGAACAATTATTTTCTATACGTGTTTCTCAATGAAAAAAGAAAAAGAAGGATAGTGACATGCTTACGCAAAAAACAATTATTTTTATACCTGTGTTTCTCAATGAAAAAAATAGGATAATGAGATTTTGGACAAAAATACAATTATTTTCTATCTATGTGTTCTTCAATGAAAAAAATAGTGAGATGTTTGGACAAAAAACAATTATTTTTTGTACATGTTTTTCTGAATGAAAAATGAAAAAGGACAATGAGATGTCTGGACAAAAAATAATTCTTTTCTACATGTGTTTTTAGTGAAAAAAGGATAGTGAGATGTTTGGACAAAAACAATATTTTTCTGTACATGTGTTTCTCAATGAAAAAAGAAAAAGAAAAAGAACAATGAGATTTTGGACAAAAATACAATTATTTTTGTACATGTATTCCTCAATGAAAAATAAAAAGAAGGATAGTGAGATATTTGGACAGAAAACAATTATTTTTATACATGTGTTTCTCAATGAAAAAAGAAAAAGGACAATGAGATTTTGGACAAAAATACAATTATTTTGTGTAAATGTATTCCTCATTGAAAAATCAAAAAGAAGGATAGTGACATATTTGGACAGAAAACAATTATTTTTTATACATGTTTTTCTCAATGAAAAAAGAAAAAGGACAATGAGAATTTGGACAAAAATATAATTATTTTGTGTACATGTGTTCCTCAATGAAAATAAAAAAGAAGGACAATAAGATGTTTGGACAAAGAACAATTATTTTCTATACGTGTTTCTCAATGAAAAAGAAAAAAGAAGGATAGTGACATGCTTACGCAAAAACAATTATTTTTATACTGTGTTTCTCAATGAAAAAAATAGGATAATGAGATTTTGGACAAAAATACAATTATTTTCTATCTATGTGTTCTTCAATGAAAAAAATAGTGAGATGTTTGGACAAAAAACAATTATTTTTTGTACATGTTTTTCTGAATGAAAATGAAAAAGGACAATGAGATGTCCGGACAAAAAATAATTCTTTTCTACATGTGTTTTTAGTGAAAAAAGGATAGTGAGATGTTTGGACAAAAACAATATTTTTCTGTACATGTGTTTCTCAATGAAAAAAGAAAAAGAAAAGAACAATGAGATTTTGGACAAAAATACAATTATTTTTGTACATGTATTCCTCAATGAAAAATAAAAAGAAGGATAGTGAGATATTTGGACAGAAAACAATTATTTTTATACATGTGTTTCTCAATGAAAAAAGAAAAAGGACAATGAGATTTTGGACAAAAATACAATTATTTTGTGTAAATGTATTCCTCATTGAAAAATCAAAAGAAGGATAGTGACATATTTGGACAGAAAACAATTATTTTTTATACATGTTTTTCTCAATGAAAAAAGAAAAAGGACAATGAGAATTTGGACAAAAATATAATTATTTTGTGTACATGTGTTCCTCAATGAAAAAAGAAAAAGAAAGATAGTCATATTTGGACAAAAATACAATTATTTTCTACATACATGTGTTTCTCAATGAAAAAAGAAAAAAGAAGGATAGTGAGATACTTAGGCAAAAAACAATTATTTTCTATACATGTGTTTCTCAATGAAAAAAGAAAAAGGACAATGAAATTTTGGACAAAAATACAATTATTTTCTATCTATGTGTTCTTCAATGAAAAAAATAGTGAGATGTTTGGAGAAAAAACAATTATTTTCTATACATGTGTTTCTCAATGAAAAAAGAAAAAGGACAATGAAATTTTGGACAAAAATACAATTATTTTCTACATACATGTGTTTCTCAATGAAAAAAGAAAAAAGAAGGATAGTGAGATATTTGGACAGAAAACAATTATTTTTTATACATGTGTTTCTCAATAAAAAAAAGAAAAAGGACAATGAGATTTTGAACAAAAATATAATTATTTTATGTACATGTGTTCCTCAATAAAAAAATAAAAAAAGGACAATGAGATGTTTGGACAAAAATAATTCTTTTCTACATGTGTTTCTTAGTGAAAAAAAGAAGGATAGTGAGATGTTTGGACAAAAAACAATATTTTTCTGTACATGTGTTTCTCAATGAAAAAAAGAAAAAAGAAAAAGGATAATGAGATTTTGGACAAAAATATAATTATTTTCTGAACATGTGTTACTCAATGAAAAATAAAAAAGAAGGATAGTGAGATATTTGGACAGAAAACAATTATTTTTATACATGTGTTTCTCAATGAAAAAAGAAAAGGACAATGAGATTTTGGACAAAAATACAATTATTTTGTGTAAATGTATTCCTCATTGAAAAATGAAAAAGAAGGATAGTGACATATTTGGACAGAAAACAATTATTTTTTATACATGTTTTTCTCAATGAAAAAAGAAAAAGGACAATGAGATTTTGGACAAAAATATAATTATTTTGTGTACATGTGTTCCTTAATGAAAAATAAAAAAGAAGGACAATGAGATGTTTGGACAAAGAACAATTATTTTCTACATACTTGTGTTTCTCAATGAAAAAAGAAAAAAGAAGGATAGTGAGATGCTTATGCAAAAACAATTATTTTCTATACCTATGTTTCTCAATGAAAAAAAATAGGATAATGAGATTTTGGACAAAAATACAATTATTTTCTATCTATCTGTTCTTTAATGAAAAAAATAGTGAGATGTTTGGAGAAAAAACAATTATTTTTTATACATGTGTTTCTCAATGAAAAAAAGAAAAAGGACAATGAGATTTTGAACAAAAATATAATTATTTTGTGTACATGTGTTCCTCAATAAAAAAATAAAAAAAGGACAATGAGATGTTTGGACAAAAAATAATTCTATTCTACATGTGTTTTTAGTGAAAAAAGGATAGTGAGATGTTTGGACAAAAACAATATTTTTCTGTACATGTGTTTCTCAATGAAAAAAGAAAAAGAAAAAGAACAATTAGATTTTGGACAAAAATACAATTATTTTTGTACATGTATTCCTCAATGAAAAATAAAAAAGAAGGATAGTGAGATATTTGGACAGAAAACAATTATTTTTATACATGTGTTTCTCAATGAAAAAAGAAAAAGGACAATGAGATTTTGGACAAAAATACAATTATTTTGTGTAAATGTATTCCTCATTGAAAAATGAAAAAGAAGGATAGTGACATATTTGGACAGAAAACAATTATTTTTTATACATGTTTTTCTCAATGAAAAAAGAAAAAGGACAATGAGATTTTGGACAAAAATATAATTATTTTGTGTACATGTGTTCCTGAATGAAAAATAAAAAAGAAGGACAATGAGATGTTTGGACAAAGAACAATTATTTTCTATACGTGTTTCTCAATGAAAAAGAAAAAAGAAGGATAGTGAGATGCTTATGCAAAAACAATTATTTTCTATACCTATGTTTCTCAATGAAAAAAATAGGATAATGAGATTTTGGACAAAAATACAATTATTTTCTATCTATCTGTTCTTCAATGAAAAAAATAGTGAGATGTTTGGAGAAAAAACAATTATTTTTATACATGTGTTTCTCAATGAAAAAAGAAAAGGACAATGAGATTTTGGACAAAAATATAATTATTTTGTGTACATGTGTTCCTTAATGAAAAATAAAAAGAAGGACAATGAGATGTTTGGACAAAAAATAATTCTATTCTACATGTGTTTTTAGTGAAAAAAGGATAGTGAGATGTTTGGACAAAAACAATATTTTTCTGTACATGTGTTTCTCAATGAAAAAAGAAAAAGAAAAAGAACAATGAGATTTTGGACAAAAATACAATTATTTTTGTACATGTATTCCTCAATGAAAAATAAAAAAGAAGGATAGTGAGATATTTGGATAGAAAACAATTATTTTTATACATGTGTTTCTCAATGAAAAAGAAAAAGGACAATGAGATTTTGGACAAAAATACAATTATTTTGTGTAAATGTATTCCTCATTGAAAAATGAAAAAGAAGGATAGTGACATATTTGGACAGAAAACAATTATTTTTTATACATGTTTTTCTCAATGAAAAAAGAAAAAGGACAATGAGATTTTGGACAAAAATATAATTATTTTGTGTACATGTATTCCTTAATGAAAAATAAAAAAGAAGGACAATGAAATTTTGGACAAAAATACAATTATTTTCTACATACATGTGTTTCTCAATGAAAAAAGAAAAAAGAAGGATAGTGAGATGCTTACGCAAAAAACAATTATTTTCTATACTGTGTTTCTCAATGAAAAAAATAGGATAATGAGATTTTGGACAAAAATACAATTATTTTCTATCTATGTGTTCTTCAATGAAAAAAAAATAGTGAGATGTTTGGAGAAAAAACAATTATTTTTTATACATGTGTTTCTCAATGAAAAAAGAAAAAAGGACAATGAGATTTTGGACAAAAATATACTTATTTTGTGTACATGTGTTCCTTAATGAAAAATAAAAAGAAGGACAATGAGATGTTTGGACAAAAAATAATTCTTTTCTACATGTGTTTCTTAGTGAAAAAAGGATAGTGAGATGTTTGGACAAAAAACAATATTTTTCTGTACATGTGTTTCTCAATGAAAAAAGAAAAAGAAAAAGAACAATGAGATTTTGGACAAAAATACAATTATTTTTTGTACATGTATTCCTCATTGAAAAATAAAAAGAAGGATAGTGAGATATTTGGACAGAAAACAATTATTTTTATACATGTGTTTCTCAATGAAAAAAGAAAAAGGACAATGAGATTTTGGACAAAAATACAATTATTTTGTGTAAATGTATTCCTCATTGAAAAATGAAAAAGAAGGATAGTGACATATTTGGACCGAAAACAATTATTTTTTATACATGTTTTTCTCAATGAAAAAAGAAAAAGGACAATGAGAATTTGGACAAAAATATAATTATTTTGTGTACATGTGTTCCTCAATGAAAAATAAAAAAGAAGGACAATGAGATGTTTGGACAAAGAACAATTATTTTCTATACGTGTTTCTCAATGAAAAAGAAAAAAGAAGGATAGTGAGATGCTTACGCAAAAACAATTGTTTTCTATACCTGTGTTTCTCAATGAAAAAAATAGGATAATGAGATTTTGGACAAAAATACAATTATTTTCTATCTATGTGTTCTTCAATGAAAAACAAATAGTGAGATGTTTGGAGAAAAAACAATTATTTTTATACATGTGTTTCTCAATGAAAAAAGAAAAAGGACAATGAGATTTTGGACAAAAATATACTTATTTTGTGTACATGTGTTCCTTAATGAAAAATAAAAAAGAAGGACAATGAGATGTTTGGACAAAAAATAATTCTTTTCTACATGTGTTTTTAGTGAAAAAAGGATAGTGAGATGTTTGGACAAAAACAATATTTTTCTGTACATGTGTTTCTCAATGAAAAAAGAAAAAGAAAAAGAACAATGAGATTTTGGACAAAAATACAATTATTTTTTATATATGTGTTCCTCAATGAAAAAAGAAAAAGAAAGATAGTCATATTTGGACAAAAATACAATTATTTTCTACATACATGTGTTTCTCAATGAAAAAAGAAAAAGGACAATGAGATTTTGGACAAAAATACAATTATTTTGTGTAAATGTATTCCTCATTGAAAAATGAAAAAGAAGGATAGTGACATATTTGGACAGAAAACAATTATTTTTTATACATGTTTTTCTCAATGAAAAAAGAAAAGGACAATGAGAATTTGGACAAAAATATAATTATTTTGTGTACATGTGTTCCTCAATGAAAAATAAAAAAGAAGGACAATAAGATGTTTGGACAAAGAACAATTATTTTCTATACGTGTTTCTCAATGAAAAAGAAAAAAGAAGGATAGTGACATGCTTACGCAAAAACAATTATTTTTTATACTGTGTTTCTCAATGAAAAAAGAAATAGGATAATGAGATTTTGGACAAAAATAGAATTATTTTCTATATATGTGTTCTTCAATGAAAAAAAATAGTGAGATGTCTGGACAAAAAAAAATAAATTTTGTACATGTTTTTCTGAATGAAAATGAAAAAGGACAATGAGATGTCCGGACAAAAAATAATTCTTTTCTACATGTGTTTTTAGTGAAAAAAGGATAGTGAGATGTTTGGACAAAAACAATATTTTTCTGTACATGTGTTTCTCAATGAAAAAAGAAAAAGAAAAAGAACAATGAGATTTTGGACAAAAATACAATTATTTTCTACATACATGTGTTTCTCAATGAAAAAAGAAAAAGAAAGATAGTCATATTTGGACAAAAATACAATTATTTTCTACATACATGTGTTTCTCAATGAAAAAAGAAAAAGGACAATGAAATTTTGGACAAAAATACAATTATTTTGTGTAAATGTATTCCTCATTGAAAAATCAAAAAGAAGGATAGTGACATATTTGGACAGAAAACAATTATTTTTTATACATGTTTTTCTCAATGAAAAAAGAAAAAGGACAATGAGATTTTGAACAAAAATATAATTATTTTCTATACATGTGTTTCTCAATGAAAAAAGAAAAAGGACAATGAAATTTTGGACAAAAATACAATTATTTTCTACATACATGTGTTTCTCAATGAAAAAAGAAAAAAGAAGGATAGTGAGATGCTTACGCAAAAAACAATTATTTTCTATACATGTGTTTCTCAATGAAAAAAGAAATAGGATAATGAGATTTTGGACAAAAATAGAATTATTTTCTATATATGTGTTCTTCAATGAAAAAAAATAGTGAGATGTCTGGACAAAAAAAAATAATTTTTGTACATGTTTTTCTGAATGAAAAAAGAAAAAAAGGACAATGAGATTTTGGATAAAAAAACGATTATTTTTTCTACATGTGTTCCTCAATGAAAAATGAAAAAAAGAAAAATGAGATGTTTGGACAAAAAAATAATTATTTTCTACATGTGTTTCTTAGTGAAAAAAAGAAGGATAGTGAGATGTTTGGACAAAAAACAATATTTTTCTGTACATGTGTTTCTCAATGAAAAAAAGAAAAAAGAAAAAGGATAATGAGATTTTGGACAAAAATATAATTATTTTCTGTACATGTGTTCCTCAATGAAAAAAAAGGACACTGAGATGTTTGGATAAAAAACAATTATTTTCTGTAAATGTGTTTCTCAATGAAAAAGAAAAAAAAACAATGAGATTTGGGACAAAAATACAATTATTTTCTGTACATGTATTCTTCATTGAAAAATGGAAAAGAATGGTAGTGAGATATTTGGACAGAAAACAATTATTTTTATACATGTGTTTCTCAATGAAAAAAGAAAAAGAATAATGAGATTTTGGACAAAAATATAATTATTTTGTGTACATATGTTCCTCAATGAAAATAAAAAAGAAGGAAATGAGATGTTTGGACGTGTAATAAATCTAAAGTTGTCTTGTAGTTAATGGGATTTTTATATTTAAGGATGTCCCTGATACAAGTTTTAAATCACCTGAGAAACCTCAACAAAAACCTAGCTAACTAGCCACTAGAGAAAAGCATCGTGCCATGGTGTTTCAAAGCCTATTTCTTCTTCAACGTCTCTTAATGTTCTCCTTAACCACGGCAACTGCAAAACGTCTTCATACTATTCGTCCAAGACTTAGTCCAATAGGACCAAGAGTTTGGCTAGACCAGCCTGATCAGAATTTGGGTGAATCTGTCCGAGAAGATTTTGAAACCTTTTTTTACAACCAAACAATTGATCACGTCAACTCCAGGCCTGAAAGCTATGATACGTTTCCACAACAATATTTGATCAATTCTAAGTATTGGGGTGGGAGTGGTACTGATTGTAGTGCACCAATCTTTGTATATCTTGGTGCAGAAGCACCCATTAATGGATCTCTTGATACAATTGGATTTCTCCTTGATACCGCTGTTCATTTCAAGTCTCTCTTGGCATATGTTGAGGTACGTACGGGTATATATACTTTTCACTTAATGTATTTAATATTGCCCATGCATGCATAATTAAATGTTGTTTTTGATACATAGAAATTATGGAGAATAATTGGTGATGATAAAGGTTCTTATATATATATATTAATGTCATCAGCATAGGTATTATGGAAAATCAATTCCATTTGGGGACGAAGCGTTTAAGAATGCAAGCACGCTAGGATATTTCAACTCAGCTCAAGCTATAGCAGACTATGCAGAAATAATCATTGACATAAAGAAAAGATTCCAGGCTGAAAATGCTCCGGTTATCGTCATCGGAGGATCATATGGCGGAAGTAGGTGGCTACGTACTATATTCTCCAAGAATATCAAAACAATATCGAAGAAGGCTTTGATATTTCTATTATTTTTATCATCATCATCATCATTTAACTCCAATTTTTTCCATGTTAACTAGTGCTGGCTTCATGGTTGCGGCTTAAATACCCTCATATAGCCCTTGGAGCTCTTGCCTCATCAGCACCGGTTCTTTATTTTGATGATATTACGCCGCACGATGGATTCTATTCTGTTGTCAGCAAGGGTTTTAGAGTAATTAATTATATATTTTGAGCTTTCATGTATAATTAATTTAGTTTAATCTCTCTAATTAATTAGTAGTATAGAGGATGAATAATGCTTTAAGACGTTAAATATGAGGTATTGCGCGTGTAGGAAGCTAGTGAGACTTGCTACCAGACCATACGGAAGTCATGGGAAGAAATTGACGAAGTTGCTTCTAAACCAGATGGTCTCTCAGAACTCAGCGAGAGATTTAATACTTGCAGGTAATAATAGCTCTTTAAATAATTATTTGTTAGAGCTAATTCATGCTGGGTGCAATTTTACATGCTGTAAACCTTCGTTGATGCAGTCCGTTGACTTACGCCATTGAGCTCAAGACCCACTTAATCGAAATGTATATCAGTGCTGCTCAGTACAATTCACCACCGACATATCCGGTTAACAAGGTCTGTGAAGGCATAGATGGCGATGGTTTTGGGGATCATGACGTTCTCGGAAAGATATTCCGTGGTCTCGTTGCTTATAAAGGAAAGAGGCCATGCTATGTCAACGCACCCGCTGCATTACCTGGGGGGTGGAGGTGGCAGGTAAAGTACTTACAATAGCTGTTAAGATGAAGATGCATGGGTGTGTGTGTGTGTGTGTGTGTGTGTGTGTGGATAAAAAGGGGCCCAAGATCTTTGAATGGTTCTTAAAGAAGCATGCACTATATGGTGATGATTCTCATATATATATATATATATATATATATATGTATTAAGCTTGGCGGTGCTGGTTAAGAAAGTGATAAGCTATTAATTAAGCCTGACAGCAATCAAAAATATATATGTTTTCAAAATTGACTTAATTAAAATTTGACAGATTAAGTTTTGTGTTTAGACGTGTAGTGAGATGGTGATGCCTCTTGGTATGGGCAATGATTCCATGTTCCAG